>VZSZ01007121.1:1207130-1222283 GCA_013398815.1 Ibidorhyncha struthersii
GCTGCACTTTGACCTTCTTGTGCAACCGTCATAAAGGAAGTAAATGTAGTTAAAGTAAAAATACAACCTGCCTTTTAATAAACGCTCTCTTGCCAGGCACCGTTTCCCCAGAACACTGAACTATTGGAACAATACTAACCGAAAGATAAATCGTAGCATGTGGTAAGTTTTAAGCTTAAAATAGCACATCTTACTTCAGTATTATAAAAGCAGCTTTGCTCTTAGGTATTGGGAACGGGTGTAATTAGAGGCTGGGACTGCGCTGCAGCGGGGCTGACCCGGCACCTGCTAATGGCGATGCCCGACATGGCCTGGGCTGACGGCCGTTGACTGAAGGCTGCGCAGGTGGAGAATCGGAAGCGTAAGAGCCATGAGTTACCTGTGAGAAGGGACTGCTTTAAATAGGTCAGAGCCAAAGTAGTCCCTACTTAGGGTTGCCCAAACATGGGTGTCAACACTTCCCGCATCACGTATTTGTGGTGATCGTTTAACTTGTTGTACTGTAACATGAATTAAATGGTTCTGCTCTGCGATGGGAGCAGTGCTGAAGTACTGTCCTGTGCCTTACCCTGCCCCAAAATATGCCAGCGGATCTACAAGGGAGAAGGCGTCTCCCAAAAGCTCATAGGGGAAACATAAAAACTGAGAGGTATTTGTTCTTAACATATAGGCCTCAAATAATAAGGTAAGTATCTTTAAATCAAAAGTCTTAGAAATTCACAGTGTAGGGTAAGGGATGTTACTGTTTCTCATGTCCTCTCACCTGCAGTGGAGTTCAGCTGCTGAGTGAAAATTAGCACGCTGAGCCCTTCCTAAGGCTCTGATCGCTTCACCAGGTGGCATCTCTAGGAGGATTATATTCATCTTTTATATTCATCTTTCATTCTTGTTCTCAGATGTTTTGTACTCTGCAGCTTTCCTCAGTCATCATTTGGAACTGAAGGGAGAGAAAGAAAACACCCCTTCCTTCTCTCTGACTTTTAACTTCCATTTTATCAATTTTTGCCAAATTGCAATGCTGCAAAGTAGCTGTGATTTTACAGACATCATTGCAGGTCATGTTGCCCGTTTCTTACAAGGCAGGAATGCTCTTTCGAGCAGGGTAGTTCTGACCAGTTTGCTGCCGGCACAGTGGAGCACATTGCTAGTTTTAGCTATGGTGAAATTCTATAAGCAACATACCAAAGAACTATCTAGAATAGAAGTCTGGTCACATTCCCTGACCAGTGGAAGAGTTAATCTGCATCTGCTGCTCAAATGATTTATTAAGGGTAAAAAAGCTTGACTTGAGCTAAACTAGCCTGAAAGTGCAGAGCGGCTGCAAGTCTTTCCTCCATGGCATCCACCCGGGAGTGCAGCCCAACACCGGGCTGCAGTGCCCAAGGAGTGACGGAGGAAAAGAGAGTGACGCGAGAGATGGGTGAAATTACCAAATGGCAGCAGTAGTCAGTGTGGAGGGTCGGAGCAGTCTGTATTCTACTGCTCGCACTGTAGGACAGCTTGAATGTAGTTTACAGTTGCATACAAAACTAGAAATAAAAACCTAGAAATCTTCACGTCCTTCTTCTAACACTCTCTTTAGTGTACCATATGGCACATCTACCATATTAGGTAAACAACTTTACAAAATTACAAGAGATTCATTACAACTTGTGCATTACAAGTGTGTAGGATTCATTACTGAATAATTTATCTTTTCATATTCTCTGCCTCTTTTTTGATGTTGGAAGTAACTTTATGGACTGGATTCTTCAGGACTGGGATTCCAGCTCCTCTGTACTGTACTGCTCACCTTCTGCTTTAAATGGTACAAGAGAACAACTTGCATGAGAATTCTAGTAATGGATTACTGGTATTTACTGGTGTTGGTGTAGAAACAGATTCAATATACAGTGAATGCTGTGTATTTCACACATCAGCAAAAGATCTCGCACATTACAGGCACGTATGGATCCTCTCTAGTGTCAAAGAGTAGAAGATAGCAGGAGCTATACAGGAAAAATGGAGGACTGCCAGTTCCTTTAACCCTTTAACCTGTACCTTTTAGTATATTATTATTTAAAATGCTTTTTATCCTCCCCGCCCCCCCCCCACCCCCCCCCAAAATAGCCTGGGTAGATCACGGCACAGAGACTGTGTGTTGAGATACAAGTGCTAATGCAATTCTCTTTGTTTGTTTTCTAAAAATGTAGTTTGCCTAAAATTCATCACACGAACATCTGACAGAGGTGACAGCAGCTGGATTATGGTGAAAAGGGACATATCAGAGAAACCTACAGGTGGTTTGCGAGAAGGAGAGTCACTTTTTCTTGTCTGTACACAGCTCCTATGAGTCTTAACTGACCAGTCAGAATCCTAAAGTCCCATCAACAAACAGATGAAAAACTGACAGTGATAGTTTTGACTGGTGATTTTTTTTGCCTTTTTTTTCCTGCCTCTTTCTCTGCTCTTCACCCAGCCATTGATCATTTAAAATGCTGAAGGTTGAGGTTTAACCAGTAATACCTTGATTCCACATGTTCAGTTAAACAAGATGACAGAATCCACACAAATTTTGGTTTCATTCAGAAAGCTTCGCTGTCCTTGTAGCCAGTGTCCCACCCCCCACCTTTCTGCGTTGTACTCCATTTCTAATTTTTTTTGAGGAGCACAAGAGCTGCATGGACAATTTGATAAGAACAGAGTGCCAGGAGGAGAAAAAGGACTGGAGCCCTGGTTGAAGATGACGCAGTCCTATGCAGAAGCTCCCAGCTGGTAAACTTGAAAGTCTATCTGCTGATTCTCTTGCAAACTGGATGTCAGTCTGCACTAACAAGCGTTCAAAAAAACAGCAAGACTCCAGATGCATCTGGAATACAAATGTTTGACAATCTGTAGGAAAAATATTCCCATTTTAAGTATTTTACTTTGAATTTAGGGCCAAAAGCAGTCTTACTACAGACATGCCCATGGAGATAAATAAAACAACTTTAGTGCCTCTTTGCATTCTATATGTACTTCACCGTCTTCTCCTTGGAATCTCAAAATACTGTTAAAGTCTTGGTCTTAAAATCATTCCATGTACTTCAGCTGTCCTTAGGTGAATCCCTGACAAAGTCTATTGCTCCTAATAGTCAGGGATTAATACTCAAAAGTAAGTATGGTATGTGCCACAAAAATGTCCTAGTCCTTGCATTGTAAAATAAAAAGAGATGAACAGTAGATTTGGAAAGCAACTGTACAATCCCTTTTTATTTTACAATAATCACACCTACCTACACTCCTGTTTCCACTGGAGGACAGTGTCTATCCTGATGCGTACTAGGCTGTTTCTGCACCAGCCCTTTGACTGCAAATCAGTGTTCCTGACAGAACACCTAGCACAGTGCTGCTATAGAAGAGGTATGGCAAAACCACCCACTTATTTAAGTGTTTATATCTACATCACACTTACTGGATGAAGTAGAGCACAAAAACTGCTCCAGAAGTGGAGCAGAAAAACAAACAACTTTTTTTTCATAAAATAGATTTAATTACAATGAGATATGATTGAATAAATATACTGTATGACATCTTAAGGGATCTCCTCTTTTTAAAAACGAGGTGTTTAACAATACCTACTTATTAACTGGGAAATATACAGAAAATACCTGTTAGAGAGAGACTACTTAGCTTGACAGAAAAAGTTAGCTAAGGACACAGCTGCCTTGGCAATCTTCTGTAGTTTTCATGAGACAGGTAGGAGACAGTGTCACTAATACATGCAATTCACATGGGAGTTAAATTTAAGTACGGCTGTACTGAGGCATACCAAAGCCCAGGCAGTTCAACATCCTATGCCCAAAAGAAGATGCCCAGAGAATATACTATGGGATCATTTAAAGGCCTTCAGTATAAAGGCCACAGTATAAAAGAGCTGTGGAATACTGGTTTTCCTTCCTAACAGCTCTTAATTTCACTCATCATGCTTGTTACTGCCTGCCAAGATAGAAAGTATCAATATCCAGACTCATCTGTAAGGCAAGAGCTAGGGAACTTTACTAAGAAAAAGAAGACGGAAGTTTCCAACTACACACCCCAATAGCTAGTAGAATTTTTTTTAAGCAAATCTTCTGAATGGAGATAACTAGAAAATGCCCAGAATTGTGTCTGCGGAAGAGACAAGAAGCAGGCATGTCAACAAAGATTTGTGTTTTATCTGTTAGAAAAATTTCTTGTGCAAGTCTACATGATCCATGGAAAAAAAAATATTACTAAGATTAGTGGTCCTTCTGGTCACTATGACTATCTTCAGTAATCTCACATATTTTGAATTTAGCAAATTATTAGAACGGACTGGACAAAATGCAAATGCTTTCTAAGCAAATGAAAGTAACTTTGGGAAATTTGAATCACTATTTCCGAGCGATACTCTGACAGAACATGTCAAGAAAATGCGCCTACTTATGGGTCTCATTACTAGAAATCCAATTTGCACATTTTACAGTCGAGCTTTAGTAGAATATGTTTGAAGTATTTCTTTTTAGTCAGAGGTGACTCTGGCAGTTTTTGCTTCAGTTCTTCTGGGATTCTTTGTGAGCAAAGTAGTACCCTGCCAGTGATGTTTTATCAACAATATACCCTCAGACAACCTAAACGGCACACTAATACAATGGATATTCCTGTTCTGGACTGTTTCACACCCTCCTGATTCAGAGCTGTTCTAGTTCTTCCCTGAGCTTTCCAGCATCATTCAGTATCTAACATACTCTCCACCAGTGTTCACTGTTTACTATTTGAGCCGTGCACATCACTGGTCCTGTTCCTCCTTTATTGCTCTTCTAGATTCCAATTCTCCACCTCCCAGCAACTTAAAAAACAATCAACAAATTGGTCTGTTGCCTCCAGACACAAACTTGGTAGCCTGCTATGGTCAGAAGGTAGTTTCTGTTCTGCTTACAGCTCTGTCCAGCTTCATATATGACATACAGTAATGGTCACTCAGGTCACTCTTAAGAGCTAAGAGTTATAGTTAGGATGACTTAACTTGAGATGTAAAGGCCACAGAAAAATTCCTTGACTATGTCAATATACTAACTGTTTTCTTGTCACTGATTATGCTGTACATGCTGCTGTGCACTGCTTCCTCGTCTCTCCAATACTCTTCTGTGTATCAGATGAAGTCAAGAGCCAGAGCAGATGGGAACCGAGATGGTCTGATGCTGTTACACACTCCATTGGGTGCATCAAGAGCAGAGCAGCATGCACTTTTAAAACTGTAGCTCCTTAAAGAACTGAAGACTCCTTGACTTTTTCTAGTTGATACCATGATACAGCATTCTTAGATAGTTGCCTTTTTGCCCCATCAATAAGAGTTTTTACTGTATACTTGTTTAACAATTGACCAGTTACAGCAATCGGTGTTAAAAATTGACCAGTTACAGCAATCAGTGTTATCCTCTTTCTTCAAATGCTTCCCTCCACTCACTCACCTTATAAAGAAATAAAAATAAATTAAAGAACAGAAGATAACTCTTCATCTCGTTTGGTTTTGGTCAGTGCCAATAACAGGTACAGTTAATGCCCCGTCAGTCGTGAAACAGTAGTTGCTGTAGATGAAAACATTCATCCTATGGAATTTGATAGGCATTTGTTTTATCACAATGCCTAGAGTTCCCGTAAGTTAGAGGAACAGAGCCGGACACATTCTTTGTGCCTGTGCCCCTACCTTAATCATTCAATAGCCCCATCGCACCCCTCTTTTAAAATAGAGGAGTTATTTAAAAAGAGGATTGTGTGTGTGCCTGAATATACACATTTTAGCTCAACAATAAGAAATGTCAAATGAAACTAACAGGCTGAAAAGTTGGTAAAACTTTCAGCATACATACAATACATAGGTCAAAATCCAGATTCTTTTAGATTTGAACTGGAAGAATAATCGCGTGCAAGCATTTCTGAAAGTCATCTTCAGATGACAAAAATGGCTAAATCATTTTCCCTACTCCAACTCTAGTTCATAGTCTGCCAAATGCTCTTACCAAGCTTTATGGGACGATAGGATTCCTCCGAGCAACCTGACTAATCTTAGTGACATTATAAAGAAAACAGACACAAAAGACACTGAACTGGAAAGCCAGTGTAGACAGAAGAGGTATGGAAACACCATCATTTAAAGAAAAAAAATGAAAGAAACCTAGTACAGGAGGTTTGTTTTGGTTACAATGAAATGAGATTGTATCTAAACATTTTATGGATTTGGAATGCAAGACGTATGTAAGCAAGACTTTGCCAAGTGGGTTTTTTTAATGACTTCTCTGTAATAACTGATTAAAATAAATCACGCTGTAGCTTCTTTATTGAGCTGCCTCAGACTTAATGAAAACACAGCACGAAAGGCTGTTATATAAGTTTTTTTTCTGAATTCTCCAGCA
Organism: Ibidorhyncha struthersii; assembly: GCA_013398815.1. Lineage (NCBI taxonomy): Eukaryota > Metazoa > Chordata > Aves > Charadriiformes > Charadriidae > Ibidorhyncha > Ibidorhyncha struthersii. The sequence goes on from VZSZ01007121.1 coordinate 1,213,523, forward strand.
GTCTGAAATAGTTAGGGATATGATTCCAGACAATCAGTGTACTTTCTTACACTACCTAAAATAAATTCTCACTATCAGAGACAGAGTTCAAGTACTTGTCCCTATTCTTTTAATGAGCTTTTTCTCATTTTTGAAACTCCAAACAAATCCAATAACTCAATTAAATATGGGATGAGTTCCCACAGTCGACAGAAGAAACTAGTACATGTTTTGAAGCAAGTCAGACAAATATTTTATCTCTCAAAATACAAGATGGGGAAAACTTCCAACCCAAAGGAAATGACACACCCAGATGGAGGGCCAAGTTTTTTATGTCAAGTTATTCCTTCTTGTCAGTTTTGCCTGTATGGGATTACTTGCAATACTCTTCCATTACCACAGAAGTATAACAACATTGCCATCACTATTACTTACTTTTCTAGCTAGGACAGTAAACCCATCCACCTGTGTATACTAACCATTTATTAACAACCAGACAAAATGGCAGGTAACAAAAATTAACATCTTGTTTAGGAAAGATGATTAGTTAGGGAAGCAATAGACAATTTGTATGTTCTTGTGTCAGAAAGTCAGATTGTTTTTATGAAACTATAAAACTTGTTTCTCTTAATTATTTTCAGCAGAGCAAAAGAGGGAGCTAGTTTTGCTGCTCTGTACAGTTTAGTGGGCCAGTAAGTTTACTCATTCATTAATATTCCTTGACATGAAGCCATCCAAGCAGAATTGTATGACTTGGCAGCCTGAAGCCATCCCTGCTGCACTCTCATCCCCAGCAAGAACCCATCAAACCTAACAACCTTGTGACTTTAAAAGCTATGTGAAGTTGCACACTAGTACCTGTGTTGGTATGATCATACAACATGGTAGATCTTACCCCTGTACTATTACCAGCATTTCTACTGACTCAAAGAGAAAAAAAAGTCTGTGCAGGGCTATGTTGCCCCCTTCCTAAAGCTTTCCTGTCACTAAAAGAGAGTCACAGAAAACAGAACCCTTAAACCTTCTCTTGCAGTTTGACTGCTTTTAGGTGTTCTAAATTCAAACTATTTAATTCAGAAGGATCACCTCTCCCACAGGAGCCACACCATCCTCTTTTATATCTGGGTGGAGTAGTGAGCCACCTGCATCACACAGAGGCTGAATCACTAACTCTTGCCCTGTAAAGACCAGAGTGCATTATTACCCTATTACAGCTCAAGATAGTTATTTGAAAAGTTATTCAGTATAGTGTCACTTTGGCCTTCCAGTTCATTCTCTTGCAGATGCAAATATCAGATTTCTTTCAGTTTAGAAGAAGATACTGATAACTCACAACCTCACTCTCAACTCTGCTTGGGGTTCTTCTGCTTCTTCAACAACAATTAAGATTCTGCAGACCAATTTACGCTCTGAGTTATACTTGCACAAACCTTTTGCCTTCAAAACATCTTACTAACAACTGTATGTCCCACATAGCCTTTAGAAGTTTGTCACAGGTGATGTCATCGGCAGAATAAATGCTGAGGATGCTGTTGAGTAAAATGCAGAGTCCAAGATGCAGCTGAGAGGCTCCCTGGAAAAAATTAAGCATGTTAATATGAATTAAGTGAGAAAATTGAAATGCCAAATCTCAAATGTTATTATTAGGGTTAATTTACAGAACAAAAATGTGGTTTAAAAATGCACTAACTAATAAAACCCTTGTCATGCATCAAGCAATAGAGAAATGAGGTATGAAGTACAAACAACACAACAGTAAATATCAGAATTTTCAGGTGTATGTGGGAAGTGTGTACACAAATACTCCAACAGTAAGAAGAAGCACAAGTTAGAACTGACCAGCCAGAGATACACTGCTGTCTTATGTGAAGACTGATTTACAGTTTAGCTTCCAAAATGTGAAGGAGATTAAATGCCAGTTCATTGTCATTCAAAAAAAAAATACATTCTGAAATGGCACTAAAATCCTATTGCGATGAATTACCCTACCGTTCTTGGTATCTTTAACCGAAACAAGAATTAAAACCTATAAATTTTAAACTCCAAACCCTATTCAGTCTTATTTTAAAAAGTAAACTAACAAACATAAAGGAAGAACACCCTAGCAGACAAGACAATGACTGATAATTCACATCCTCAGAGACATTTCTGAAACGTGCCTTTTAAAACAAGTCCAAGAACAATTCAAGCTACGAAAACTGCAGCAGATGTTATGCAGGGAGAGAACAGCATACTGCCGAGTCTAGGTAAAATGATATGTTACCTAGCTGAACAGAAAGAAGCAGAATCTACTAGTCGTTTGTAAAACAGGTGAGGAGAGGGACATTCATTTCTTTGGCTCAAGAACAGAGTCCACTGTAGAGAATTCATGCAAATGAGGTCTCTGAACTAAAACATCTAATAAAGGATCTGTTTCCTCTGTGTTCTCAGCCCAGTGATGTGTGTTGTCTATGATTTGATTTGCACTAGCAAGAACCAGGTATTAGGGTCTCAGTTCAACCCCATTCAAGCCTCAATGCCAACGAAATAGTGCTCAATACTGATAGCCAGAATGTGTTCAATAATTTGTAGCGAGAAGGAAGTACAGACAGAGAAGGAGGAGCTCTTAAAGAAACACTGCTATGGAGCCTTCTGGAATTTTAGACAAACTCAATTAGTAAAGATAGATTTCTGTACAGAGAATGGTGAAATTTGCTAGTCTGCAACATCCAGCGGTCTGAAGTATGCAGTGAATACAAATTGTACTCTCCAAAACATATGATTTTGTTCTGAAAAGACTGTCCAGAGTGATGTATCAGGGTGTACTCCCATCTGCTCCTTAGTCTCTCCACTGAGACTACTGTCAAGTGTACCAAGTAGGTCAGTTGTGATAGTCTAGTTGTAACTTGGACTCTTTCAGCCTAGAAGTGGATTTAGATCATTGGTTATCACTGCAGCTCTTGAAGCTCTTTGCAAGTTGGGCATGAGGCTAAATACACAGATTCTTATTCTCCCAGTTAATGCATAAACCTGAAACCCTACAAAATCTTTATTTGCAAACTAATCCTCTGCAGCATTTCATCCCTCAAAGACAATTTTTTGTCTCCTTTCTCCATTTATTATCTCCTAGTCGCCCTTCAGCATGCTCTTCACTCCACCTTTGGCTTCCTTCATGCCTGAAAAAACTTTATGAAATCTCACTTTCACCCCATCCCCTCACATCATTGCATCTGTGAGAAGGATACACAGAGGCCTGCAGTTCACTTCAGCATAACATTACCCAAGAAAAAGCAGCCTATGCAGAAAAAAAAAAAAAGTCAGAGATTTTTCCAAAAGGAACTTTGTATTTTAGGCTATGTTCAGTGCTCCCCACTGTCCTAGATAGACAACTATCTCTCTTTATGCCCTAATTATTTCTAAACTTAGGTCTGAATCCTCTTACTCATTTGAATGGGAGACAGATGCCTAAACACCTTTTTTAGAATCTAGGTCTGGCTTGTAAGGTTTCATCCTTCAACTTTTGTGACCAAACTGCAAACTTCAGCTTCGTCAACCTTTTTTGTGTCATATACATTATCCATTTACTTCATGTCTTCATGAAAGGATCTCTTATCTCCAGCTTCCACATCCGTGAATAAACCACCTAGTTAGCCAGGATAACTCCATCCTACCATTTGTGATTCAGAAAGCCTCAGTATAAAAGTTTGTGCACTTCTCTAACTGCTCCGTCCCTCCATGCTTCAACAATGTAATTAATCGCAACAGCAGACAGGACTTTGGGTTGTGTTCTTGGTCTTATGTCTCATACTGAGTGTGGTTTCTAGTCTCATTTTCACAGCTTGTAAAGTAGACACTGTAGTGTAGTGATGTGAGTGTGAAAAAAGTCTAGAATAGCAGTCTGAGTTCATTCTAATGAAAGATGTCATGCATGTCAAATATATTTGTTTTATAAAAATAAGTAAACATATGTTCCCTCCTCACTCTTGCATCAAAAATGTCCAATGACTTCTAACCTCTATAGGTTCAGGTAATCAAACACAACTTTTTTAAGCAGGCCCTGTAGATTCATGAGGTACAAACAGCAAAGACTGGGAAGGTCAGAAGGGCACTGTTGGCTTATCCCATAAATTTAAGTGGATATATTGAACCTATCTTAAAAAACTGAAGAGTTTAGCAGCCAAACTGGTAATTTGAGTCCCCACACGGTAATTTGAATCTTCCACATGGAAGTGCTACACAAACAGAAAAATTCTCCAGCATTTTTTTTGTAATTTTACCATTGGATTTTCACAAATACAAAAAGAAATTATCATTTTGAGTTATAGCAAAGAACTGTCTTTCCCTATAGAAAATTATTGATTCAGCAGGAAAAAGAATAAACTGACTACAGTATGAAAAGTGGTACCAAATGGAACATGGAACAAGAAAATAAAGATACACTATTTTAATGTGAGCGTATTTATAATAAAGCTGGTTAAAAAGTATGGATTAAGAGCCTGTTAAATCTAGTAGGTAATTCAAAATGCTACTTTAAAAATCTCTATAGGTAAAGCCTAATCTCAGATATTGATACCATACCTTGTAAAGACTGTGTATCTGTACAAAATAAGTAGGTTTTTTTCATTCAAACTCTTGCAAACATTTCGTCCTCTTATATTTCATACAGTTAGAGCATTGAAATAATGAACAATGCCCAAATTGTAGTCTTGCTTTGACATTCACAAACTTTGTGCGTCTGGATAAGAAGTTTAAGCTCTCTGCCATCGCATCCTTATTGGTAAAATATATTTTGTCTTGACTGTGCAACGCACTTGGACTGCTCAGAAATGCAATGGAATAATGCAGATTTATGCCAGTTCCACCAAGTACACAGTCGAGGTACTAATTAAGAGAGCCAATCCTACACAAGCCTAAAACTATGACATTTTATAAAATATTTCATTTAAATCCAGGAGTTAAACTGACTTTAAATTTGATATATGGGGGTGGAATGAAAGATGTCAAAATTGAAGTATCTGAGGCACAGACTCAAAACTCAGAAAAAAAGAAACAGAGAAAGGGGAGAGAGGACAGAACATTATTACATGTATTAAAATCTCTCTATTTCTGGAATAAAAAGAGAAAACAACACCTATTGTTTTGATGGAAGTTTTTTCAGAAGAGATACCCCTTTTCCTGAGATGTAAGACAAAATAATATAACGAAGCACTATTTCCTACGTGCATCATTGTATCTCTTTTTCTTAGACTGTGGGAAATGGAGAAACTAATTGCACAAAGCACACATTATCTAAATAAATGTTACCAAATTTTCATTTTTTTTTCTACTTATTCATGTTTCTATTTTTTCTTTTCATTTCCTTATTTCTTTCTCCTTCCCTCTCTCTTCCTTTTACTCTAGTTTCCTTCAGTTGGCTTTACATGTTTTTTTCTTTTCTTTATTCTACTTTCTCTGCTTTTCTCTATTTAGAATAAAAACACTTACATAGATGGATCGCTTTTTTTCCTTCTCATCTTTCCTGCATCTTTTTAGTTCTTTCATCTTTTTCTAGTCCCTTCTTCCTTCCTGGGCTCTTTTCTACTGCCTGTTCCCTGCACCACCATGGAATCGCATTCTGCACTTGGTGACCTTACCCTCCTTCCCTGCAGCTACCGCGTTTTTCTTTGAAACTACTGGTATGTTTCTAACTTTTCTTCCTCTAGGGCTCACATGTTTCTCTCCCTTTCGTTGTATCATTTGTTTTGTTTGCCACACCCAAATTCAAATCTCTGTTCCACTTTCACCTCCTCCATTTTCCATGCTAGTCCCTCTTCTCTTCCCTCTTCCTTTTGAGAACCTAGCCTTCCCTGTGCCAACTCCGGTATTTTTTCCCCCATCCAACTCCTAGAATTTCAATTCAATCACTGCTACCATTAGCTGCCATTTTATTCAGCAGCTGCATGTGTCCCAGTAATTCCTACTGCCGCCTACTGCAAACATATCCCACTGTTCCCAGGTGTAAGAGGTGATGCTTCAGCAGCCAGTGAGCCAGGTTCACTTCTTCCAGCGGCTGGAACTTGTTACAGGCGTCTTTCCAACAGCTGCCCTCTGCCATTAACTGCCAGATGTCAGTTCAGCTCACATTGCCATGGACATAGCCATCAGCCATCATGCAAGTGCTCTCGTCGTCATACACTCCACAAATTTTCATAATTGCTCTAAGTCACAGATTTCTCTTTTAACTGCTATGAAACATCTTTAGATACATCCGTGGTGACCATCCCAAATGCCAGTAGTTGCATTCCAACTGTCATGGGAGTCTCCTTAGTTCTGGCAACATAGGTTTTCCCGTAAATGAACAAGCTATGTAGTGACATACTCTGACTGTACCCTACCTCCAGTCTCCAAAGACCACAGTTACCAGTGGTCCAAAATGGTGCTCTGCAAAAGCTGTGTCTGCTGCTACCACGAGGTGCAACTCTGCTAAATTTCTTCCCAGTACCACAATGAACTGCAATTGGCTTCTTCATATGAAGCCAAATATTCCCTCTTCATACAAGGGATGCCCAGGATCGCACACTTGTCATGAATTAACACAACAAAAGATGCTCTTTCGTTCCCCTTTTCAACACTTAATGGATGAAGAACTGTATTTTTTAAGAGTAAATAACACTAACAGGGCATTTAAAATGTCAGGTGTCATATTTCTTCTTGCTGATCACTTGTTATCTCTGGCTGTTGTCAAACAAAATATACTGAGGAAATTCATTACAATAAGAGTATCTTCCAGAGGCAGGTGTATTTATGGCCATGATGATTATAACTAAAATTCTATATGTTTGCATATCTCTCCTTACCAGTGTAGAGTTTATGCCATGTTGGTGTATTCGTCTTTTTCCACATCACTTTAACTGGTCGGCCTGTGGGATCTACATTGCTGTATGGGTACATGATTGTCCATGTCTCTTTCCTGGTATTTAGAAAAAAAAAAAAGTTAAAGGATAAAACAGTCATAATACCTTTTACTGAATACAGAACAAAGTACTGGAACTAGAGGTGCTTATGATTCAGTGACATTTTGGTGTGCATAAAGAAAAAAACAAGTTGAACTGAAAAACCCGGAGGCCCATTTACCATTTCTAAAAAATATTTTAAGAGTGGACATGAGGAATATCAAGTTAAATATATTGTGGAGTTGGAGAATATAAACCAAAAGAGGAAGTACTGCTTTGCTGCCTTTGGTTGCATTGCCTATTACTGACATCATTTTTCCCAGTCAAAATAATTATTTGTGACTGCCCCTGAACTGAGCATTTTATTATTATTTCTCAACTTATTTTTTCTCCATTTGAACTTTTCCACGTTCTTAAACTAGACACTCCTCATGCAGGGGAGCTAGATGAGTTTTTTTCATCAGAGAAGTTTCTACCCAGTAATTTGCCCGCTAAAGGGCACTGTTTACTGCAGTAAAAAAGGAATCTTTTCTTGCTCTGTATAGGCTATACTTAAAGCTGAGCTAAAAATCCAAAAAGATTGACTTTAAGAGCTTATTCAAAAATAGTGTTTGCCCAATTAACATATATGAGATCATTTACTTTATTTTTTTTTTCAGCAACTCTGCATGCTAGAACAACGAAAATTTAACAAGAGAAAGACTGCACACGTGTGTCCGTAGAGTGAGAAGGAACGTGTCTTCTGTGTTCAGACAGGGAGATCTGCTCTCCAGGCTGTATAAACAACATGCAGAGTAGCACCATAAAATACGTAAGGTCACAGGGCAGACAGCTTGGGGCATTTGAAGAACAGCTCACTGAGCCATGGTGCGCAGGGAAGCAGGTCGTCCTGGCATGAAGATAAACCTGTGGACTGTGCACTACAGTGCCGCTGTTGTACCACGGGTGGAAGACATGAAACCAAGGCATGGGTGCAGGCAGCTCCAGCAAACCTCTTTACATTTAGACAATGGCTCCTGCTGTATTGTTTTGGTTTTGTATTGTCACTGTTGCATCACTGATGGAAGACACGTAACCAAGGCACGGGCACAGGCAGCTCCAGCAAACCTCTTTACATTTAGACAATGGCTCCTGTCGTATTGTATTGCTGTCCAGCTGCTGGTTTTGAATCTTATTCATTTGCGTCACACAAATTAGTGAGATTTGTGCACTCTGACCCGCTGCCCCCAATGTATCTGCCCTGCCTGATCCCCATCCACCCGCAGGTTGGTTAGTGACTTCACCTCATGTGACTTATGTCTGCCAGATGCTACCGGTTGTCTCTCATTGACCTGCAGATGGCTGTGGAGCCGCAGAAGTCCCGGGAGACACTGCACTGAAAGATTCATTCTCCAGCTGCGGCCTACCACTGTGGCCCCTCTGCCGCCATGCGACTTGCCGCCATGGATGCACGGGGCACATCCCCTCTCGCCTGCTGAACAAAGGCGGGCTGTGTGCCTCACGGGGCAGGCCCCCGGCACGCGCCAAGGCCTCTTCCAGCACGGAGCCGGGCTCTTCCACCGCCACGGCACCGCAGGGAGGGGAAAGGGCTCTGGCGGGAGGCAGCCATCGCTGTTCTCCTCACAGCGCTGCTACGGCGTGAGGCCGCTGCCGTGTGCGGCGAGCCCTGGGGCAGCCCCTCTGCTGCAGACCCCCAGGGGGGCCTGGCAGGGAGCGCGCTGAGGTGAGGCGGTGGGCGGGAAAAGCTTCCCTCAGAGCCCGGCTCGTCGGCGAGCGTAGGGGGGGAGGCGATCACACCCTCCCCCCAGCGTTATGTGACAAAATCTCTGCGACACGGGCAAGCGCAAAGCGACACACGGCTGACCCGCGTC
>VZSZ01007121.1:1223049-1243831 GCA_013398815.1 Ibidorhyncha struthersii
CTCCGCCAGGCGGGGACGGGCAGGGGCCGTGGCGGAGGCTCGCTGTGCCTTCCCGGCGGGGCGGGCAGGGCCCGGGATGCTGCGGAGCGCTGGGCTTTCACGGCAAGTTACCGGTGCCCTGGAGAGGGAGAAGAGCTGCCAGCGCTGCTGGCTCCTCTTACTCTTGTCAGGGCCAGGAAGGCGGTGGTCTGCATCGCAGTCCGTGGTCTGCTTCCCCCCTCCTGCCCGTCCGTGGATGCGCGGCAGTATCTCGGTGCTTGGCTTGAGCAGGGCCCCGAGCCGGGGAAAACAGAGCCGCTGTTGATGTGTCTTTGTTCCTCTCGTGATCGATAACTGGACCCTGCTCAGGTGAGGAGGGTGAGAGCTGGTGCAGAGCTGTGGGGTATCTGCACCTGGGGTTGGCTCTCCTTGCCTTGCAGGCTGCTCATCGAGGCTTTCCATCTTGTTTCCCTGTAGAAATAGTGATCTTTATCTTCTACTTAAATGGTGTCATTTGGATTCAATTGTCAGCTGTGCTGGGAACTCCTGTATTTACTCTTGGAAAAACCTGTCCTGTCTTGTTTAGTCTTTCAAATAAGATCTTACTTCTGTACTGCTTTTAATGTCCAGCTTGGATACTCCAGCTAATGTGCATCAGCTCTTTCTTTCCCCGAGTTTTGTCCTTCCCTGTTCTGGGAAGTTCACACCTTCTTCATTGCCCTCAGCAACCCAACAGGATTGTCCACAAACCAAACATCTATTGTTTTGAAAGACTGTCTGCTGGCACCAGACACTGACTTGCCTGATTCTCAACCATCCTCCAGGCATCCTCCGCCACAGTATTTATTCAGTGTAATGTTTATGTGGTGCTGGACACGAGTATTTGACACCTATTAGTGTGTACTCTGAAGTCAAAGTTGTGAGTTTTCACAAATTCACTTTTTTTTTCTAAGACTGTAGCTGTTTATTTAAATGTACTAATGGAGGTATTTATTGTAGTGTTTCACTCAGAATAATTGAGAGGTTGCAGGAAGGGTGCAATTCCTTTACTGTATGTGCAGGAGAGTCTTCACCGTTACCCAGCAGCAAGTAGAAATGGTTCTGGCTTCCACATAGCACTTGCTACTCCAGAGCTTAAGTGGTGTGTTTCAGAGGTACATGTGATTAAAGTGCTTTATGGTGTGAGAAAGTACACGCTCTGTATAAGATTTCTGGCAGTTCTTGTATTTATTGGTCTCGTAGTGTTCAGTTTTGATGAACTGGAATGCCTAAGAAGTAGTTGTTATAACAGACAGAGAATGCTTTTTTCCCCACTTAAAGTGCTGCTCTATAAACTTTACAGTACAAACCCTGCTTTTCATTTTAGCTCAGAGGGTTTTTTAAATTTAGAGACTTTATATCAAAATTGGTGTCAGAATTATGAATGTAGCAACAATGTTGAAGTCAGTGACAGCAACATCAACCCCATGCTTAGGGGGCACAGCAGTTGAAAAACACTTGATCTCTGAAAGGTTAGAAGAACGATGAATTACTGACATGCAGTTGAAGTTGTCCAGATAGCTAGTAAATTATTATTAAGCCCTAGTTTGAGGCTCAGACAACTTCAGTATGTAATTTAAGTATTATTCTCTTTATGTTTTATCATTTGAGTGATATAAAGAAAAACTTAGATTGAAAGAGACCTCAGGAAGGAATCTGGTTCAGGGTCTTAATCGAAGCAGGGTTAATATCAATTGATGTCTAATCGGTTCCTGTTAAATCTCAACACATGCACAGTATCTTAAGCGCTGGATAAGGTGATTTTTTTGTGCTTAATTAAGCACTGCAAGAAAGTTGTCTGTCTTGTTAGATGCTAAACTTAAATTGCAAACAAAGGAATTCTAAGCCCATTACTGTCCTGTCAGCAGTGAACACCAGTAACTTCCTCCCACTTCAGTAGCAGTCTGAAGAAACTAGAGTTTTTGAGCAAAGAATATCCACATAAGCTCTGCTTTCCAGACATCCAGTCACTTGTTATGCTTCCTGACCCTTCAGAGGTCTAGCTCGACAGAGCCCTACGCATGAGTACAAACTGTATTGTAAAGCACTAGCTGCAGCGCTGTGTGGGATTGATTTCCTGTTCATCTGTAAACAATAGTCGCTGTAACTCTTCATGTGAGACAGCCCTTTGGACCTCCGCGGAAACTTAAAGCTGTACTTTGAGATGTGGCAGAAACCGTTAAACACTTCAAATGCAGGGGCAGGCATGCTTAACTCGTACAGCCCTGTCAAATGCCCTCACTGCTGTTTTGTGTACAAGAAAGACATGGTTTTCCAGTTAGAAACGTTGGGACCAGCCAACTGAAAGGCTGCCTGGGCAGCTTTGGGCTTTGCAGGTCATGTGTTTCTCCATGTGGAAGCTGCCAGGCTGATCTGGGTGCTCAGAGAAGACGTGGTGCTTTCCAGGCTAGCTGTGGGATTCTGCAGTAGTCCCTGGATAGCTTTAGTATGTCTTCCTGTGAGCTGTATGCTGTAATAATCTAATCTTGAGCAGGGATATCAGTGGTATGGTTCATGTCTAAAAGGCCACAAGCATTGCCTTCAGTTTATAATCTGTTTCTAGTTGACTGGGTTACAGATGTAATATGATCAAACAGCAGCTGGAGATCTAAAATAACTTGGAGACATTGTATACCCTCGGAAGTAATGGAATACAATCATTCAAAGGAAGCAACTGACAGCTTGTCCTTTTACCAGTTAAGATTCCCTTCCAGTTAGCTGTAAGCTGAGGTGCTAAACAGCATCGGTGTGATGGGGACGAAGTTTGGCACTGACCTGCTGTACACAGAGCTTACTGCTCCTTGGGAGCTGACATACAGGTTGAACAGAGGTGAAGACTGCTGCTTGGTGGGAGGAACCACCTGGATACAGCTTTTTATCTCTTAGAACAGGACTTTTGATGAGTAGCCCTGTCTACAACCATCAGTGCTCCCAATAAGTTAGTAACAATATAGCATACCGGTGATGCTCAGCACTGGAGCTGAGTGGACGGACGTTTTGACGCCCTTTTTCTGGGGAATCTGTGGTGCCCCCTGTCCTATATCATCCATGTCACAGGGCTGGCTGTGTTTATATCTTTCCAGCTGTGTAGTGGGAGTGGCAGCTGGCTGGCACATCACCACAGGCTGTGACATGGCAGGTGTTTGTGAAAGGTCTGAGCACGTACCTTGTAAAGGTACTGCAGGAATCATGGCATGTCCTGGCAGAGAGATTGAGTACTTCTATGGTAACCTGTTAGAAGCAATTGATGCAGCTCCAGTACAGAATTCTTCTATTGCCAGAAAGCATGTGTCAAACCAGTATGTGCTGGTGCTTATCTGAACTGGCAAGGCTTCACGAAGACAGAAAACAACTGGAGTAGTAAACTTGATGAGCTCCTGTAACTTGTGGCTGAAAAAATCTCTATGCATATAGACCATACTTGTTCTGTAGCCCATTTCAAGCTTCTGTGTGTCAGTGTCTGATGTAATTATGCTACCTATTTTCCTGCATTAACAACTCAGTAAGTCTGAGTCTGACCTTTTCCTGTTTAATGGTTCAAATTAATTTATGCTTCTACCTGCTAGTTGCCACACAGTCAACTGCAGCCTTTTTTCCACTCTGATGTGTAACATCACTGGTTAGTACCTGCTCAAGTGTTCCTATAGCTGGGACTCAGTAAAGTCCTGGTAGGGTACTAAGGCTTTGAATTTATCGCTAAAAGCTTGCTTTATGATCATTGGACATTACTTATAAAACCAGCAGCATGGAGTAGAGAGAGAATTTTAATAGGAAGTTCTTGTCATTGATAAAGCTTTACCTCTATCTGTATAATAAATATATGAAACCAAAGGTGCAAATTTGAGTTCTAAAGCCTTTTAAGATTTCCCCCCCCTCCCGTTTCAGTGGCCTCTTATGTGGTCTGTGGCAGTGGCAGTTGTCTCAAGCTGAATGCTTACATAGGATGGGCTGGGGAGGGAAGGGGAATACGGCAGCAAAGCACTGTGGGGAAGTCCTCAGTTTTGGAGTAGGATTCTTAACTCCAGCTGGTCTATGGTCTTTACCTTCACAGCTTGATGTAAACAAAACTGTTTATGCAGGCTGCTGGAAAAGTTGGCATTTGGGGGAACAGATGTGTGCAATAAGGAGATTCAGGGTTCTGGAGGTAACCTTTTTTTTTGTTACTCTTGTCAAGTATTACAAGAGTACTTTTTAATTGCATAAATAACTTCCACAATGCTGCAACGGTAATACTGGACTAATAGTAATCTTTCTAATGCTAAAGTGCGATCCTTTGGTACTGAAGACCGGCCCACAGACAGACCTGCTCCTCCGAGAGAAGAAATCTATGAATACATTATTTTTCGAGGAAGTGACATCAAAGACATCACTGTCTGTGAACCTCCAAAAGCTCAACATACTCTGCCACAAGATCCTGCCATTGTTCAAGTAAGTTAGCCTGAAGTGTTGTTAAAAAGCTATGATAAAACACTGGCGATGAAATACTTGACTTTGGTATAAACTTAGAAAAATGAAGGCAAGTAAGTGTATGAAGGAATCTTCAGATTGAAGCATCCTGAATCTTGTTGTAATGTTTAATGCTGATGCTATTTTAAAGACTTCAGTCAACAAAAGCCAGAGCTAGTTTACCTAGCTGAGCATGCAGGAAAACCGTAAAGAGGTAAACTAACCCTTCTCAGTATTTACTTAAGCTTTAGTAATGCTGTATGTGAAGTAGAGAATCACTGCCAAAGCAAGTTGACTTCTGGACACTGTAAATGGAAATGTACTTTGTCTTGTTACAGTCTTCACTGGGCTCTGCCTCTACATCATCCTTTCAGCCACATGTGCCTTACAGCCCGTTTAGAGGTATGCCACCTTACAGCCAGCTTGCTGCCAGCTCTTTACTTAGCCAGCAGTATGCAGCTTCGTTAGGTTTAGGTAAGTAAAAACTTTACTTGCTAGAATAAAGGTACAGTTCTTGTATGTACCTACTGTGAAACCAGATAACAGTAACTAAGACTGAATTCCTTGCCAAGTGTCAGGCTACTACAAGAAGTGCATAGTAGTTAACTTTGTGCAATGATCTTATTGCAAGGAGGTCTCCCTTTCACTTACACACACAGATGCACACGAAAGAAAGAAAGAAACTAAACAGCTAGTTTCTTTCTGCAAGTAATCTGAATACTTAACAGTTGAGGCCAGTTCATTTCTAACCTAACATACCTTACATATACATCACATGTAAAAAGATCTCGTATTCCCAGAGAGGACCGTAAATATGCTGCTCTAATGCTGTTCCAGAGATTCTTGTATCTCTTTCCAAGTCCTTCAGATGTTTCACTACCTTGTATCTTATCCGTATATCTTTGCTTTCTCTTCTTCCCTCTATCTCTTTAGAGAAATTGGTAAGCCCTCCAGCATCAGCAGCTGCTTCCAGTCCTAGTTCTTCTCCGTCTCCACAACCTGTTTCAGAGCCTGACATGTCTTCAGAGCCCCATCAGCTCTCTTCCAAGGGTAACAGCAGTTTGAGGACTCCAAATATTTGGAAGAACTGCATGGCACTTGCAAACACTCTGTTCTTGTTAACCCCTCCTAGAATGATAGTACTTATATGGGTAATGCCAGTAGAACTAGTTTGTTCTCAGCTGTTTTTGCCTTTCATTACATGAAGTATTCCTCCTGTCCTAGAAGTATCAATTAGAGAGACAGGAGAAAGAAAAAGTACAGGACAGCGGATCCTCTTGTGTAAGTATCAGGAGAGGGCTGAGGTTTAGGGATGTTGATGTGCTGCATCCTGTCCAGGAACACGTGTCGCCTTAGAGACTGGGCGAGGAGTTAATTAGTCTTTCCTGGAGAGACAAGCACGCTGCTTAAATTGTGGGTGGCCTTGCTGTTAGAGACATAGGTTAATAGAAAATTTAGGAGTATTGCTGTAGTTGAGGAAATACCAGGATAGATTTCATGCATGATGGGGCATAGTACCTTGTCAAGACTCCCAGTTAGTAAAGCATGATTAACAGTAAGCAATATCTGAGTTGTGGTAAGCTGAGATAACACAGTTCTGGGTGCTTGCTTCTGTGTGTTAAAAAACTCAAAGGAGGTTAAGTAGAGATACTAGACTGACCATCCTCAGAGCAGAGAAACCAGGTGCAGCCTGCATTTAAACATGGTAACTAGTTTCATCTGTTTTTAACTTAAGCATGTATGCTTGTGTTGGCATGAAACTGTTTTTACTTACTCTCTGGTTTTGGCCATCTATCTATACATACTTTCTCAGTATTCTGGCTAAGCTTTGAAACTTTCTTATGTTAAACTTGCACAGCAGCTTTCTCCTACTGAATAATCCTTAGGATATGTCTGTCTTCCTTGCAAGTTTTCCAGGTGTACATTAACTGGGAACCTGCATGATGTTACCTACTGGGTATATCTAATGTGGACTTGGGTGACCCAGAAGTGTCAGTGGCTTGGTTTGTGTGTACTCTTCAGCTTTTCACTTTTCTTGCTCTTAAAGTGTATTCAGTTAAAGCGCGCTTCCAAGCAGTTCTTACGCATTACTACATAAACCTGTAGTACTCCGAAACTTCTAATTAAATCTAGAATGCAGTGTTTCTTCTGAGTACTGAAGACTGTCACTTTTTAATATAATTGGTGTAAGGTATACCAAACCATGAAAAGTATTTACATGTTTTGTAGTGTGAATAAATAAGCCTGGATGGAAGAGCAACAGAAGTCTTGGTAACACTTTGGCCTTGACCAAGAAGGAATTTAAAAGGGTAACTTTGAGATCCTGGTCTGGTTTCAGGTTTTCTTTGTCTGAAAGCTAACAATAAGCAATGAAGTTGAAGGACTTCTAAAAGCGGCTTACAAAATGGGATGTAGTTGAGGTGGTTAAGCTTTTGCTGCAGAACTTCTTTGACAAAGTGGGGAAGCTTTCTTGAGCAGTTTCAAAATGGTGGATTTTTGTTTCAGATTTAAAGTATTGTGTAAACTAAAATCCTACATAACTGAGGATACACCTAGAAATTGGCTTTTGGTATAAACTGTCTAAGAGACTGACCTGGCTTGCTTGTCTAATGTGATTTAAGAAGTAAATGGGTAAATTTCCTGATTTTAAGGCTCTGGATTTGAGAGCCAAGACTTGTACGGCAGTAGTGCCTTACCTAGTGTATATGCCACTTAAACGTAGAGTGTAATGATAAACACTCGAGGCTTTGAGTAATTTGTGACAAAACGGTTTCTCAGTAGCAGTGGTTAGGGTTTGAATAGCGTTGGCACATTTTCTGGGAGGCACTTAGTCATTGGGATTTTTTCCAGGTGCTGGCTTTCCTTCTGTTCACCCAGTCCGCAAAAGCCCCATGGTAGAGCAGGCTGTTCAAACTGGCCCCGTTGACAACATGAATTCACAAAAGCCACCCCCAGTGAAAGTAACTCCAGGGGTTCAGCGCAATGGACGGCAGGTTCCACAGGGCAATAGTAAGACAAATGGTATGTATGCACTGCTTTGTCTTTAAAGTGCTGTTTGGACACATCCGTTGAAGACTCATAGCAAGACTAAACTGTTTGGGGTTTGTTGTTGTGCTCCTTTATTAAGTTTGTCCTTCTTATTCAGTAGATACAGTTCAGGCAGCACCTGTGCAAACTCAAGGACAGGTGAATGATGAAAACAGAAGACCTCAAAGGAGAAGATCAGGTAGGTTAACCTGATACTGTAAAGGCAAATATTGTGAACTTCAGTGAAGGATTATTGGACAGAAGATTGAGAGCAAAATAAAGCTTGATAAGGCTTTGGGCATCCAGAGATGCTTCCCTAGTAAAACAGGTTCTGGAGTCCCAGAAGTTCACAGCGTTCCAGGGACAGAATTCTGGTGTCTTTTCTAGAAAATCTGAAGGTATGTTATACAAATTGGTGCTATGAGTTGGCAGCAGCAACTAGATTTCTCTGAAATCTGAAGTATTTTTCTGGGAAGAGCAGCCTATTTAAGAAGCCCTTGCTTCCATAGAGCAGAGGTCTTATCTCAAAACTGCAGTTTAGGCACAGGTCAAAAGAAAGCGCAATTAAATTCAGATATTTCTGCCCAAGCAAAATGAGAAAAGGCAGGGAACAAAACGTCAGGCTCTCAGGTCTTCAAATTAATTTGCCTGAGGGCAGCACTGTAGAAGGGGTCATAACTTTTCCAAAAAGGAGTTGATAGCTCCTCAGCTGGAAACCAGAAACTTTACACAGTACAAGCTCCCTTTGTGGGTAGGTGAGCCTTGGGTGGATTTTCCGAAACTAATGACCTGCTCCTCTTTGCCATCATGACAGGTTTGTAGGCTAATTACAGTCCCATGCCTGCAGGTAAATAGTGGACAGAAAAGACAGTTTTCCATGCTTCCCTCAGCTTTTCTTGGTATAGTGCTTGTTCTGATTTCCTCACACTGGAAGGGAACTTGGGTGTACTCGGTCTTAATGGTGCGACTGACATCCAGGAATGCTTTTCAGAAAGTTAAAGTATTGCTGTAATGTCTTCTTCAGCCAAGTTCAGAAGTTACTTTCGGAGAGGTGTGTGGGCTAACCGCAGGACTAGAAGCCAGAAACTGTTCTAACCCTGTTTTCCTCTGGTCTTGAGCAAGTCATTTAACCTCCCCGTGTGTTACCAAGTGTTTAAACTCTGCTTTCAGGAAACAGGAGAACCAGAAACCGTTCTAGAGGACAAAACAGACCAACTACTGTGAAGGAAAATACAATAAAGTTTGAAGGTGATTTTGACTTTGAAAGTGCAAATGCACAATTCAACAGAGAGGAACTTGATAAAGAATTCAAGAAGAAACTAAACTTTAAAGGTTTGTGGCTTCGTTAAATATGAATTGCTGAGCTAGTAGTAAACACTGCATAGACAAACTCGTTCTAAGAAACTGCACGATTACATGTGGCAGCATCTCAAATCTTGTTTGAGGGAGCACGAGAACAGATGGCTCTGCAGTATGCATCAAGGAAGTGTAATATGTTTTATTATCTTCAGATGACAAAGCAGAGACGGGGGAAGAAAAAGGGGACCCTGGGGTGGCAACTCAAAACAATGACGGTAATGCAGAGGAGGACCTTCTGGGACCCAACTGTTATTACGATAAATCCAAGTCTTTCTTTGACAACATTTCTTCAGAACTGAAATCTAGGTGAGTATTTTCAAAGATTGCTTTTTTTCAATGCAGTTCTATGCCTAAGAATTGTAGCCATAATCAATGTCACATGGTTTAATTCCTTAAAAATCTTAAAATACAAGAAAGTCAGTGAAACAGTCATTAGAAGGGAGTATTGGCATGCACTTGGTGGCTTACGAGTCATACTAACTGAGCTTCGTGCAGTGGGATCAAACAAAAAGCAAGGATTTTAGCTGATAGTGATACACTTGCCTAAACTATGATACAGGAGTTTCCAGTTCCGTTTCCCAGTACTGACTTTGAACCCATTGATTTTAAACAAATTTCTTATCTCATTTGTGGGAGGAGGCATCAGGGTCACCCTGCGCTGAAGATGGTGCAACTTGCAGACAGGAGCAAGCTAAGCCTGGAGTTCGGGCAGAGAGGAGGTCAGGTCTGTCTGTGGAAATGCATTAAGTTAAACGGGAATATTAAAAGAAAGCTTAATCTTTTGCTGCTGACACTGATGTTATCAACTGCCTGATGAAGTCAGACACCCCGTTAGTGTCAGTATGGGAAATTCTCTTGGTAATGTTTCTGCTTCTCTTCAGCAGAGCTTTCTTCCAAGCGCTCGCCGCACGGCGCTCTGGCTGGGGTGGGCGCTGCTAAGGAGGGAACACCCTGGTGCTGGGCGGCTGCCTCCGTAGCAGCCTGCTGAACCGCAGTCGTGACCGGGCTTCTCTCAAGTCAGGAGTTTGTAGCTTACAAGAAAACAAGGCAGGGTTTGAAATGCCAGTGAGACCATGTTCAACCCTTTCCAAGGCCCATCTTTAGTTTTCCAGTATGAACGTAGCTTACAGAAGGCAACAGCTGTCCCTTTCAAATCCATGCTTAGCAGAGGAATGGAGTTGCTGCAGTGTACACAAAATAAGGTGCTTGAAGCTTCCTAGCTAAATGAGTTGGTGGCTATTTAATGTTTATATTAAATCTAAATGCAGTCTTGTTCAGTTCTAGGCGTACCACATGGGCTGAAGAAAGGAAGCTCAATACAGAGACATTTGGAGTGTCAGGACGGTTCCTTCGTGGCCGCAGCTTTCGTGGTGGATTTCGAGGCGGAAGGGGTAGCGGAGCAGCAAGGCGAAACCAAACCACTCACAGAGCTGGTACTGGCAGAGTGTAACTTCAGAGGCAAGTTTTTTAGCAAGAGTAAATACTGTCTCTGAGCCAGGTTTTGTCTCGTTCCTTACCTGAACTGTCTGTGCAACCTCTCCTGCTCTCCAGTCTCATGGATATACAAGAACTGTTCCTTATTGTATCTGATCTGTCTGTTGAAGTGGTAGAAGGAAATACGAGTGGCTTTAACGTGTTCTTTGACATGTTGATTGTTCTGTCGATTTTGTGGGCGAGCCTTGTGCCTGTGAAAGCAAGAGCTGCCTGTCTGAGCTGGGGCTCCAGTAAGCACTTCAGTTGATACATGGGTATGAACTTTGCTGCTTTTGTTTTCCTGGGGGAAGATCCCCGTGTTACCAAATCTAATGCTACCTTTTTTCCGAATAGGTTCTAACATCTCTCCTGAGAGGATGAAACTGTATATAGAAAGAAAACAACCAACTGCTGCACTAATGTGGGAAAATGGTTCATATTGTTTACTGTCTCAGCTCAAGCGACAGAACTTCATGTACTTACTACTGCTTATATTCTGGACTTATTTTGGACCAGCAACTGTCAGCTGGAATATTCTTTGGAAGAGGGAATGTGTTCAGGGGTACCTTCTTCAGGGTGTCTTTTTTGTTTTTTGGTTGGTTTGTTTTTTGTTTTTGTTTTTTAAGTGCAGACTAACTTACATGGTTCTTCTTTCTGGGTCTCTCAAAGGCTGCTACAGTCTAAGCTTAAAGTCAGACTCCTTTTCTGAACCCTGAAGAAGATAAATCATGGTATTTTAACATGGAACCAAAGCTCACTCGAAATAAACCAGCTACAATTTGTTTGTTTGGGTAACCAAATGGATTCTGTGGTGCTGCTGGTCTGGCTGTTCTCAGCAGCAGGTGTGAAGTAGCACTTGGTATCTGGAAGGATGGATTCCTGGTGCTGAGGAGTTATGTATATTGTCACTTGGGAATACTGGATTGTGGATCATGTCGTAGTGTAAGTGACTGTACAGCTGTTTGGCGGCTGGTACTAACATGGAGGTGCTGCAGGCTGATGGAACCGTGCCTCTCCTTGAGCTGAAGGGTGCCGGGCACTCCTCAGAGGCTTGGAGCTCCTCGCTGGGTCAGGGCAGTGCGGGGGGGACGGTGGGCCGTGCCCTCGGCAGGATGGGGTTAGCAAGTGGCTCCCCTCATGTGCTCGGAATAAAGAGTTTTTGGCAGCAGGTCGCTGTCTGGGAAGGAAATGCAGAGCTCGGACTTCTCGCCTCAGTTTGTACCTTGCTCGTAGGTAGTACCAAACGCAAACAGTTCTCTGTACACTAGTAGACTGTGGTGGAACACTATGGAATGTTTTCATTAAACTAGAGATGGGAGTCCATATAATGAAGCTTAACGGATGGGCATGTTTAATTTGTTTCCTCTGTACCCCCCCATACTGTAAATAGTTTAGTTGGTTTTCTTTTGTTTTTAAAAATCTGTATGTGGGGAGAGGGGCTGGGAGGGGGGTTTACATTTGTTTGCATGAGTAAGTGGGTTAAATTGCTATAGGCATGTGTCCCTTTTTTGGTTGGTAGGGAATTTTTGTCGAAAAAGCACCTTGATGACTGAACCCCTTACATAGCTAGAGTTTTTTAGTTATGCATTGACCTAGGTTACTGTAAAAGCTTGGATTTATTTTTGTAGGACTTTATTGCTAAGAGTTAGAACATAGCAGTGGGGCTGCTCTTTGGAGTAATGTAAATTGTAATTATAATAAACATGTAAATGTTTAACGTTTCCCTCCTACTTTGTTCTGTATGTAGCTCAGTAGCATCCACCCATGCAGCTCGTCAGATGCCGGTCCTAGCAGGGCTCCAGGCCAAGTTGAAGAAAACTGCGCTGGGGGCTTCAGGCAGGCCTGGAGGGTATTGCACCGCATTTGAAAAGGGCTTAAAACCCCTAATCCAGGCACTGACCCCTTGTTACTGTTACCCATGTTTTGGCTCTTGATGAGGAATTGTGCTCGTGGGTGTTCCTGTTGCCCAGATTGCCCTGAGCACACCTCCTGGTTCCTGCCTGGCACAGCCCCAGTCCCACAGCTGGTGGGGCTAAACTGGAGCTCATTTTGGGTGGCACCACTGCTGGTTCGATAGCCACAAATGCCTCCAGTAACTGGGCTCGTACCTGCAAAACAGGGTGTGTGCTGGAACAGCGTTCCTGGAAGCTGCTACAAACCTCTAATTTCTGTGCTGGCGAAACAGCCATCAGGTGTAAAGATGGAATTGCACAGCTGACTTGTCTGAGGTGGCTGTGGCAAAAAGAGAAATCCTCGTTCACTTCTGTGTAATAATGCCCTTTTATTTCCAAGGCAGTAATTCCCCTTGTCTCTACAGTAAAGCCTCAGCTGTAATACAGGAGCCAACTGTTGTTACTGACAGTGCTGAGGGTGCTGTGCTGTGGCTGCATCCCTGACTGCACTGCCCGGCTGCAGTGCGTGGGGGCTCCGGGGGAGGCTCAGCCCCGGCTCGTTGACTGCAGCCCTTCTCCTGTGGGAACACTCCTTCCTGGGGCCGGGGTGGGCGGCTGCTCCAGGGCTTTGCTCCAGCCCTGTCGGCTTCCCGGTGGAAGCTGAGGAAGTTGGGGAACCAAACAGCCTTCATAACTCTTATCAGTCCTTGGACTGGATTTCTAATGAAACAACACCCTTTTCCAGCAACTCCCTTTCTCCAGCTGCTGTGGTCCAGTGCTTTCCTGAGCAGGAGGAAGCAGCACTTCAGCTTTCCTGGCCTTGACACCTGTGTGATACTCTGCCCACACTTTGCAGCATTGATCTGTAAACAGCTTAGTTGTGGTGCGAGAGGCCAGGGAGTGTGTGAGACACTGCAGGGCTGTGTCTGCTGCCCGGCGCAGTCTCCCCGGGGACCCTCGGGGGTGCGAGATGTGCCGGGGCGGGGGCTCGGGCAGCCCAGCTCCCGCTTGCAGCAGACTGGGACACTCAGTCCTCACTGTGCTGCTGCCAGGTAAGTCTTGCTTTGTATCCGTAAAAACACATGCTGGTTGTCAGCAGCAGATGGAAGAACTGCTCTTGAGGGCTTGGTGGATGTAAATAGTGAAACTTTTATAATTACTATTGGGAGAAGGGTAAGAGCTGGGGAGAGGGAGAGGCCTGAGGCTTCTCTGCCACCGGAAAAGGCGGCACAACCACAGTGACCAACTTCCCCTTCCCTGAAAGCTGGGAGTAGAGAAGTCCTGAGGAGTACAGGTGGGACAGACAAAGCCTTTTACTGTGCTTAACAGTTGTATTGAAAGAGAAACAAAGTGCCAGGAGCAACAATGAAAAAATACACTTTTTACCATAGAGACAGTGCTGCTCACGTGCAGTGTGAGGGAGGGGAGCTGTGCTCGGTTCTGTACCCACTTTGTCTCGGAGCTCAGGCCTGTGAGCCCCTGGGCCAGCAGGACCTGCTTCCGCCCCAGCAGGATCCTACCCCTGCCCCATCCTGCCTTCTCCGTGTCACAGGGGGCCCTGGAGCACCTGCAGCGGTGCCCAGAGCACTGCCCTCATCAGCCTCCCTACAGCACAGGGAGTGTGACAGCACATGGATGAGAACTGGGCCAGAACTGGGGAGTGGAGATGCCACAATGCAATTAGCATCTCCTGTGGACAAGTTTTAAAGCATTTGAGTAAACAGTTGTCACCTGACACCTTCAGATGTATGTATTTCTAAGTTTATTGCATTATACATGTCAATATGTGCAGTGAGTTAATGGCACAGAGCAGATCCCGCCTCTCCAGAGCAACATGACTTTGGTGTGTGGCTGCGCAGCCACAGGTCTCTGCATCCCTTACAGTGTCTGAGCCACCCCCCTGCGCTGAAGGGAAGAGAGAAGTGGCTCACACCACTGCTGGGACTGGGAACAGGAAACAGGCTCGACCAGAAACCCCATTAAACCCCACTCCAGTGGGAGACACAGCATGAGGGTAAATACAGAAGGAAAAAGTGGAGTAGAGCATTATGGTTTCGCTGTGCTGGATGGAACATTCTTTGTAGTTATTTTTAGCATTAGGAAGCAACTGGTCTGTAAATTCCACCCCAGGTACTCACAAGAGCAGCACTTTATTCTCAACCAGATGAATCACGCAGGGCCTATGTCAGCACAGAGCTGTGACAACGCGCTTGCGACAGGGACAGCACCAGCACCGGGCAGCTCTCCTGCGACATCACCCCTGCCCCTGCGCTCATGTCCAGGCCCCATCCACTTACAGTTGAAGATGCTAGTTCAGGGGGAAAAAAGCCTAATTCGATATTAGTTATGTTCTGTTGAGGCCATAACACAACCCTTGAGACAGCTACTTAAAAAAAAAACCAACTAAAAACACCAAAAAAAACCCCACCACCACCTGAGCCAGGGTAGAAGAGACTCATTAAACAAACTGAAGTGTCCCAGGAAAAAAATACAAACAAAGTCTTTGTCCTTTAATGGGTCACTACTGCTGTTTTGTAGCCAACCAAATAATCAAAGGTAGTTAATATCTAAGGAACAGACAGATTTTTTTTTAAAACAGTTTAAAAAAAAAAATCAGTAGGTTTATTGTAGGTCTCAAGAAGGGCACAGGATGAGTAAGTGGAATGCCTACACATTGTCTATACAGAGTAACCCACTGCTTGAATTAAAAAGAAGCAGCTAAGCCGTTGAATGAAATTCATCATGATGTTTTCTTCTGTTTTTTCTTTTCATTTTCTTCCTTTTCTTTTTCAATTTCAGCAACATACTTCTCAATTTCTTCAGGGTTGAGAATCTAAAACAGAGAGACAGGACACTAATACAATATAGAGGCTTTTACTTAAGCAATTCTAGTTCTGCCACGGAAAGAAAGTTAACTGGTGTTTATCCAGACACAGGCACCCTGCGCAGACACAACAGCATTCCTTGGCCACTGATAATGAACAGAAGCGTTTGTGAGTGAAGGGCTGGCAGTTAATGCAGACCAACAGGGAGAGTGTCAGAGGAACCGCCGCAGGGGGAGAAGAGCAGAACAGAGACCTTACCTTCAGCGGCTGTTCTCGCCTCATCACTGCCAGCTCAATGTTCTTCCCACCAGACTGCACAACCTTCACAAGAGTTACATGTAGGTATTAGCAGCGTGTCCGTTAATTAGTTCTAACAGACCCCTTTCCAGTCTTCTCAGAAGGAGAAGAGATACAGATGGGGAGTGTTTCGCTCATTAGCTCTAAGTTCAGGACTCCAGTAGCAGTGTGACTCTCAAAAAAATAAGGGTTTTCCTCTGGCAGCAATGCACGCAGCAGCTGGTGAAGAACATCTCATCTCCACCATCTGACTTTTGGTATTTTCTGTATCTTAAACTTCAATACAACAGTAAAATATTCTGCATAAGGTTTAGCCCATCTTTGGTGCATTTATTTTAACGCCCAGAACTGAGGTCTGTTTTCCTCCCCAGAGCACTGCCAGTGAGTTCTGCGTAAGTTGTGGAAACTGTTACTGAAATATTCGGAACCTGGAATTTAACCCCACACCCACAGCCTACAATGACCGGTTTTCACAGATCCTTTCATAGCACTTTCCTGGGCCGTGCACAAAGATTTTCATGTACTCACACTTAAGTTGTTAATCCAGTGAACAGTCACACAGGGGACCCGAAACAGACTCACCTCAAGAAGCGCCTTGATAACAAGTTTAATAGTTAGATCGTCTGTTTCAATGGCTTCGTCAGTATAGTTTTTCTCCAGGAATTCGCGCACAGATTTGGCTCCTCTGCCAATGGCATTAGCCTGGGAAGATAAAGGGGTAAAAAAGATAACGAACGGAAGTTTAAGAAATACTTCATTTATGGAACAAGTAAGATTTGAGTTGTGCAATTACACAATCTGAAACCAATTTGTGATCACCATGTATTTTTCAGGAGACTGAACATGTTACTTCCCACATGTCACACAAAAAGGCAGTTGTCAGGCACAGGTGGCGGGGTTGGGTTTTTTTCAGGGGGGAAACAGGACAAGATTTCCCAAGTAAAGCTGAACTGTGGACTGCCATTGTCAGTAAATTTCATCATTAAGGATTTTTGCAGCTGTGAGCCAGCACCATCTGGCCAGTGAGATCTCCTTTCTACATCAGTCTCTCTTTAAAGGAGACATTAACTCACAAACATTTCATTACATTTCCACAAGAGACAGAATCAACTCACCTTCCAAGCATGGTATGTACCAGAGGGATCGGTCTGGTACAGCCGTGGGGTTCCATCAAAGTCAAATCCCACGATAAGAGCGGAGATACCGAAAGGTCTGCGACCGTTGCTTTGTGTGTATCTCTGATCAGAAAGAAGAGACACGTATTTCAGCAGCAGTTCCAAAAACATTTGGAGAGCGGAAAGCAGACACTGTAGAAGTTACAACCAGAAGAGCCACCAGAAATATTTTTAGCGGGCCCTCTTACCAATCTACCTGTTAAAGTCAGAGTGCTGCGTCTTACAGAAGACCCTAAGCAAGGTAAGCAAGAGGCAGTGGTTGTTCCACCCCTGTTCCTAACACCCGCTGAAGTTTGCTGCCTGATTACAGCCACTGTGCAGAATCCCTCTCAGGCGCCGGGTGGTGCCGAGAGACAGAGCACAGTCAGCAAGCGCAGGTGTAGCGCTCCGCTTTGGCACGCATGCTTAGGCTGCCAAAAAAGAGGATGATGACACCCAAACACAAAGTCAGTTTTCACCAACAATTTGTAGTAATTCCATCAGAAAGTACCGCCTCATCGGTGGTGATAAGCAGGCTACGGCGAAGCCCCTATTACAGCCCTCCCACTGCCACGGGGTTAGCAACGTCGCTGCCATGTCGCACACCATAAGCGCCCACAAAGAGGGAGGCCGGGCGGCAGCAGCACTCCCGCGGCAGGGATGCTGTGCGAGAGTCAGGGTTTGTACCAGTTCTAGAGAAATCATCAGCGTGCCAGAACGAAAGACACAAATGCGAGATTACTGTAGAGGAACGGAGTGAAACTTTGGAAAGTGCTATTCTGCGCTGGCAGGCTGGTGATTACTGTAAGAATTACACGATTATCGCCATCACTATACTAACACAAGTCTGTGCATAAATAAATCAGACTTTTTCTAACCCCCCTAGTCGCTGAAAATCAGTTTAATATACTGGCAAATGAATACTTTTATCACAGAATGCAGATGGGCATATTTTGACCCTGTAAATCGTTTCAAATTTATGAATATCAGATGTTACATATTAAGTACCGCACTGTTTTGCTCCCCTCTCACCCCTCCCTGCAATGGCTTAGTAGGAGGGAAAATGAACAGGAGTCACCAAGATGTTTTGACAATAACACAGCACCATTGTTATGAGAGCAAATTAGAGCTGTAGATTAGCGAGTGTTCCTGATGATATCGCAAATGTAATTACGCAGTCCTTACAAGTACTAATTAATTTCTTCATCTTTGGGAAAAAAAACCCAAAGAGTAATCAATCCTCCTTTTCTATTACTATATCTCTATTTCCAATAAACACCCTCAATGTGTTCTGTTACACTGATTTTTACCAGCTGAGTAGAAGGCAGCCAGGACAGACATTTTACACCCTTAGTCTGAAGCGCTGTTCATCGGGACGTATTTTAAGCGTCTCTGCACAGTCCACCATACCTGTTTCAGACTAGCAATGTAACGCGTGATGTACTCCACGGTGACAGGATCCTCCACGGTAAGTCTGTGGCTTTGACACTCCACACGAGCTCTATTTATAACTATTCTTGCATCAGCCGTCAGCCCTGAAATGACAGCGTATTCTCCGATTCATGCTTCGTACCATATGCACACATAAACCAGCTAGTCTTGCCCCAAAAGGCTCACAAGGTCCATGTCAACAGCAATGAAAAAAGCAAACGAGAGATCCCACTTTCTCAGGTTTGCTGAGCAAGAATAATATTTTTAAGGTAACAGAAAGAAGCTAATGTATCAAAATAACTAGAGGATTTAGTTTACAGCTTTCGTGTTTGTTAGATAGCACATGCAATTCTGAACCAGGTAACTGCACTACTACTGACAGACTGACAGCGTTCCATCGAACAGCAAATTAGCAAAGCCGTGTCAGTTCTCACACACGTTGGTTTTATTTCACATGCAGTCCCCCTAACCCTAAGGCAGCTTTCTTGGGTTTGCACAGCAAATCTTGTCTAGTTGATGAGGCTACAGCAGCATGATGTTAGTTGACAAAAACGAGTATGACCCTATAAAAAAAAAAAAAAATCTAAAAGAAACTTGTTCCTTATCTTCTTTTTTAGCTTATGATGCCATTTTCAATTTACAGCCTCGTTTCTATTAGAGAACTTTTTTTCAAGCTTGTGAACCCACCTGCACGTATCACAACCCTTAGGTAAGGCAAAGCAGCACACTAAATCTAAAATCCACTGCTTTTTCTGGTTAGATCAGCTCTCCCCTTAAAGCACAAACTGACACAAAGATTCTAAACTACTTAGAGAGAGGAGAAACCTTCTGAAATACATTTTCTCTCCACTTACGTCGGGTTTTTTAACTTTCACGCCTCCTGTTCAAGATTTCAACAATGGAAATTGAGACATTTGGAACAGCAAGAATGTGGAGTTAGAATATTTACACTTCAAATCCAGAGCTGTTCATTCAGAAAGACTCTTCTGAACTAGAACAGAGATTTTTCTTTGTTTTATGCAAGACTGAAAAATTCAGCTTTTTTGACTTGATGCATGCAGGAAAGGTCCCTGTAACTGACAAATGTTTCTTATACTCCTGTAATATGTATCAATAATACATATTTTATACAAAAAAAATCAATTTTTAAATACATAAAATAGATTAAGTAAATATATAGAGAAATTTAAATATATAAACAGTATACATCTGTATCTGTGCCAATGACACATCAGCTCTCAGTCTTCATCCTCACATTAAACCTAGGGGACCTTAGTAACTTTAACACATATTTCCCCTCATGAGATCACTGGCTCTCTCACTATGTTTTTCCATACAGTAGGCTGCTCTTATTTAAAAAAGCATAAGCAATTGTGGAAATACATTCCTTCCCCACGGTCCTCAGCCAGTTATGCTAAGTATTTTATGTTCTCAGAATCCATAAACATACCCAAAGGTGCTCCAGTAACTGCCAAAACCCCCAAAGGGATCAAGTACCTGCAAAAGCCATGCAGACGTTGTCATCGAGAGCACAGATCTTCCGTACAGTTCTTTCATCCTGAAGTTTTGCCACAGACTTCTTTTCCACACCAAGAACAACAATATCCTTCCCTCTTACTCCAACCTTCAACACATTAAGAAGACGAAAAAAGTTAAGCTAGGCTCAAAAAACCTAGTTGTTGCAGACTTTACTGAAATGAGTAGGAAAAAACAAACAAGCATAAAACCCCCACATTGTAAACATTTTTTGAACTTGAAGTCAATATTTTATTTCCTATTGCCACAACGTGGAGCAAGAACTGATGTAATAAAAATTGCATTAGATTGTGGGGTACAGTTTCATAATCAGCTCCTAGCAATTTAAATCTGTGTGGCTCCCAAGAGATATATTCCCACTCCTCTTACCAACTGTGTTTTCCCCAACCCTCCCCAACACCAGCATTCACATTTCCACAGCCACAGAAGCAGGATCAACAGCAAAACTACCACTACAACCAGTCCAGCGGTATTGCTCGTCAGAACCCAAAGCACTGAAGATCAGACCAAGTAAAACCTACAAGCAGCCTGTCAGTAGCCTGCTGCTTTAACATTCTACTTCAAATACACCTTTTCCAGCACCAGAGAGGGAAAAAAAACAGTTGACCTTTCACACTCATTCCCACTGCTGCTCATAGGGTGATGGGAATCATTCTGTCTTACGGGGTGGCCCCGCTGTTAGTGTGTGACCGGTGTTGCCAAAAAACATCGAGCTCAACCAACTACTCGACAAGAGACAAGACAGAGGTAGATTATACTGCAGGTTAGCTCCACTTCTAGCGTGTTTTTCATTTCTGAAAAGGAAGAGGAGCCTATTCGGCACTAAGTCCTGTTAGATTTATTCCCATCCCATAGGCAGTACCTTTTCTTCCAGGTACTTTGTTATTTGGGAACTCACACTTTTTTTTTCCCCTCTCTCCCCCGCCTGAAAAAAAACCCTTCACTGAGCAAAAGCTCGGGACGGGTGGGAGGCAGAAAGCTGCCTCCACAGGCCTTCGCTAACGCCTTTCCCGGTGCCCTGGGAACGCGCCCCCCGCACAGGCCGAGACCGCCGCTCCGGCAGGCGGGCACCAGCCCCGGGGCGCCTCAGGGGACACCGGACACCCGCCGCTGCTAGCCCTCAACGGCTCAACGCGTGAACACCCCCCCCCTCACCATTCCCCGCCGAAGAGCCACGGTAACGGCCCGCGACAGGCCCCGAGCGCTACAGACGGCACGCCGCCCGCTCTGCGGAGAACGCCGATTTCTACGGCGGCTCCCGACCCGGGATCCCGCCCGAACGCCGCCGCTGCGGCCTCGGGGCATCTCTCCGGCAGCGGGGCAC
>VZSZ01007121.1:1244951-1263363 GCA_013398815.1 Ibidorhyncha struthersii
CGGCCGGCGGCGCGCCGGGACGTTGCAATAAAATCTGCAAATACGGGGTTTAATTTCTGATGGCCTGTCAGCTGCTGCCCCCCCAATCCAACCTAAAAGATGAATTAAAATAAAATCATTTTTTGCAAGGGTTCTCTTTTGTATCGGGATGCAGAATTTTACTCCCTCAGAAGATAGAGGGAGCACCAATCGCTGGCATTTCTCATATGCTATGATGATTATTACTATTATTTGTGATGCGTTTATTGACGTCCAATGGCAAACAAAGGTTTTGAAAGATCTCTCTGCTGTGGGGGCCAAAGCGGGGGGCTGCCAGCTGGGAAGGGATTGCCCCCCGTTCCGCGGGAGCGACAGCAGGGACGCGCCGGCACCCCTTCCTCCGGCAGAGGGTCGCGGGCAGTAAGGAAGAGGCTGGAAATGTCAATAAAGAACATGCATGTGTTTACTTTGACCGCTATTTGTCATTTGTACAGCGTAATTTTGCGCGTTCCCCGCCGCACGGGTGCTGCGTGTACGCGGAGCCGTGCCCTGCGGTGGGGGCGAGGGGCGCCTGTTCTTCGTGGCCCGTTCGGAAATAGCCACCAGTGAAGAAGTGCCATTGCCAGTACAGCAGTTAACCACCGGCGCGGGGGGATGGAGCCAAACCATTATCTGGTGCCAGTTTATGCCTTCTAGGGAAAAAAAAACAACCCCTCAGTGGCAGACTGACAGAGCAGAGATTACGGCAGCACAAACTGCCGTCGGAGAGACTGGAGAGATGACTTGAGTCTTGGGAGACTGTGTGGAAACTAATCCCATTCTGTGTAGCTCTTGCAGCACATGTAGTATTGTGAACCAATTAATTTTAAATACTAAAATATTTCAGACTCAGTGGGTAAGTGTTTCGCTAATCTCCAGATTGCTTGGGGTTAGGACAGAGTTTCACAATTCAGATAGTTTGTACTTAAAACCATGATGGTATCCACAAAGGGCAGCCAAAGTGTCTTGGGTCTGATTTTCAAGCACTTTCCTTTTTGCATATTCATGGACTTTATGGAAGCTTCAAAGTGTTATTTCTTTACCAATAATGTGTGGAACCATTTCCCGTCTCAGGTACATTTGGTGGCATGGAACTCCAGGAAGGTTCCTCAGTGCTGGGCTGTTGGCAGGGACTTTGACAAGCGGTGACGCTGAGGAAGAGACTTGCAGGCGCAGTAACTGCATGGGCTGTATGGGCACGGATGGCAACGGGGCAGCGAGAGAGGGGGCAGGTGCTGGGCTGGCAACTCAAAAAATCCTCAGTAAAGTGAGCTTTTTAGAACACATACCAATATCATTGAAAAACAAGATTATTCTTGTTTGCGTTTGTAATACATGTTTTTATTTATTAAATCAATTTTGATCATCTTTCAAAGGTGTTACTATCCCAGTACCAGCTATTCCTAAAATAGATTCCGCACAGAGGAAGTTAGAACTTTTGAAAAGACATCAGTGATGGTGGTGCTTTGAAATAGTCCATCAAATAGCATTTGCAGGGTGGTAAACTTCAGTTTCTTCTGTGTGATGGAGATGAGAACTCGGGTCATTTTTCCTAGTAAGTTAGGAAAAGAGCTCTTCCCGATTCCTTTTTCAGTAAGCAAAATGTTATTCAGGTAATTGTAGAAGCATAGCCCTTTTCTGACGAAGATAGCTGTAATATTGCTTGGATTCTTGCTGCTGAACACGCATCTTAACTGAATGTGAAAATATTGTCAGTGATATCTGTTGCGGAAGCTGAAAAGGACGGGTTTCTATTCTTTGCTAATTCTATATGCAGGATTTCAACTGAGACAGGTGAAAATTCGGTATGACAATGAGAACAGAGCGTGAAACAAAGAGCTGCACTGTGCATCAGGCAGGATTATTTTCTCCTAAAATTATGCGCTGCACCCGGGCTGCCATGTGAGCATAGGCATGCACGCAGGAGGACATGGATTCCCGACTGACACGGTGGTGACGTTCCCCGCCGGCGCTGGAGAGAGCAGCCTGCCGTCCTGCCCTGGCAGGCCACAGCAACGCCCCTGCTCCTCAGCCCTCCCTGACGTGAGCTGCAGGTTGTCACCGCGAGTCCCAGCAGTCAGAGCCTGTGAGGGGCAAGGGGGTCCGGCAAAGTTAAGACCAACTTGTAAATTACAAGCAAGAAGCAGGACAAGGCGAGTTCCCCAAGGGAGTGACTAGGGAGATTGCACGTGCATCCAAAAGACACTTCTGCTCGTTCTCCCATCACCTAGCCCTTTGTTTGCATCTGAATGGGTCAAGAATTTGTTCTGATCGGAATGCATACCTACACAGATTAATTCACATTTAAGTCATATGAAAACATGTTGTTATTCTTTCCTCAAGAGTTCTTCTGTCCTGATAACCTGGTGGTTCAAAGGCCCAGTCTTGCAAGCACTTAATAGCAGTGGTACGTACAAACTGTATTGTGTAGTGAGTTTTTGCCGGAGGCAAATCTAAATTTGTACATACTGTTGTTATTTTTCAGTTCATTCACCTGCAGGAAGCTTGCTGCATTCACAACAAAGCTGGGCGAAAGAGTAAAGCTATGGTATCTGAAATTTGAAAACAAATCAAAGGATATTTTAAGCTTTTAATTGTATTATAAGTCCATTAAATAAAGGTCAGTGGTCATTTTGTCCAGCAGCCCTGATTTTCTTGGAGCAAGTCAGTCAGTAGAACATATTGAATGACACTAAGCTAGCAGCCACTGATACACGTGAATTAACTGATATATAATACCTCTGTGTTTTCATTTTAAGTCCTTCCTGTATTAGAACTGAACTACCCCAAAGGGCACATTGGGATGTAATTATCTCAAATGTGGTTTCAGCAGATCCAGTAGTGCAAGTTACGTTTTACTTCATCAAGCTCAGAGGTCCGCACACACTAGTCCCATGCAGGAAAACTAGTAGGTTGAAATTGCTTGAAAGTAGGCATGTTAGTAAAATCTGAAGTTTTGGAAAGGGCTGGGTGATGTTTTAGAATGAGGCAGAGGTATTCCATAGCAAAAGCGTTTTCCATCTTCAGCATAAAAATCTGTCTGCCATTTAAGGAGCAAAAAAGGTAAGTCCATTAATAATTCTGTGTTGCGTATTTCAATTAACTCCTTTAAAGAGAACTGTTCGTAAGTGAATGACTCGGAAAGCACAATCTTGTGGCTCACTAAAGTCACGTGTAGGTACTTTGTAGTATCCTGAGGCAACAAAACTGCACAAAACACCATCCGCTGCCAAGAAGGGTGAATGTGGTGTATCACAAAAACACAGGACTTCAACACGATTCTTGTAGTAACGCGTTTTGATCGTATTTCTTTTATGCAGATGCTAGATGAAAATCACCACCTAATACAATGTATTATGGATTATCAGAGCAAGGGGAAAACTGCAGAATGTACTCAGTGAGTATTGTGAGTTTTGGAGTATGTTAGTAATTTGTGGTGTACTCAGGAACAGTACTGTCAACAGTTCTGTTCACTGATCACTGAGAAAACAGTTGGACTACTGTTTTAGATTCACTTGTATTAAGAAAGGTATATCGTTCTTGGAACAGAGGGTTTTTTTTCTGAAGTATTTGAGTATTTAGTATTTACAATATTTTTAACAGATCATTTATTAAAATAATTATAATCAATCATGGTTATTAGGCCACTTGCTCTATGCAGATTCATTAAATAAAAGTAGAATCAGGTACAAAGTTAAAGTAATTAAATGTTAAGGATCAGCCACGTGGTTATCTACGGCAAAAACAATATGCACGTAGATATACCAGTTTGTAGCACTGCTTACTATTCCTAGAAAGCAAAATACTTTTATAGACTCAGGGTAAAACCTCAGTCAGGAAGAATAACCAATCTGCCCTATGAAAGGTCAAGTTACGGGGCCAAACCCAGAAAACTGTACTTCCAAAAAAAGTAGTTTAAAAAAAAGATACCTTTGCTAAAAAAGTCATGTCACCATTCTGGCTTCATTTTTGCCACTTTTCCCACTTCCCAGCCATTTTCCCATTTTCAGAAGAATACTCATGCTAAAAAAGCATTTTCTCTTGCCTTCTTGGAATTCTCCCGGTTGCCAAAAGTTTAACTCTTCACTTTGCTCCATGACACAGCTGCTAGTTTGCTTTTGGATGCCCTCCTTTATTATGAGCTGTTCCAGTTCATTGAGAGCCGTGAAGAAGCATAAATGGTGCTGGTGGTGCTTACTTGAGTAAACACTCCAGTTAGAGCACTCTTGAAAAAAAACCTTGTTCTTCTCAGCTTGCTGGCAGGGCAAACGGGTTTTGGTTTTTGGAGTTCTGGAATTTCATTACTACTAGGACCCTTGTTAAACAGAGGAAGAAGTGCCTAATTGTTCGAGCAGCTGACCGGGTGTCAATACTCAAAGACTGAGGTCCCAGCTTCGCAGTTCGCTCAAAGTGCTTTCAAAGGAGAGTGTATTTTACCTCTCCCTTCCCCCAAGTTTACCCATTTGTAAAAGAGGTGTCGAACACACTGATCCTTGATGAAAAGCATGACAGCACAGATATAGGTGATTATTATTGCTATTTATTATGACAGATGAAAAGTGGGCTAATGTAATTTAAGTAATCATTTGTAAATGGAAAAAAAAAAAGAGAAACATTTGGAATTTTCTGTATTGTTAACACTTACCAAATAAGCTTTACTCCTTATTCTGTAGATACCAACAAATCTTGCACAGAAACCTGGTTTACTTGGCAACAATAGCAGATTCTAACCAGAATATGCAGTCCTTGCTTCCTGCTGTAAGTACCTGTGCTACCATCAGATACATTTACTATGCCAGAGGGAAATGTTTGTTGATCCTGTTACTGATCACTGTCAATAAACCATTTTTTTATATCTTTCCAGCTAAAAGTTTTGAAGCGGTCAAGTAGACCACAAAACAAATCAAAACAAATTGAAAGTTACTTTTACTGTGTTTAAAACTGTCTCCATAGCTCAAGTTCTATATGCCATAAATAGTGCAGTGGTATAGATCTGAACAGGCTCCATTTGCTCCAGATTCATTATTCTTTACCTATTCTTACTGTAGTCTTTACTCAGGAAAAAAATGCCACTATTTTATGTCAAAAATCTAATTCAGCATTTGGGCATTGGTTTGTCTTTAAACGTTGTGTTATTCTTGCTAAATGGATTGATTTTGGAGGTACCACAAAAGTCAATTTGTCAACAAACTTGTGTATCGTCTTTGCTAATGCATATCCCCTCAGCAGTTATGTTCTGACCAACACAAAATGAAATTCATGTAAGTAGAGAAGAATGGGCACAGAAGCCAGACTATTATAAGCACGGTTTTAAGATCTCCACTGTGCTGCCTGCTGGCTTCTCTGTATCGTGCTGAATGTCACTCACACAGTAGTCACACGAAGAAAGGTTTATGCAAGCAAGCCCAAAAAGTGAAGGAAGCACGTATTTAGTTGAGGCAGTTTTTAGTCATAGTCAGGCTAATTTGGGGGTTATTATTTTTCTAATTAAAACCTAACCAAAAATTTGCTTCTCCTCCTTGTTATTTGCAGCCACCAACGCAAAACATAAACTTGGGCCCAGGAGGAATGACTCAGAGTGCATCCAACCAATCTCTCCATTCACAGAGCAATCTCAGTGATGCAATTGGGACGGGCCTTCCTCCTTCCTCCCTCATGCAGAGTCAGATTAGCAATGGTGAGCTCTGGTCCCCTTTGTGCTGCTTTGCTGTTGCTTGGCAACAAAATCATTAATGCAGAATATACTTACAGAGCTGTAAAAGACCTTTCCTAACTCACCTTTCAGGCATATGGGGATTTCAGGCACATGGTGAAATCATCACAAAATGGCTACAGTCAGTAATGATGCTGGCTTCTGCAAGGACTCCAATCTGCTTAGTATTTCTAGAGGGGAAATTAAAAACATTTTTTTTAAAAATACATAATGAAAATCACCAAGTAAAGATGCATCCAAATTTTTAGTAAGAAAAATGATACATTGTGGTATTTTTCTCTTGAAAGTGGGGGGGTGGGGTTGGCCAGGGTAAAATGGAATTGCTTGCACGACTAACCGCACAACCAAGCCTTTAGATTGCAGAGACCTTCCAGGATGCAGGCCGCCTTAAAAATGATTTGGTGTTGCCTCAGTCTTTGTCCTCTCCAGAAGCTTGCAGAGATTGTACTACATAGCCAAAGAGTTTGCACAGACATTTCATATGAATAAGATAATATACTTTGCTGTTTCTTTTGTTCATGCAACTAAAAAGAAACTAATTGAAAGACAAATTATTTTTTTACTCTGTGCATTTTATAGTATGAATAATGTGTTTATTTATTTTGTAGTTCATAGTTATTTAGACAGTTCTTGTTTCTGTGAGTATTTCCCAGAGTGAGAGAGAGAGAGAAAACAGTTTCTATAAATAGAAATACCTGATTGTGAAATCACAGACCTTGGCAGGGAGACTCAAGAGCAGATGCAAGCCATGAAATCGCTTCTGACTTTTTAAAAATTTATTTGTGGTCAAGCTGATAGTACCTTTTAAACTAATGGATGAGGTACCTACTTTAAACAGTTACAGCTTGTAAAGTGAACTTATTACATTTATCTGGCCTTCTTTTTGAAAGATTTATTACCTAGTATAAGTAGTCTAATAAGTCAGCCAAAACATTGTACTGTGTTACTAAGAATCTATATTTTCAGTGTTACTGTTGCTGGTTTTTTATTTGCCCCTCTCCTCCAGTTCTGTATAGTAATTTAGTGCTGATTGAAAGAACCAGACTGGCAGTCCTGGAGACTCGAGTCATTGAAGAACAGGAGCAGTCAGGGCACGTTACCTCACGTTGTGCCAACCCAGTGCTAAAACCCAGCCTGAGCTGGGGGGGTCTCAGGGTAGTTCGCTCTCTGCCCAGTCACTGAGACTGTCACCTGGGTAGTGCCAGGTATTTTATCATGAAAATATCAGTCCACTGGCAACCAGGCTGAGGGCATAGCTACACTTCAGAACGAAGGTGTGACTGAGAATGCAGTAGCTTGCCTTTTCCGAGCAGCCTAGGTAATAGCCGCAGGGATGGCACGTGCTCTGCTGCCAAACGGGACCTGCACACCCTCAGGCCTGGGGATGCTCCCCTTGG
Source organism: Ibidorhyncha struthersii (assembly GCA_013398815.1). Classification (NCBI taxonomy): domain Eukaryota; kingdom Metazoa; phylum Chordata; class Aves; order Charadriiformes; family Charadriidae; genus Ibidorhyncha; species Ibidorhyncha struthersii. Next base: position 1,252,080 of record VZSZ01007121.1, read on the forward strand.
TTGCCAGTCTCTACTGCTACTGTCTCTGTGCCAGCTAGAATCAAGTTAGCACAATGATGCTAGATGACACAGCAGTCTGGATGTGCAGATAGACTTTGAGATGGAGAGATTATTTCACATCGGTGAACAGTTGTTGGACAGCATTTTTTGGAAATCAGGAGTAAATATGCACAAACAATTCAAACATATATAGGGCTCTAATACTTGTGAAAATTTCTCATCTCATGGCAGTAGAGATGAAAGTCTGTAATGAACAGGTACAGCATTGTAAGAGAGGGAAGAACAGGGAAGAATCCATGGAAGCTACTACATTTTATTCTTTATTGTCCTCAGTCAGGACTTTACAGGGATCACCTCTGCAAGACAGTAACTATGTAATTCTCTACATACACGGTAACTCTCCATAGTGGCAGCTAGGTCAATTGTAATGATAATTCTGTTGATGGGAACAAACTAATAAACAACCCACTGAGATTTCAAGTAATCCACCATCCACAAGTCAGTGATTCTTCATGGCACAGCCCTGCAGGCAAACCCATTAGATTCAATAAACCAACCACTGAAACTTGGCTGCCTCCAGACAGAATCGGGCCCAACTGAGAATTTTAACTGTTCAGAAATCATGAATGAGGCCTTTCAAAGAAAAATCCAGCTGCCTCAGATTCATGAAAGTATGAAAGAGGTTCAATGTATGGTATTTATCTTATTGTTTTACTGGTTTTATTTAAGCACTTTTGGTCATGCTTTCATATTTTCCCTTACAATCACAAATTAGCTAAACCTTTTTTTTTGGCTTTGAAGAAGGCCAAGATTCTAGTAAGTTTTCCCATGCAAACAGAGCGAGATTTACCAACACTTGCTTCACTCCATCTCTCACTCAAAGCAGCTGCTAGCTCTATTCAAACATCATGTGGTCTCGTGTTGCACAAGTAGAAGTATCAGCTTTGTAAGACATACAAAAACTGGAGCATAACACAGGGCTAGATCTCTCTAGCGGTATATTGACCTGGCTCCACTGATTTCAGTGGAGCTGGCTCTCTTTATCTCTTGTTGAAAATGCTACTTGCATCTCTCCATCAGAGGAAAATACAGTAATCTACAGCAAATTGTCTCATTTTGATGTCTATAAATACCATGAAGAGTAATTAATGAGGCTTGTACTAAGAGAATTAGACTCATTTTTCAGAGGCTGTAGATACACTTAATAACTGTGAATTAAAATATCGTTATTGAAACATTACAACATAATTCCATCTCTTCTAGGGATTCTGCATGTCTTCCATTCGACCTAAATTAATTTAGATTGACAACAACAGAGCTGAATTTAGATAAACAACAATACACACTATGACAATTTAGTTAGTAACAACACACAACGAAAATAACTTTCCAAAACTCATTCATAAAAGTATTTACAGCAACAAACAACAACAAAAAAGAACCAGATTATCCCCAATTTTAGTTACCCAACAGCAAGAGAATTTTAAAAAGTAAGCATACTGCCGGGTAAGCAGGGTGAGACAAACCCAGGGTATAATTGGAGAAGTCTGATGATTACATATGGTGACGTTGGAAAGGGAGTACAGTAACAACAGGGGTTATTATGGTGACTTGGAAAAATTATCTTCCAAAAGTCTGAGGTACTTTCAGTCAGACTTCAGGAAAGGGAGAGACAGACCTGTCCTCTGAGGACAGGGTCCCTCAGTATTTCATAAGCCCCAGCTAAGAAGGTTAGGTGGTTATAAAGGAACTGGATGGATGCAGCAATGAGAGAAGTGTTTCTCAGCCACTGCTGTGCCTTCCCATTGTCACCATCAGTGTGAAGGGGGAAGAGGAGTCAACATCAGGACAGAAGGAAGGAAAGGCCAAATTTGCAAAGGCTGGGATGTTTCCAGAGTCCATGTACTTTCTGAAGTATCTGAAATTACTGGCATTTGTTAATTCTGCTGCCTGTGAGGAACTGGTTGTAGGGCATTGCTGCTGGTTTTCTTCTTCTTGTCTGCAATTCTGTACAGCCTGGATTTGGCTGCCAGGAAGAGGAGTATCGCTCTGTGTAGTAGGCAGTTTTAATTTGTCTGTAGATAACAGGGAATTTTAATAATGAGGATTTTGGTTTGGTTTGGTTTGCCGTATCATAAGGTATTTTAGAAACGCCATGAGGGCTTTAATGCTCACTGTACGTTGCCAATAATAGCACAGATTTTCTTGTTGCTCTCTTTAATTTTTCTAGGTCCTAATCACGTGTCTATGCAGCAGTCAGGCCAGAACACTATGCCCACGACCTCTCTGAGTATGACTGTCAGCAGTCATGGAACTGGGCCTGGTTATAGCCATACAGTGCCTGCATCTCAGAATGTGCCAATGCAAGGCCAGGGGTCAATAGGCAATTATGTCTCTCGAACAAACATCAACATGCAGTCTAATCCAGGTAAACTCCCTCTTCCTCCTTCTGGGCCAACTTGACTTTTCAGTGACCTCAGAGGTTTACCACACATGAATTTGTTCTGTAAATATTTTCTGTAGACAGCAACAAACATACAAGAGGAAAAGACAGCTTTAAGACATCTCTGAATTTCAAGGTGTCAGGCACCTGTGTAAGTCAGAACAGTTTCAGACTTGCTTTAACTTACACCGAATTGCTATGGTTAGCACCGAGTTGGGGAAAAGAGGGTTAGCTCAAAGTGCAGCAGTGCTGTCTGATAGCCCCTGGCAGCAAAACCTTCAACGGTGGGAGGGATCTGAGAAGCACCTTTAATCCTAGCTGAAAGAGCCCACAAAAGAGCAATACACATGTACTGTCTGTACATTACTACCCCTTTTTTTGTTATTTTATTGATACTTCACACTGCTTGCAGGGCATAGAGAGACTAGCAGACAACTCAGAATTAATCTCTTAATTTGTAAAAATGTTTGCTACTGAGTATTGAATGGGATGTCCAATGCTTAAGAATTCTTTCCAACAATATGAAATTTAGGGATAAAATAAATCCTAGAATGTCAGTTTGTTGAAACTGTGTAATCACCAGGTATATAATAATATGGAAGTAGAAGAAAGAGTTGATTAGAAAAGAAATGCAGCAATGAATTAGTCAGGAGGTAGAGAGGAACGAGCATCAGTGTGTACTTCTTTCTTTAATCCTACTGTAATAATGATTACATTGTTTTAAGTAAAGTAATAATAACGATCAAGGCTAGATGTATTTTTAAATGTCTTACTGAAGCAAGTGGCAAGAGCTGACCATGTAATAACATCCTTTCTGGATTGCAGAAGGGTTAAATACATGTAGTAGGAAAACATCTCCCCCTGTGGAAAATACACAGAATTATCAGGATGCATGTTAGTTGAAGGTTTTAACTTGCTTCCAAAGAGACGAGGGAGAGAACTGTCACATCCTTTTAGAAAACAGTATTTTCCATGTACATTGTAGTCTCCATGATGCACCAGCAAGCAGCAACGTCACATTACAACTCCGCGCAAGGAGGGAGCCAGCATTACCAGGGGCAGTCCTCCATTGCCATGATGAGCCAGAGCAACCAAGGCAACAGCATGATGGGTCAGCGACCAATGGGCCCTTACAGAGCTTCACAGCAAGGTAAAATCTGTTACTGGATTATTGTTAAAATTATTGTTAGATCGATCATATGCAGTCCATCCTGTGGGGTAGGTAAGTCAACAAAATTTCCAGGTCACATTTATGAACAGGGAATCTCATCCGGGAACAGAGGAAATCTCGAATGGTGGAAGTATCATGACAATCAGATGAACTTTAATCTATTTTCAAGATTTATCTATTTAATTATTTCAGGTGTTTAGAAAAATAATTCTGTCTGAAAGGGACCATATATCTCTAAAGAAAAGATGAACAATTTGACACACATCTCAAGCCACTGGGAATCTTTTCAGTTCTTTCAAATGGTATTGGATCAGCCGTAACATGGCACAGTTAACAAGGAACAGATTTCTGCAAAGAAGATATAGTTTTCCAGCAATTAGTACGAAAAATTAGGCCAAGGAAAGGAAAACACCAGAGGATAACTACCATGCTCTAAGACCTCTCTGGAAAAAGTTCTAAGAGGTAATAAAGCTGCTAGACTGATTCTAACATATACTGAATTTTACTAAGAAACAAATTCATAAATTAATTAAAATATCTTTATTTCTGTCTGTGTTCTTGAGCATGGAATACATTCCTGTGCTTTCTAATAACTCAGATTAGTAGATGAAATGTAGCCATTACTTTTGGTATTGCCACACAAGTGAATGGTTTTAGGACATGTTACCGACCATTGCATAATTTCAGTTTCAACCAGCTTTTTCTGAGAATACAAATTTATTTCCTTTTTCTAGTGAGCAAAGCGTCTTTGAAACTGCTCTCAACATACATAGCTTGTTTACTTATGCAGATGTAAACACTACTTTATTAAAAAAAAAACATCCCTGAGGAGTCCATGGGCTCAGTTTTCTCTCTCATGTCTTTGCCTTGCAGGGTCCTCGCAGCAGTACATGGGTCAGGAAGAATATTACAGTGAACAGTACAGTCATGGACAAGGCTCCTCAGAACCCATGAATCAGCAATATTACCCAGATGGTAATTCCTCCGAGCTGTAGTCACTGTAATACTGCTAAAGTGTAGACCAGCATGACTGTCACATCCAAGGACATGCCAAATCCATTATGATTCATTTCCAATTCAAATGCTAGAAAATTCTAATCCCAGGGCATGGGAGCCTGGTACACAAACACGCACATCACTGCATCCTGCTACCCAAACTGCTTCAAAAAGAGCACAAAACCAGATTTGGATTAGTAAATGCAAGAGATTTATCCATAGGTGTGGCTTTCCTTGCCATGTATTCAACCTCCCATCTAAGGGGTCTGTGTTTCCTCTCAGCCTCATCGCTGTGCATAAGCAGCTTCATAATGTATGTATTCAACAATACATCTCTAGTTATATTAACAATGTATCTGATAAATCTTTGCAATTCCTTGTAGGACATGGTGATTATGCCTATCAGCAGTCATCCTATACTGAGCAGAGCTATGACAGGTCATTTGACGACTCTACACAACACTATTACGAAGGAGGTAGGAAAATATATTGGCAATCTTTGTAAAGCAAAGCTCTAATCACGTAAAATACTAATGAAATGCTTATGAAAATGTAAAATATGACTTGCAATTTCTGCATCACTAATTGCTACTTAGCTGTTACTCAAGGAGTGTCTAGGAAATAGAATTTAGCTATGTACAGCATTTTTTACACCAACACTATATCAGGCTGTATACATAGTATCGTGTCAGTAACTGTACTGTGAGGCAGTTGTGCTGTGCAGCCTCGTGGGATCACTAACGACTTGTGTGGAGCCTCATATTCATTAGAAAAATGGTCCTCAGTTGTGGCTGAGCCAGGTGGAATTATAACTATGGATATTGAACTTTTTTTTGCAGTAAGAGAAAAGACTTCCAGGATATCAGTATCTTCCAGTCTTAACAACACTGTTTAACAAACAATTTATATAATGCAAATAAAAATGGCTGTGTTTAAGTAAAAGGTTATGCTGACAAACGTAAACTAACATACTCCAGTTAGACATGGGGTTCAGAGCTGGAAAAAAATGGCAGCCATAAATGGAAATTTCTCTAAAGTAAGAAAGCCTGCTGGTTAATTCCAGGACCAACTTTTTTTAATCTTACATAATTGACCTTACAAATTGTGAAAAACAATGGGTTAAATGAAACTAATCTTTGAAAATCACCTTTACTGTGAGTTTGTAATTCTACTACTAAAAAACTCACAACAGTAGTACGTCAGTAATTTCAGCGATATGATTAAGATAGCTGAACTCTAATTTAACTGCAAAGTATTAACTTAATTATGATACAGCGAGGTGGCATTTAGGAAAAGCATTACGTCATCTGTGTAGTCTCCATTCATTTTGTTGTTTCAGGATACTGCAAGTGGAATTTCCATCATAGGTATCTCAAAAAATACCAGTAACAACTAGATAAGTGGTCTTTCTGGGGTGTATGAACAGATGTCATTATCTGGAAGAAAATACAGTGGGAAGGCTTCTTGAGAGACTGGCTATTTACCCTGGCACCCTTATCTTTGTAGCTCTGTGTTTTTCTTCTGAAACACTTCTGGGGTAAAAAAAATATCCTTTGGGGAACAGGTTACTTGTTTGATTGTTTAGTGATGTGTATAAATAAGCAACTCTTTCCTGTTCAAAAGAACTAAAAATCACTGAAGAAATACATTCATCATGATTGGCAAAATGCAAACATCTGTTTCTGAAGAGTACTCGTCTATGAGTTCCAGACCTAGGCTCTTTTGTTTTCCTTATGATTTGCATCCACAGTGAAATACCTGCTTCATCTCTAACCAAACTACTTCAATTTTCCCTTTTTAGGAAATTCTCAGTACAGCCAGCAGCAGGCAGGATACCAACAGGGAGCTGCACAACAGCAAACATATTCCCAGCAGCAATACCCAAATCAACAAAGTTACCCAGGACAACAGCAAGGATACGGTAAGAAAACTGTCACTGACTGGTCAAGTGTTTGCAACACTTCATCCTGACGCCTCCATTCCTCAACTAAAATATGCTGTAAGCTTATTTCTTGATTGACCTTGGATATCCACATACCAAAACTAGCCAAAGAGCATAGCATGAAAAGGGATTGTGGGTAGTAACATACATTAGTGTAGCACTGCATTCCATGCTGTTATGTTAGCATCCTGAATCCCTCTCTCTTTTGAAAGAAAGTTAGAAAGTTAGAAAATACACTTTTGCCTCATGGTGACTTCCTGGTAAGTGCCGGAAGAAGGTGACTGCCTGGATTCTCAGGCCTCCTGCACATCTCATAGTTCTGAACTGATATGAAAAAATAGCATCAACAGTCCAGAGAATCACTACTCCCTCACTTAGATTTCTTGCAACAAACTTGGTTTTGTTCCTTGGTGGGAGACTGAGGCGAAAAGAAAAAAGTGGAAGTGCTTTGAACAGGCTTTTGAACCCTTGAGGTTAGCCAGGGCAGAGTTCCTCACTGTCATCAAAAGAATCCAAGTCTGATGGCTGTCTTTGAGTTTTCTGACCAACTGGAGGCAACTTGTCTGCATCCTCAGCTTTTGGGAGAAAGAAACCATTTCAGGTTACTTAGTACAAAAACAGGGTCTGGAGAGATTGGAATAATCTAAATCCTAGCTTCAAGGCAAGGGATTTCTGGTGGATCTCCCAGATGTGGTGGTACTTGACCTTGAACTGGCAATGTTAACCAAACTTGATAAATTGATGTTGGTATAAACAGCAAACTCATTCTAGAAATGTAAGATCTCATGAAATAGAACCTACATGCCTAAAACGTGAATTAAATTATTAACACCTGACTCTGCAGTACGAGTAGATAGTTTGGACTAGTCAAACCAGACATATTCTGTGAAATTAAACCCAAAATTCAGTTTATGATGTTAAAATCTAGCCTCCTCTTTTTAAAGGTTCTCCTTCATAAAAATCTACCAATAATGCTATGAAGTAAGCGCACATAGCATTCTATACACAGAATATACAGTCCCAAATGAAAGGAAATCAATATCCCTGTGCAGTTGTGTGTCTGATTTACATGTTTTTTAAAAGTATCTCTATATGCAAGGGATTTGTTAGGTTCTGCCTGGTCAGCAGTGCTTATGGTGGCACAGCCAGATCAAATAGGAAGTCAAACATGCAGTTGTTACTAAAATAAAGGCCAGGTAGCTTGCATACAGGTAATAATTGAGCTGTGCCAATACAGCTTTCAGGGAGGCAAATCACTTTAAAATATATCACATTTTCTGTGCAGTTTAAAACCTGAAGTTTAGACTGCTGCAACTAGATCATTATTAGTATTAACATTTTCTAGTGTAAAGCTAGAGGGAGGTCTAGGCAAAATTTACTCACAGTTCATACTCACAGAGCTTACTTTGTTACTGTCATGTTTTACATTATGTTAATCATAAGAAATGCCCCTAGCAAATTAAGCCTTAGTAAGAGATTTCACTGTCTTCTCAGGTCCTGCACAAGGAGCCTCTTCACAGTATTCCAGCTACCAACAGGGACAGGGGCAGCAATACGGAAGTTACAGAGCTTCTCAGACAGGCCCATCCGCTCAGCAACAGAGGCCTTATGGCTATGAGCAGGTAAATGGTCTAAATCTCTGCTATGAAAAAGCAGATTTAGCTGTTGGCTCTGCACATAAATCTATCTGATAATCTGGTGCAGGCATATTGGTGATACTTCAGTGGGTCTTTCAAAATGCATAGACCAAAAGAAATTGCCTAACTCACTGTATGTATCACCTCTGATATATTATTCTCCAACATTTTTATTTCTCTTTTTTATAGGGACAATATGGAAATTACCAGCAATAAAAGAATACAATCCTGTGTCAGATTCATTTCAATAGTATCTCCATCTTTTGAACTGGATGTACAGGCAGTTTTGATTAATTGTACTATGTTGGTTACCCCTTAGCACAAAGCAGCGTCTGTATGTGAACAGTGTTCATTTCATGCTGGATATGAAGCAGTGCACTACAGGTAACAAGACAATGCTTTAATGGTTTGATATTTGGTAGTGTGTATAGTACTGTATGTTGATACAATGCAGAAGTTTTTCATTACCTGCCCCCCCCATTCTTGATGTTTCTAAATAGCTTTAGGATCATTTGATCACAGTTGTCCCCCATTCTGGAAAACAGCCAGGTTATTCTGCAGTCTGGCTCAATACAAAGCCATTCAGTTGTATCTGAGTCCAGGGAAGTATCCTCTGGTAGGTTATTGATCGTTTTTAACCGAATGCATTGAAGATTACCTGCCAGCCTCTGAAATCCATGGCCCTTAATTTTACTTCTTAAAAATAAGGGGATGGATACATTCCTTATGTGAAGACAGTTCTATACTATATGATAAAAATAAAACTAACTGCAATTTCTGTAGTACCTACCTACCCAAGTCTTTTAATTCATAAGTCCACATTTCTGTTGTAAAAGGTACAGAAAGAGGATCAAAACCTATATTCAAGGAAATGTTAATCACTAGAGGCACCTTTTATATATCCATGTAAACTAAAGTATTTCTATCGTGGAAGGAAAAATAGAAGAGAGCTCTGAGATCTGCAGTGTCAGCCTACTAGATGTCAATATTGCTTCATATTGTGCTTAGCTGAGAAAAACATCTGGCAAAACTCCAGTCTTAAACATGCTACTCCAAATTTTATAACTCACATATACATTTTCATGCCAAATTTCGCAAGCAGGTGGCTGGCATCCTCCTTTATTTCTGATTCTTCCATAGCCCTTGCTCAGATTTTCCAGCAAGCATTATACCCATAAATATTGTCAAATCTCTTGGTTGACTGTTCTTACAGCTCATCATCACTTTTATTTTTCTCTTGTAGCTTGACAGATATATGTCAGAAGTAAAAGGAAAAAAAATCCATCTTTATTGCAGATAAGCAAATAAATTCAGCTTTAATTGTGAAACAATATTATGCATATAGAGAGGGGAACTATTAATGGGGTCAACCAGTGAGAGAATACCTATAGAGGGAGAATTTAGAAATAAAAACTAGTGGTATGTAAAAGCCAGTATGAACAATGTAAGTCACTTCTACTGAGTTTTGTATGTTTTTATAGTGTTGAAAAAAGCACTTCTAAAGTGCTTATGTAAGCGCTGAACGAAATACCAAACCTCTCTGAGGCAAAAGGCTAGGATGACTATAACTCCATGAGCATTTTTTAATAGGAGATTAACTGCAAATTTGCAATATAAATACATCCTCTGTAGGATTTTCTCCTTTTCTTTGTCTGAAATGGTGTATTTATGGGATTTTGAGTTCTAGTACTTTATATTTTGAAAAAAACAAGACCAGAAGGAAAATAAAAGATCTTACAATTCATTACTAATTTTTTTTCTGTAGAGGAAAGTCTTTAACTGGACAGCTGAAGAGTTTACTATTAAATGTTGTCCAAGCACTGCCCTTGCTACGTTAATAACTTCAATTACTGACTTTTTTTTAGCCGGTCCTCATTTCTCTCATCTTTCCTGCTGGTGTTTTCATACAGATAAGTAGTCTCAAATAGCAAGGAACAGAAAGGAAGTAAGATTGTTTTCTTTACAGTATATTAATATTACAGGTAGCCAGAAGAATGCAATATTGGTATTTGCCAGCTTGGAAATATGCCTTTTATGTGGTTTTTGAAAGTGCTGAAATACTTTTGAAAGAATATGAACAACACTTAAAATGAAACAGCAACATTACATCAATCTGAAATGTCTTACATTAAGAACTTCTTGAATGTTGTGTATATAATGTATTTGAAAGAGCACTTTGGAAATAGTTTGTACATTTTTTTCCTAATTTATACATTTTTGGTGTTAATATTTCTAATTGTTAATAACAAAATGTTTATTTAATGTGTTGTCCATTTTTATGTATTAATGTGGAAACAAAGTGATGCCAGCATTTTGACCTCTTCCATTAGTTGTATCATTTTCTGTTTTGTAATACAGAATGCTTGAAAATTGTTTAGGTTAAAAATTACCTGAAAACGAAGTTGGTAGTACTTTTCTTGTGACACGGACTTTTGAATGGAAACAACAGATAAGGGGAGATTCCTCCGAGCTGCGCCTTCTCCCTTGCTTCTCTGATGCACTTCACAGATAATTATATACGCCAAAAGCTGGTTGCGGCTTCCAAATTGTTTGATGTGTGAGGATCAGACACAGTGTGTGTGCAGAGCGGCTGTACGTAGGTAGCGGCTCACCTCACAGCGGCCTGCTGACCGATGGCGCAGGACTCCTCGAGGGGCCGAGCCCCCTCCTGGGGCTGAGACCCCTGTGGCTGCGCCAGCGAGCCCCATGGTTGGCACCACGTTACCTCAGCTGCCGCGGCCCACTCTGGGCCCACTGTGGAGACAGCGACTTCCAGCCCCGCTAACGCCGAAGCGGGCAGGACACTCAGCGCGTCCCTGAGGGACTGGGGTCCCAAACCCGGGCCTCACAGACTTCCCGCACCGCTCAGCCTCGCCATGCGTGGCGCCATCTCTTCCACTCAACCCTCACGGGTAACCACGGGCCTTCGTGCACACTCCGGCGCCCACACTCGACGCTCTGCCTGGAGCGGCCCCGCTGCCCGAGGCGAAGCCGGATGCCCCTTCCCGCGCTTTCTCCACAGCGGTGCAGCTGCGCCTGCGCGCGGCGGGGCGGGGCAAGGCGCGGGCGGGGGCGGGGGGGGGGGGGGGGCCGGC
>VZSZ01007121.1:1263451-1287060 GCA_013398815.1 Ibidorhyncha struthersii
CCCCCTCCTCCTCCCCAGGCCGGGGCCGCCGCCGGCGGGGGGGCGGCAGCCGAGTTTCTCCACAAGCTGCGCGAGATGCTCAAAGAACAGGCGGCTGAGGCAGAAAAGGGTCATTTCGGAAAGGAAACTGGTAAGTCGTAGAGAAATTGAGCTGTCGGTGTGCAGCGCCGTTACCTTGCTGGGCGGTCACCTCCCGGGCGCGCCTGAGGAAACAGCTTCCCCGCTCCTCGCCGGTCTCTCCTCACAGCGATCACACATACGCTCTTGATGTGAGAGGCTGTTTTTCTAAAATCTGATTAACTTTGTGAATAGTGAGGAAATCAGCCTGCCGTGTGGCGCTCTCGGTGGGCAGAGGGGCCGCCGCGGCGGGCCGGGCGCCTTTAGCGGCGGCTGAAAGCGTCCGTGGGCGGGAGAGCAGAAAGTCCTATGTGGCTTTAAAGCTAAAGTACTGTTTTGTTTCTCACTGGTTTTATAGTCTTACACCGTAGTCAGCTGCCAAACAGACAGCATTTTATGTCAGAGAGACTGCAGGGTCCTCGGACTTTTTCTTCGTAGTCTTTTTTACGCGTTTAGGGAAAATCTTATTTTCTAATGATCGATAAATCACTTCCCATTTAAAGCGATAGTTTCCTGTCTCGCCGTGTGGTGGTGCCAGATACTTTTCTAAAAGAGGCTTTTTAAGAAATCACTCGTCATAGTATAACTTTATCAAGAGTTAAGTTTTTTTTTTCGGTTGCTTATCATAATACTAATAAGACTTTTTCTCCCTCGCATACTGTTTGGGCTGTTTAGTTAAAGTGACCCTTATTGCTCATTCTCATGAAGTCCCTTAGTAATTGGCAGAATGTGAATGTTCCCACAGTCAAGGTCATGCTTTCTCTGTTCATCCCCGTACGTAAACAATTTCACCTGCCTGTATGAATCTGCTTCTCTGATATTTCCCCTTGGGGGTTTCAGCCTGCTTCCCGGAGATAGGTAAATAGCATCAAACCTCTTTTGCTGACAGAAAAGCTGAAACATAGTGCAGCATAATTAGTTTGCCAGAAGTCAAATAATAAGTTAATGTCGGAAATAGAGCCAAGAGCTGAAATTCTCTTTACACTGTATTTTGTTAGCCCCGGAGCAAGTGGTTGGCATATATTAAGATTTCCTCTGCTTACTTTCTTTGCAAATACTCTCTATTCTTTGTCTTTAATACTTCTCTTAATTGTTAGAAGATTGAAGTTTGCCTTGATTTCATCACCTGGTATAGAAAGCATGAATCGGGATGAGAATACCCCTGCCACACATGCACTATGTTTTTTTTTAAGCAAAGTTCAGTTTGATTTAAAGAAGTAAAAAGTTTATGTATATAATTTTTTTAAAAAATTTTGTTTTCATGAGTAGGAACACAGTTACTGAGTGATTTTTGGCTTATAGTGTAGTAGCTCTCTTGAGCTACCTGTCAGCATTATATAACTGTATTAAAAGGATACTTTTTGTGTTATTAGTCCCCTTAATGTGAATTTTGCACTTCTGGTATCTGATAATATACTTAGTATGCTGTATTTAGTTGGTCTGTGAATGTCAGCAGAGTTCTGATTTCTTTGTGTTTTTTTTTTTTTTTGCCTTTTTTTTTTTGCTGTTGAATAGAACTCATGATGTAATAGGTCTGCATATTACTAAGTTTTGCAGAACAATCAACTTATTGGAAGATGACTCTGTACTTAACTGTACTTAAAGGGTACAAAATCCATCCTTGTTACAGACACGCTATTTCGTGGATCACCGGAAAGTGCGTGTGGTTGGAGGACAAGGAGGAGGAGGAGGTCATTCTTTTTATAGTGAACCCAGAAAAATATTTGGAGGTCCTGATGGTGGAAATGGAGGTGATGGGGGTCACGTCATTTTGAAAGGTAAAACTCAGTAAATCTCTTCTGTTTCATGTTGTCTTATCATTTAACACCTCACCCCCCAGCAAAAACAACCCTACAACACAATCTATGGTGGGAGCTGGTAAATGTCAAAAGTGTTAAAATGGTTATTTCTGTATAAGATGTCTTTTCTTTTTAAGCTTTTTCCTGAGCTGTGGTAACAGAGACATAAATGACAGTGGCAGCCTTAGAAAGCATTTTGAAAATCAAGGTATTTTGCAGGCATTTTAGTGGCTGATGCATGACTATGTTCTGATAAGGCTGGGATCTGATCAAATTTTACCCTTAAGGTGGATAACGCTGCTTTCTGCCATCACCATGCTGCAAAATCTGCTAATCCAGCAAATGAATTTTCCAGAGTATTTTGTAATGGTTGATTTTGGAACGACCACATAATAAAGCGCATGGTTAATAAACCTAAGTAAAGGCAGTTAAACTTCATTGCAACTTACATTAATATTAATTTTCCCTGATATGTTATTATTGAGACAGTAAATAGGATATGCATTTATGCAATATTCAAAAAGGGAAAGAACAGTCAAAATCTTGCTTTTCTGTGCCTGTTCTATTAATGTAATGAGTTTTAAATATGCACATTTTGCTTTACAGCTGACCAGCAAATGAAATCACTTTCTTCAGTCCTCCCCTTCTATCAGGGTTTTCATGGAGAGAAAGGAGGAAGCAAAAACTGTTACGGAGCTAATGGCGCATATGTGTATGTTAAAGTAAGTAAATTAAGGTTGCATGCTAGTGTGTTAGCTTTGTATTAACAAAATTCATATTTTCAAGCTGGATGACCTTATTGTGAGAAAATCTCATGTGCTTTTTTTTCAGGGAGCCTTGTGTGCTGTCACTGCTGAGACTGGGCTGGTTGGCACACAGGCAGATCAAGCTGATTTAAATTGTTTGTAAAAATTAGACTTCTTTTGGAAGGTACATCTGGCCAGAACAAATACCATTCTTATTTGCTTTACTTCTAGGGTTCATGTGCCTAAAGAAATCACAACACAGAACTTCTTAAATAGGAGCAAGCTTTTTCTTTCACACTTTCCCCCACCCCCCACCCCACCCCGGCCTGGTTTGGTGCACACGTACAATACATTTCTTAGCTCACTACTATGCTTAGGCGTCTTTGCATAAAAGGAGAGAAAGAGGGTTATAGTACTATTAACCTTTTAATGAAGTGTAAATGTCTGACACTGCCGTTTGAGTCCAGAAAGCGAGCCACATTAAATGCACCTTTTGGATTCCCCAGCTTGATTAAATTCCTTTTGGATTCCCCAGCTTGAGAACATGGAGGACTGATTTTCAACAAATCTGAAATCAGCTGGTAAAGGACCTGCTGAAGATAGCTGTGCTGCAGACTTTGACCTTCAAGTCTAATGCTTGCATCTGTCTTCACTTTAAGGTCCCTGTAGGTACACTGGTGAAGGAGGATGGGAAAGTTGTGGCTGACCTCACTCAGCATGGTGAAGAGTATGTTGCAGCTTATGGAGGAGCTGGAGGGAAAGGTAATCGCTTTTTTCTTTCCAATGAAAACCGAGCTCCGACATTATTTACTCCAGGAGAGCCAGGTCAGGAAAGGGTCCTCCACCTGGAACTCAAGACTACAGCTCATGCAGGACTGGTGAGTGTCGCTGTGGTCCTTCAACTTCCTTATCGTTGTAGAATGACACTTGACTGACTAAAGAAATAATGCTTGATAACATTTTTGTTAGTCTTTTTGCTTGCTTGTTTAGAGATGCAACTCGATGCTTTCTTGATGTTACTTGGTAGAAGGGTGTCCAAAGTGATTTGTAGAGCTGTCAGTTTCTTGCTACTTCACGTCGTCGTACTTTCGCTAAAATCAGCGCTATATATAGGAAAGCAATGTGCAAGATTGATGAGTGATTAATAGACTCACTGATGATGTACAGCAGGCTTTGTCTGCTGGTTCTGCAGATGAACAGTACAGTATGGAGAGTTCTTCTAAATTAATTTCTGTTTTCTTGTTTGGTTGGTTGGGTTTTTTTTTAAAGGAAATTGATAAAGTTCAAATCTTCTTCTATTTCATCCCTGTATTTCTCTTTTTACAGATACTAAACATTTTACTTTGTTAGTTCCAGATTTAGCATCTTCTGAAATGAAAATACTATTTAAACATGAATGCTAAGTCAATTTAGGGCTTAAGCTGTTTTCCTTCTTAAGTATGGAAATGTTTTAACACCAGCTGGTAAAGCAGTTAAAATTGTGCTTTGCTGCAAAGAGTTCTTGCTGTAGTTCAACAACTGCAGAATAACTGTGTGGTCTAGCAGAATTTTGTGAATTTAATTGGAGACTAAGAAAAGAGTTGGCATTGGTAGATCAATACGCTTAATTCTCTGACCAGCTGGACACTCTGGTCCACTTCTCACATTTTTGGCACTAATTTGGAAATCTGAGTTGAATCTGTTCTGCACTTCACTTCCTCAAGAGTTCAGTGTGTCTGACATCAGCAAATAGGAGAATTTAGGATTTATCTACTTTCATCTGGGTATTACTGACTAATTTTATGGCTATCATATATCAACTCTAGGATATCCCAGAGTAACTTCATTTCTGGGATAGGTTTGTTTAAATTCTTGCTGCCTTCCCAGACGGCCAAGTTTCAATTTAGTTCTTCGATGTTGAGTCTATGAAAAGCTGTAAAATCGCAGATTTGCAGGCATTCTGGTTACTCACAGGCCAAACTATGTTACTGAATCAGTAACAATTCTGAATTATTTTGGAAAATAATAAATCCGAGTCAGACAACACAGATAAAATGGGAAGTGCAAGACAAAGTGTCATAACATTTCAGGGTATAAGAGATCTTATGGTATATACCATTTTGGCTCTGAACAAAGTAATACTTAAGATGGCACAAAAAAGGTTAAGGGGACCCTTCTATGTTTGATCCATTTAATGTTTATGAGAAAATATACATATAAATAAAACAGAGCTTAGGAGACACAAAAAAGGGAAGCCAGGACACTTTCAGAACTAAGTACCCAAAATTAATGTTGTAGTATTCATGCTGGAAGAACCTTGCCACATCTGCAAAAGCTTACAGTTCTTTTATCAGGATTAATCTGCTACTGGGGCTTTAATGAGTTTGAATTCCAGGTGGGCTTTCCAAATGCTGGCAAATCATCACTTTTGAGAGCAATCTCCAGGGCAAAGCCAGCAGTGGCTGCCTACCCTTTCACAACCCTGAATCCCCATGTCGGCATTGTCCACTATCAAGACTACGAACAAGTAGCAGGTAAGATTTTGTAGTATGTTGTGTGTACCTTGATAGCAATTTGTGTCACCTGGGTTATTCTTTGAATTGCTGCAGAAGTAAGTTTAGTAGTTCTGTAGAATTCTTGCTCGTTCTAAAGAACTTCAAACAAAACAATGCTGAAAGCCCATTTCACATTCACTTATATGTGCCCTTAATATCAAACTAGCAATCTGTATTCTGTCTTCACTGGAATAATCTAAATTTAGGGGTTTTAAAAGACAATAGCAGCCAAACTTAGGATGAGTTATGCTTTAGTATTGATGCGTTGAGATCTAATTCTAAAAGTACTTGTACTGGTCAGTAAACGACTGTTTGTTTTTCGTTTTGTTGGATATGTTGGATTCACTGTGAAACTTCTCTTGTAGTTGCTGACATTCCTGGCCTAATCAAAGGTGCTCATCAAAACAGGGGCCTCGGGATAACCTTCCTAAGGCATATTGAACGCTGCCGCTTTCTCCTATATGTGGTGGATCTCTCTGTGTCTCAGCCATGGATTCAACTGCAAGACTTAAAATATGAACTGGAGCAATATAAAAAAGGATTGTCTGAGAGGCCTTGTGTTGTCATTGGGAATAAGATTGACCTTGCTCAGTCCAGGATCAATCTGCCGCTCCTCAAAGAACAGATAGATGACCGGGTCATTGCACTGTCTGCATTGACAGGAGACAACCTAGAGGAACTGTTGTTGCATTTGAGAGAACTGTATGACACTTACGTGAAGACAGAACAGTCACGAGGGCAAAGCCCAGTCAAGTGGTAGGAACCAGAACTACTGTGAACTGTACTGGAAGGAGGAAAAAAAAATAATCATAATTTGATTAGATGGCATCTGTTTGGTTTTGGATTTTTTTTTTTTAATGCACGGGCCACAGCACATGGATTTGTTTTGGACTGCTGTATTGGAAAGATTTTTTTTCTTTGCTCACAAATGGCTTCTCAATTTTCACTAATCAAAAATTCTAAAATAAAAATAAGGTGGTCCCACGTTTATCTGGTTTTTATACCATAACAGCTTTCAGTCATCTCTTACACTTTTCCCCTGGTTTGTTTTGTTTTTTTTCCCCTCTGGAGACACAGCTGCTGAGTGTTTTTAGGGAGGAAGAGTATGAAACAGCTGCAATTAATGATTGAAATTATTTCCTTGTTAGTATAAATAATTAACTATCTTTAAATGCTGGCAGCAGCTAAGTAACTGTATAAACTTGTCAGGAGTTCTTCTCTAGTTTCCGTGAGGAACCTCAAATGATGTTCTCAAAAATCCTAAGCTTAGATATTCCAAATAAAAGAAAAATACAGTTCTCTGCCCTCCCCTCCCCCCCCTTTTTTTTTTTTTACTATGTCATTTTGGGGACAGTGTTCTTAAATTTTGTTCTCTAGAAGTTCAGAAATGTTCATTTAGAGCAGTAGGTCTTTGCCCTCTCCTTATGCTGAAAGAAGAGCTGTTTCTCTATACTCTGGTTATTTTCTGTGTAAAAGATGATTATCTTGATAGTGAAAAGTCAAAATTTATCAAAACATTATTAAGCTTTTTCATAAGGGACCCTGACAGACTTGTGGAATGCTAAGACACAAATACCTTAGTAGTCAAGAGAAACAGTTGTTCTTGAGCCTTTACTTATATTTCTTGATTTTTAAAGCTGATTAACTTTTCCTTCCAGCAGTCTGGAATGACAGATCTTGCACATGCTTTGTCACATCAGTGAAGTACAAAGTAAACTCATTAGCACCATCATAATATAGAAGATGCAATGTTTGTAAACTTGGCTTTGTTTTTTTCGGGAAGCACTATAGTTAAGTTTTAAGGACAGTTCAGTGCATTGTAAAACATGCACCTATCACTTGTCTTTGGTTAAGCTTACCAATAAGGATTTCATTATGTTTAAACTAAAATTGGCTGTTTTCTGCTCTATCAGCAGTAGTAGGAATTACTCAGTAGGTTTAAAAAAAAAATAAAAATCAGTAGCCTCTAGCTACTTCCTTCTATGCAGTACAGCAAAGCTGATAATTCTTTCTGCTTCTGTCACTTTGCATATTCTGTTTGATTTAGTCTCTAAAGCTTCTGAAAATGGTGCATCTTTTAAAAGGCTGGCTTCCTCAGCTTCCATGAGTGACAGACTGGAATGGGGCAGTCTTGTTCAATCTCTAAATTAAAGCTCAATTTACGCCCTCCTGATGTATCAGTGTTGGGATCAACTCTGTGGTTATGATTATGAATTAGAACTAACCTTGACTGTATAAGAAAGAAAGTGCGTGCCCCTTGTTATTCCTAAGAGCAGCAGGTTTTTATTCTGAAAAAGTGCAAGGTCAACTCAAATGCCTGAATTATTAAATAAAAACTATGGGCAAAACCAGTAATTACCTCTCCTAAATTCACACTTGGAGAATTTCTAGCTGTGGTCAGGTGTGGAAAGTAATCTATGCATTATAAGCAGTGATATTGGTATAAATATGATCAGGAAGAAATGAAAACAAATACTAAATCCTAAAGTCGCTCTCGTGTTTTGTTTCATACTTGCTTCATCCCTGGGATTTACCAGACTGAATTAGGTAGAAGTTAATATTCAGTTCTGTCCTTCTGTTTGGGTTTTTTAGACTTTGTTGTTGTTTTTCCTCCTATTGCTACATGTATTTCAGCCACATTTAATAAAAAAAATCTTCCAGGAGAAGATTGCCTGACTACAAAAGCTGGTGCAGCTACTTTGCAGAACGCTTGATACCTACAAATGCTTTGTGCTCTCTCTGGCTGTATTTTAGTATTTGGCATTCTTTGAGAATGACAGATGCTGTTTTAAAAGCCTCTGTACTGACGGGAGTTTTCACCCTTACTTCCCAGTGCTCATGCAACCTCAGTTCTTGGAGTGGAGACTATTTTTTGTACTGATGTGCAAAAAGCACAGCAGGTTGCTAGATAGCTTAACAGAATGTCCTATTGATCGTATAATTGGTTTCTTTGTTCTTAACATTTCAGCCACCTGTACTGAGATGACAGTACCAAGTTCCTAACCGCATGCTTGTAGGGTTCAAAGAGGCTTTACAGGAGCCGATACTCCTTCATCTGTTGATGAAAAGTGCCAAATAGCTCCACCTTTAGTGTTGGAACAACTGTTTGTAGGAGCTTCAACTTACTGTAGTCAGTATACATCTATAGCAAATGAAGTAACCACATGCTAGAGGTCCCTACGTTAATGCCAAACTAAAGAAGCAGCTGTGTGCTGCTCAGCACAGTGCAGAGTGAAGAGCTTGGGTCACATTTCTCCATAGTGCTCCTTCAGTATTAGCATGAGTATCTCTTGCTTCCCATTCTAATTATGAAGTGCAGAACTGAGGCGTAACCTCTGGTTCCTCTGAAAATAAAGTATTTACAATGGAAACTTGTTTTACGTCTAGGAATGAAGAAGAAAAAATAATCAGGTTAAAAGAGACGAGGATGAATTATTTCAGAGAAGAATGATGCACTACAGGATTTCTTCCCACTGTTTTTTTGGCTGGGGTTGGGGTGAGCAAGCTTGTTTTGTTTTAGGTTTTGGAGGGGTTTTGGTGGCTTTCTTCTGCATGATTTTCCTTAACTAGCTTTTGCTTTCCTCTGCTGAAACCTTTGATGTTGTCCTTGATTTTCAAGTTGACAAGAGGAGAGAGCGGGGGATTTTATTTCTCGTTCTGACATAAGCCTTATTTTAATGTGAATTGCAGTCCATTCTATTTTGTATTTCCTAGAGAAGCTTGAACCATAATTTTGTTTAGCATTTTACAGTTCTAGTACTCATCTTTTGAATACATTTTTTAGTACACAATTACAAGAGTATTTTAGTGCTAATTGGGGGGGGTGTTATACTTATTTGCAATCCTCTCCCCCTTTGTAGGTTCTTGGAAAGTGTAGGTGGTATCAATTGAACAGAAAAAGAAAATGAAGTGCTAATGCAAAAACAAGTATTAAAAGGGATCACACTTTTTAAACATGGGTATTGAGGACTCATTGCAGTACATTAAATAAAAAATTGAATCAGTGTGTTTAAGCATGGTGTATTTTGCAATCTTATGTGGTCTTGTTAAGCACTTTTTTTTGGTATTACATAATACTTTTTAAGGTGAATGAGAATGTGTTTGCAATGAGTTGACCTGACAGCAATAAAAATAAGACCCTCACTGAACTCGAGGGTGCTCGGGGGTTCTGCTCTGCTGCAGCCCGTGCTGGGAGGAGAGCAAGACCACCAGTCCCTGCGTCCAGTCCTGGGGCGTCTGTGTGTGCAGCACTGCTCCGAGGCTTGGCACGGGGCAGGAGGTGTAGGACACGACACTAGGTGCTGTGAAATGTCTGCCTCTACTTATTCTGATAATATGTATGCTTAGAGTTGTGATATTAAAGTAGCGGTGGGTCACCAGTTGCTGAAATGCAATGAAAAGTGAAGGCTGCCACAAGTGTCAGATGTCACTTGGTTTCTTTTTCCATCGCAAGGGAAATTTCTTTCACTATTGTATGTGTATTTATTAAGCCTCTTCATAATGATTTTTATTTTTAAGTAAATTTGTAGTAAGTGAATAGGTACTCTGAGTTGAACATGTTTAAAAACTCATAACCTGTTGTTTTTAACATACTGATTGAAACCACAGAGCTACAGGAGTGGCTATGAACCAGAGATGCTACCGCTGGTAGAACAGGACCTTGCTGTAGTTGGCACGTTTGGTGTTCTGTATCCAGCAGATTGTACAATCTAACTTCTCTGCTGTCTTGTCTTCCACAGGATATTGCTAACTGGGCTCATTGGCCACCACCTGCAATGTAAGGTTAATGTTGGGACCAGAGGTCAGGTGTGTTGCAGGTGTGCAACTTAATGAGTTATTAATTGACTGGCAGGTGGAACATAAATAGAGAGCGGACAGGCTGGTGGAATGCTAATGTATTGTTTGTTAACTCTGCAATGGGAATTAAAAGACGATGAATACATGCTTTGGCTTAATCTTTCTACAAATACCATTGTTGTGTAAAAATGGATTTTACTAGTAGCAAGATTACCTTTACTTTGGCAGCTCTTGTTTTTGGCGACACCATAGCCCATAACCTGGAGATTGTTGTCTTGCGTACAAGTTAACGAGAGATGAGGCTTTTTGGGAGAGGTAGTACCTTGTACAGTGTGTGTAGGGAGGATAGGTAAGTTTGGAGCTCAGCATCTCTTCCACGGGTCTGCAGCCCTGTCGCTCCTGTGAAAGTTATGTTTTGGTTTTGGACCACTGCTGTTAATCATGAAGTTCACCACCATTGTGGAAATGGGTTTGGTATAAATTAAAACTTCATCCTGATATTGCTAAACTTCATCCCAAGTTTGTGTGTCTGGCCTTTATAGAACAGCTTTGTTTTCTTCTGTTTGTCTTCCGTACTGCAGTCTCTAGTGCTGTTCCCCATTAACAAGTTTCCCCATCTTGTTAAATAGGGATTAATTGTGCCTGCACTACAGAGATCTGGAAAGACTGAAGTTATTAATATTTGGAGGGGAGGTTATATGTGTGTGCCAATAATGATAAGGGATGATTTTGCAGCTCATGATAATAGAACAAAGCTACCTTCAGGCTGCACTCTCGATTTTTCTCTATGCAGTTCTGAAATTTATTATGTGGTATGTGTCCATTTTTCTGAGACATAAAACACAGCTGGTAGGACAAAGGCAGGGAGATTTTTATCAACCTTGTTTTAATATTGAGATTGTGTTTGCCCTTCATTTTCCCACTGAGAGTAATTTTTCATCTCCTCTTTCCTGATTGAAATAGAATTGTCCAAGGAGGCCTTAACTGTGTCTGATTTCTTATCCACAGGTTGGTGGTTTTTTTTCCCTCTGCCCTTGTTTATATGAAATACCACTTTGACTCCTTGAAGTGTGCATTCCTTGGTTAAGCTCTGTTCATTGTTTATTGCTGTAGCTGTTCTGTTAAGTCACTGAGCTGGGAGTATTTGTGTATTATATATGTATTTCTTGAATGATGAGTAAAGACAAAAGACTGCCATACTACTAAACCATATAATTGTGGTGTAATAACTAACTCAAGTCTGCATGTGCAATTTCAGCAAGAGGTAATGGGTATGGCTGGTTACTTTGTTACAATCCATTTTATTCTGGTAACATTCCATTCATTTTAATTGGAGTCACTCTGGCATAATGGAGTGGTGACCCAGGCCCAGGTTGGCTTTTGTTTTTTCCTTTTTTAACCTGAATGTAGCATTGCAGTATGGTAAAATGCTGTTATTTTATGTCATCGTTATTGGGGAAAATAAGGCACAAAACATGAAGAGCCGTGTGCTTATTCACATATGCTGAAAATGTTTTATACAGACTAAATCACCTTGTAAAATACATGCTTTAGAAATACACTTAGATCCGGACATAGGAGCGCTGATTGAAAAGCAGGACTGAAAACTAACTGCAGAACAAATTATCTTTTGTTATTCAAATCCTCAGTGAGTGCCTTTTTGTCTTTGTAACTGGAGAAATTTAAAGTGAATTAATGTGTAGGTAAGAGTCGATATTTTAGAAAACATCTAGGGGTTTGGATTGATTTTAGCATATGGAAAAGCTTGGTCATAGCTTTAAGGACTTTTCATTTGAATCTTGACATTTGGTTCCTCATGCTTAATTACCATTGAGATTGGAACATCACTGTTTTCCAAAGACATGTGAATCCCCACCCCATACA
This sequence comes from Ibidorhyncha struthersii, assembly GCA_013398815.1. Taxonomy (NCBI): domain Eukaryota; kingdom Metazoa; phylum Chordata; class Aves; order Charadriiformes; family Charadriidae; genus Ibidorhyncha; species Ibidorhyncha struthersii. The sequence goes on from VZSZ01007121.1 coordinate 1,275,329, forward strand.
TCCTTTGTACACACACTAATCAACCATTGAGAGAAGTTAGCTATTCACTGTCTAAATCTAGATAAATTAATCTTCTACTAAAAATGGAAAATGCTTATGAAGAAAAATATTTGCATGAGGCGATGTAATTGCTAAAACACTGCTTGTCAAGAAGACATCTGTGATATTACAGATGAAGTATCCATATTTTGATTATCTTATTCATGAAATCATACTGTTTTGTGGCTATTCATTTCCTGTTGTTTTCCTCTGTTACGAATCAGGAAGATGAGTTTGGGCAGCTAGTTTGCTTTGTCCAGACAGGACACACATTTATCACATTTTAAAAATAACCTGGTAAAAGGTCAACATATTAAATCAACATTTTTTAACTGCATTATTTTAGAAAACATTTACTTTCCTCATTTACCCACCCCCACACCAGACATATAATGGAAGTTTAGAACAGTAGTTCAAATAAACGATTACTGGGACTTGAGCTCTGAGCTCTGTTTAGAAAAACAAAACCTGGTGACGTTTAATAACTTCAGTGCCAGAAGTTGTGGATTTGAAGCTTGCCCATCTGTACTATGGGTTAAGTCCCATGTTAGCTGTGCAAAGTCCTTATGGCACCTGTAGCTATAGATGTAAGAAATGTATTTTATTTGGGTAAGCTAACTCATCTCTGTTTCTATATCAACTGAAATTTTTTAGCTTCATTAACTAATTTATTGCCATTAGGAAAATGGCTTTAAGGGATGAAAATTTCATGTGTTTTACATCGTATCTTCTTTTTTTTGTTTTAATATTACAATACCTTACATTTCAGAGTGATTTATTAACCTTCTTTCGCTGGTAGAAACTGAATCACAGGAGGCTGAGGTCCAAATCTAGCCAGACTGGGGGAAGCATACATTCCACTGAATTTTAGCAATTTTGAATTTAAATATGTCTGGATTTGGACCCCAGAGACTTGCACGGTCACGTAGGAAATCTGTGGCAAGGCAGAGGACCTGGAATTTGGAAAAAATTGAGCGTAGTGCTAGTCCTGTAATGCTACTATTTTTATTCTAGGTGTGTTGATCAAGCGCAACTTAAAGCTAACTGTGTATGTCATATTTGCATTTGTAGCTTCCAAGTACGTGACCTAAATGTGTGCAGAGCAGCACAGAAATACACGACTCACTGAAGAGATACCTGGTCCAGTGTGCTGCTTCGTATCTGCCCTCCACAAAATCCTCCAGCATCCATTCTGCCCTCTTCACGGCATCGCGGTCTGGGTTAGCCTTCAGGAGCTTTCTGTGAGCCAGCTCAAGATATTGCCTGTGGTTTTTTGAATGCATTCAGGACTTTTTAAACGGTAAATAAACCTTGATTTGTAGGTGGGTAATAAAAATCACCAGGTGAAATGTACAGTTCATTAGCTGGTGCTACTAATTCGTGTAAAATTATCACTAACTAAATGTTCTAAAGATAGCAGGTTTTTTAATGCTTATTAAATGCATTGAAGTGGCTTCTGAAACTGATCAACACAGAACAGTTCTAGAATTGTATATTAAGACTAAATTAAGTTAGTGCTACAGAAGTTAACTTCCTAATGTGTTTAGTCTGGAACAAAACCAATAATGCATTCAACTGACCAGGTCGCTTGATGAACAGTTGCACAGTTGGGAATTTGCTTTTAGTGAATAGTCAAGCTAAAAATAGCCATATTCCTACTTTCATGCTAGTAATGTCTGAGTGCTTATATATTAATGGAGGAAATAATTGTAGAGGGTCACAAATGTAATTGAATAAAGAAGGAACTTGCTCAGATTTTCTCAGAAAATATTTTATGCTTGTTCCTGTCTTTGAAAGTTAATATATCTGTTTTTCTAAGGCAGTTGGGTAGATCCTGTTGGCACACAAATACATCTTCAGAGACTGGAGTACAAGTTACGTTTAGGCTAACTGAAGTTGATGATGTGTTGCTTTGGTGTGGAGGAGGCAATTCTCCTGTTGTTTTGCCTGCTGATTTGATACCTTCTCATGCCACAGTTGCGGGAGATTAATACTGATTAGAAATTTTTCCTATGTATAAATTGTGGTTGAAAGACACTCTACTGAAGTGATGCATAGCAAATAGTACTCAGTGAATTAATTGCTGAGATGAAAACATGTTGATCATAATGACCTTAAATAGTTGATTTCCCTGTTAGTCTACTGTTCAGTACTTTAGCCGGGGCAGTCTTTCCAGAGATGGATGAAGGAAGGTTGTATTTCTAGTTTTCTCGAAGAAAATTACTATAAATCCCATGTTCTCAGAAGCAATTTTTGAGATGGCTGCTTTGAAGCTGAGGTCAGGAGCATGTGGAATTTTTGAGGGGGAATTTCTAAGGGATTTCAGCTCTGTCTTTCTGAAATAGGTGAACATACTTCGGCCTGCACGAGTTCTTCCCAGTGAGAACTTTAGAAAGGATACGTTTGGTGGTTTAGTCCTCTGCTGAGATTTTAATTTACCTTGTCGCTGTATACTTGCAGTGGCAGTCATCTGTGCATGTTTGACTTCAGTCTTTCCCTGACTCTACAGTTAGCTATATGTCATCATTCTTCTGTCTTTATAGTCCTATAAAGTACTTTGCAACCTTCATATAGATTAAAAGTATTAACAGCAACAACAAAGGATCTCACTTGTTACTTTTATGAACACTCCTGAATAACAGCTTAATTCCTAGTTCTCAGAGCGCTTAACATAAGTTTCATGCAAGTATTACACATATTATTTGATCCCTGTATATTTTGAATACAAGCTGTATCAGAGATATTAAACAGTGCTTTAGCTGTAATGGTCTATTAAATTTGTGCTTTTTAGAGTGTAAATTATTTTCATAATGGAGGGTAATTGCTCTGCTTTGTCAATCCGTCATCAATTCATGAACACTGCAGGGTGTACATGCAACCTCATGTTCAAGGAATTATATATGCAACTCCCATTATTGTTTGTTGTTCAATAAACAGCTTCTAATGACTAAAGCTGTGTGTGAGCTGTTACTTAACGGTGAAAAAATTTGCCAGAACTGTCATTGCCCTTCTAGCAGAGAGCGTGTTGTTTGTGAATGCTCAGAGATATCTCGATTGAGATTATTAACTACTTTGCAATCAGTTTTCCTTGAATGTTAATTGTGCTGCAAAATCCTAGGATATTGTGTTAAGAACCATTCAAAAGTCAGTGTCGCATCACAGATGCATTTTTGTGCTTGGAAGAACAGATGCCTAAGTTGTGGGCACAGTTTGCCTATAAAAACTATTTTTGTCATGAATTGTGCATTTACGTGCACAGGAGGGATACTTGTGATGTTTGTACACATGCGCACCACAGCTGCCTGCATTCATATCCTTTCCTTGCCATCTCATGTATAACCACTGGATGTTATGGCAGGGGGTCCGAGGAATTATTGACAGGTATTTGATGTATAAGAAAAGCCTTTACAACACAACAAAAAGTCCTGCTTGGTGCATCTGAGTAATTTAAAAAATTGTTTCAGGTTGTAGAATTTTACAAATGGAAAAATAATAGTCTTGTTCTTCCCCCCACAAATATGCGTGCATAGCTTTACCTATAATGTTTGGTAATTGGATTAAATATTAGTTCCCTTTTGTACCCAGACTGTGCAAGCAGCTTGTAAATTACAGGGTAAAAATGTGGAGCTTGTGAATACTCGGTAATAAGTAATGCTCATGCATCCTGGTCTATAGCAATAAAAATGGTGCTGATTTAACGAGTCATCAGCATTCCTGAGCTCACACCAAGAAGTTTAGGGACGGACCTGGGTTTTCTTGCCTTTGAGGTGTGCACGAGTCTTCCTCTCCCAGGTAGCAGTTGGGTTTGTTCAAATGAATGCAATGATAGTTTTATATCTCAGTAAAATGGTGGTACCATGTTATAGATAATACCTCTCACTCTGCAGAATTCCTAGTTGCTTTTCTAAACCCCCTAATTCCTGAATCCTGCAAATACAGCTGTACTGGCAGAAAAGTACATTGTGTGATGGCGAGGAGGAAAGGAGGAGGCCTATGTCAAGGTGGAGGGAGCACAGAAGTGCTGCGACTTCTCTACTACCCACCGGGACCCCTGTGAAATCTTGCACGAAAGGTCAGCTTTGTGGTGTTGGAAAGCGAGAGCGCTATCCCCTTTTGTGGCACCCATCCAGTGAAGTGGCTAGTGAAGTGTTTTCATTCTTGCCTGCAATTCGCCCATCAGAAGTGAAGATATTTGTGCTCCTTATTGTGTTCCATCTATTTTCTGTAGAGTGGAGGAGGTCTCTTGAAAGAGCAGGTCTATACTGTGAAGTTGTGCTGGTAGGACTGCATGGGAGCTGGGGTTATGAAAAATTAATCCCCTCTCATAGAAATCGTGGTGTTCTTTCTAGCAAGGACACTAACCTACTGTCTTTCCATCCTGCTTCTGCTATGAAAATGAATGTTCATTTACAAACATGGAAGGAAAACCATTAGTGTTCCTTCAAATCAAAGTAAAATCTCATCTTCCCGATTTCAAAGCCCATCCCTCTCAGCAAGTCTCATTAATTATCCCAGACAGGTGTTTTTCAACAAAAGCTGCTTCTTGCGTTCTCTCTTCTTCTCTAGCCTCCTACTTGAGCTAATGAAGCTTCAGTGATGCCTCTGGAACAACAGAGCAATTTGTGTAACTACAGGTTGGAGAGAACCAATGAAGGATGGTAATTGAGGAAGGGTGCTGAGGAGAGGTGGCAGGAGCAGAGTTCCTCTGCCTGTGGAAAGAGATCACTCATTATTGGTGATTAGGGAGGAAGCATTACAGAGCCAAAAAGAAAGTGGCTGTGCTGAAAAATCTTCTTTGATAGTTTACTGATATGCAGACGCTGCTCTACGACAGGACCACAGACCTCACTATGGTGCCCTTTGCATCCTTGAGTCAATGGAGTGTAGGTTTATATTAAGAGATGGGAACTGGCATCGCCTCCGCACAGCTCTTACGGGATGACACTTAGCCTGTTTCTTTAAAAAGCTCCTGGGTACGATTTACAGCTGCAGCAGCATTGTTTGCTAACACTGTGCATAAACTGGGTACTTCTCTCTGGAAATAGCCGGGTTTCTTTTCTGTGTGGAAACCTATGTGCTTCCACAAATACTTGATGCGTATTTGTAATTACTGCAAGTCATCTTTCATGGTTTTCAAAAACGGGTCCTGCCTGCTCGGTTTATGTCTAGACAATAGGAATGGGGTGTTTTTGTCAGCAGGTATGGTAGCAAAAAATGTATACATAGGTGTTTTGCTAGGCTAGTTGACAAGAAGCCCTACCTTGCCTCACGGTACTGTGTTTTCACAGTTCATGTGTGATTATGCCTAGGAGCTCCCCTAGGAGTCTTGGAGTCCCTGCCTCTTCCAAATGCATACAGATGTTCATATTCCGGACACTGCACTAAAAATCAGCAGAATTCAAATACTCTTTTAAGCATATTTGAATTGGTAATCAGCTACTCTGAAACTTCCAACCAGCTTATAACACTTTCAGTATGAAAACCAGGCTCAGGTGTGACCTCATGTCCAGACATAAGTAGTTATTTTTCTTTTTTATTTGGTGAGGCAAGAGCTCTTCTTTCAGGAAGGAATATAAGTACCTTCCTTGCAAAATCCACCAATGAATAAAATTACTTTCAGCTAAGTTTAGGTAATTCTGCCCATGCGGAGGTCAGAGACCATAAAAATACTGTGCAAAAGGTTCACAGTGAAATGTATCCACTTCTTTACTTGTTGGGGAAAGGGCTTTAAGACCAAAAGCGCATTCTGAAAGCGCAGAGGAAAATACCGTTAGGATTTTAAATTATGCAGAAATATATTGATGTCACTGGTGGGACTCTAAGAAAGCGTGTGCTGGCACAGATGGCGTGTGCCCTCCGGTGCAGGTACATTGTGGTCTTACGGATCACTGAAGGCAAAACCAATCTCCACCAACTCCCTGTAAGAATTAGGAATTTTATGAGTCTCTTAAAACTGGGCATTTTGCTTACAGCTTTAGCTCTTCGACTGTGTGAACGTGTGAAAGAAAGGAATTCCTAGCCCGTGTGGTTCTAAAATCACCTTGAAATTTAAAGCGGGTGTCATCGCTTTTGAGCGGAGTTACCACCAGTAGATGTAGGGGAAAACCTGCTGTTTGCCTTCGGTACGCAAATACTTAATCGTAAGCTAAGAAGTTGAGATGGGAGGCTCAGACTATCTGGAAAGAAGTCGCGTTCAGAATTTGAACAGTTGCAACTTCCTTTTTAAATGTTTGCTCATCATGTGCAGAAAAAACAGTTCTGGAGCTAGGAGTGTTAATGTGTTGGGATTTGTTTTGTTTTGTTTTTTAAATTTGATTCAATGAATTCGAGCTCTAAGAAGGGGAAATTTATAGAGGGGGTGGGGGGGGAAAGCCTGCTAAAATAACTCAGTACATGCTCCCTGTTGCTTGGCTCTGGTCTTCTTGCATAATAATGTTTTAATGTTCTGGACCTGTATTGGAATGTGGAGGGCATAAGAAAACCAAACCCACCCCCCTCTGTCATCTTCCTATTCTATTCTACCAGAAAGCCCAAATACCAGTCCCTGCTCAGGCAAATGTCTCGCATAGGAATTGATAAATTCTTTGTTCATTCGTATAGTCAGAAGTAACAAGACCGCAGTATGGAAGGTATTCTCCCGTCTAGTTTATCAGAGATTTAGCTGTTAACCCGGAGAGCTGTGAGAGTTTGTTTAGATGAGCTTTTTACCTTTTCTCTTAAGTTTCCTCTCTCTTAAAATAACAGAAAAAGTGTCCGTGCTGAGACTGCTGGTCTTTCAGTGGTGTTTGGGGGCATTTCTGCGAGAAGCCTCCCCAAAAGGGAGAAGGGAAGGAACCCAGCAAGGTGCGCTATGCTATAATCTTACTCAGTTTTGTTAAATAACTGATATCTGGCTTGGCTTTTCAGTAGTTGCCTGTAGCATCAGACTCGTTTTGGTGGCAGTAGATGGCATGCAATCATCATCTATTTGCAAGCATGCCGAGGACTGGTGAGCAGAAATCGGGGGACCAGAGGGGTGTGTGTTCTATGGGTACAAGAAAGAGACTTTTGTGTCATGTTGGGGCAAGAGAAGTGGTACAGGAGCCAGTGTTGTGGGCATGACTTCAGAATCAGAGAAAATCTTCCTGGAGAAAGCTGGCTCTTTGAACGATGGAATGACAAAATGATGAAATTGGGCCTATTTCCCTTTTGCAACCAATTTAGTATCATTTTAACAGTTGCTTGGTCTCTGCTGCATTTCAAAGACCTTCCACTGATCCAGTGAAGATCGCGCAGGATAGTCTGGAAAAGAAGAAAACAAAATCCTTTTCCTGGGGGATGAGAACGTGAAGGAGGTAATGGCTATTTAATACCAGATTAAAAAAAAAAAGGAAAAAGACAGACACAATAATTTCTCTACCCTTTTCTTAAGGTCTAACACAGCCGTTAGCTTTTCTTTTTATCCGACTGAACAATCTAGTAGTGCCACTTCTCTTTAGGAACAAAGGAAGAGAACCACAGCTGGAAACCGGCACCTCGTTCCCATTATGACTTTGGCTTTTTTAGGCAGGCCAGTGGATTTTGTAGGTCACAGGAAGAGTTAGTGTTGGTGTAACCTTTTCAGATCTAAGTTGCATGTAACATCCTCTGGAAAAGAACCAGAGTTGGAAACAATTAACTGATGTGTGCTCACCCACCCTTAGTGTGCAGTCAGGAACCTGCTCATCAGAGGTAAGAGAAACTCAGCTGTTTCAAGTGCTTTTTCTTTTTTTTTTTTCTCTTTTCCAAAATGTGTAGGCTTTAGCTGTCTCCTCAGGCAAATCCACTGATGTTTTGCTTTCGGTTGGATTTTATCATTTCCAGCAACACCCTGTTTACCATAAAATATTTGGCAAGGTTCATATAAAAATACTTTATTGGGGTTTTCAGAAGGTAGCAGACACAAGGAAAGGTACAAGCAGACTCAACAGCACACACTGTCAATTCTCAGTACGCTTACTTCAAAGGATATATTTTAACCCATGTATAACAGTCTGACTGAACATATCACAAGACTGAAATATCATATACACAAAACAAGACATCATTTAAAACCTGACTTCAGGTGACAATACTGATCTACTCAACAAGTATCACTGGAATAAAGTTGGATAGCATTTTCTTTTATTCCTAGCAGCAGCCAAGCAGCAGTTTGCTTACAACAGCGAAGTGTAATTGGCATTCACAACATCATAAGCTTTTGGGTACTACTTTACAGTGTTTGGGTTTCTATTTGTATTTTCAGACTTATGACCTTGAACTTCCCTGGACAATACCGTTAAATGTGAGTGTTTGCCATGGCAACTAATTATGCATTTGTATTACTATGTCACTGAGCAGTGCCAGCAGAGACGGGCAGTTGAAGTCTTTCGCTTTACGGTCATACCACATCTGTTCCCAAAGAGGTTACAGAATAAATGGGCAAGTACGATGAAGCACGAGATGGGAAGCAGAGACAAAATGCCCAAGATTTTATGTTAAGTCTGAGGCTAGAGCCCTGCTCTCTTAAATCTGGTGCTCCATCTGTGGAAAGAGTTGGCGGCTTTAAAAAAAACTAGAAATTAAAAAAAAATGATGCTTATGTTGCCTGGATCAGCTCAACCCAGGCCTCCGTTCAAATTACATATTTTAAAAGGAAGCATGCAAGAGTTCTGGAACTTGCTAAAATTAAGAGGTCTGAAACAAACTTGAAAAAATGTTTTACTTCTCCCAGTGCTTGTCGTTCTCTAGCACATTGCCGGATCTTAAATATACTCTTTTGGCAGAAGAGATTTTAAAATGTCTTTGGGTCATCACAAGGGAGACTGTGGAGCAGCCGCTGCCCTGCTGGCCCCTTTCCCGGGGGCGCAGCGGTCCTCTTCTCGGGGTCCGGCAGGACCAGGGGCTGACCTTGCTCCTGCTGCCCAGTCCCGGGCAGGAGGGCAGGCAGCATACCGGGTCCTGCGGGAGCTCCGGGTCCTCCATGGGCGGCCGGATGCAAAGGAAACCGGGTCGGTTTTGAAGTAGAGACCAGGGAATGCCAACAGGGTGCTTCAGGATGCTCGACGCCTCCGAGTCTGGCTGGAGGCTCCTTCGGGCAGGGATTTGTCCCTTCTTGGGGAGTGGAAGGGACATCGATTGCACCACATGTAATGGGCATCTAGATTACGGCTGTAGCTGCTGTAGCAGTAATGAGAAATTAAGTGTTTTCCTTCTGCTTCGGTCTTTTTTTTCCTGTATCGTCACATGTGTTTAATAAGTGTAAGGAAAAACCCCTCCCATTCATTGGAAACATCCCGTTTGTGAGCAGGTAAAATGTAGTTTAGTCCAGTGGGTTTAGGTTAGGTATTTATTTTTGTCAGCTTTTATTTTTCAGTTTTTAACAAAATGCTGGTGCCGCTCCGGCTGACTAGGTGGCAGCAGAGCTCTTCTGTGGCACCTGCAAGTGGAGGACACAGATTTCACTGCCTGTGATTAATGCCAAAAAAACCCTTACCCTTCCATTTCGCGTGATTTTGTTGTTGATGGACTAGAATAAATGAACAGTGGTCTCACTGCTGCCTTCCTCGCATGGCCCAGAGCAGTGCTCCAAGGTTCTTCCGAGGAAGCAAGCTACAGTACTTTTCCATAACGCGGGTGTACTAAAACAAGGCTCTTCTCGTCCGCACACGGGGCAGGCTTCACTTCCAGCAGTTCTGAAGGGGATCGTGAGGTTGAATCTTCAGCTTCTTGGGACAGAGGAGTTTAATAAAAGCTCTTCTGAAGCTGTAGTGGCAGAGAGGGTAGAGGACAGGGTTGACAGCTGAGTTGACCCACAGCAGCCAAAAGGAAATCTCGTACCAGTAGTCAGAGATGCAGTGGCCGTGGCAGCCAGCGCGGATGATCATCAGGAGAGTGTACGGTGCCCAGCAAATCCCAAAAATGCCCACGATGATTGCCAGTGATTTAGCCACTTTCTTGTCTCTAGAGAGCCTGAAGCGTTGAGTCATGCTCTGGGACACTATCTTCATCCGTTTCTCTAAGGACAGAGTGGATGCTGAGGTTTTACAGCTCTTTTTGTTGCAACACTTGGGTTTCCCGGAGCTCTCGGAGCTTGTTGACAGCAGGTCTTTGGCACCCAGGCTGGCAGTGGAGGCTGCCGCTTGAGCTTTGCTCTTAGAGAGGTCGAGGGTTTCCGCTGGCTCCTTCTGCTCCCACTTACAGCATTTCAAAGAAAGCTTTGCTTCTGGGCTCATTTCCATCTCTTCAGTGAAGGACTGGTTGTGCACTTCATGGAAAATATCCAGGCGTATTTTAGTACGCTTCTGTATGTTCAGGTAAATGCTCAGGTTGAAAAACATTACACTGATGAAAGGGGTGAAAAACTCCAGCGTAGAGGCTGTCATGAGAAAATACCAGTTGTAGAAAAATTCAGCATAGCATTCCCCAGTGGGGATGATACTCCGGCCTGATATATACTCCCAGCTGATGATGGCAGGTCCGTAGAGCAGGAACGCTAATACCCATACCATCACCATCTTCAGCACCGCTCGCTTGGTGTTGCCTTGCTGGGCTCTGTAGGCGACCTGCAACGGGGAAACCTTTCCTTAAGTATGGCCACACACCCCAACTGGTTGAGGCTCTTCACAAATAAACTGTCAGCGTTCCTGGTAAAGTTGCTAGGCAATATCCCAGCAGTCTAACAAATTCGTATGCCATAGGCAACGGGAGCAATCGCTAGAGAAATCACACTCCTGCAGGGAAGACTTAGAACCCTCTATCTTGCAGCTCCAAACCCAGACGGGGCGTACTGCTTAGTGGAAATGTAGTGACTTGGTTGGAGCGTGGCAGCCTGCCGCACCTCGCCACTTGCCTGACCTGTCCCCAGCTACCCCCTGCAGCTCCCGGGGAGACGCACGCCTCAAACGCCTGGGCTAGGCGGGCATCTAGCGCTGGCTCTCCCCGAGCCCTTGTAGCTAATCCGTGTTATAGTTGGAGTTGGGGAACAAGCGGACGGCACTGGAGCTGATCTGCCTGCGAATTGCTCGTTACCTCCTGCGAAAGGCTGAGAGTTTTCATCTCCCCACGCACCCAGAGACCTCAGGGCTGTCTGTGCCCTGCCGAAGTTGGTGCTGCAATCTACTGCCTTGGTAGCCAGGGAGAAGCTGGGAGTCCGACTGCAATCTGCGTGTTTGTCCTGGAGATAATAAGCCCCTGCAAGTTAGTAATAGGTCTGCTTAGCTCGCTGAGTCACTTGTACGCTACTGTCCTGTCATCTGGGAAGGGAACACCTGCACAATGCGGTCTGAACCTTGAATGATTTAATTGTGCCAGAAATACTAATCTGAAACCACAGCTGAATTATGTATTTGTGGGTAATTATTGCTTTCCATCACCAAGCTGAAAGATTCCTAATTTCTGGAGGATTCAAAGAGCTTTTAATTATTACAGAGAATCTGGAGTGTAAAGCAGGAGGAGAGTTATTCCCCTCTCAGCTGCCGTGACAGGACTCACCGCTCTTGTCACCGAGAGGAATCTGTCATAGCTAATCAGTACGATGTTGAAGACCGAAGAGGTGCAGAGCAGGTAATCAACTACCAGCCAGAGTTTGCAGAGGCTTCTCCCGAAGATCCATTTCCCCGTCAGCACATAGGGCACGTACAAGGGAATGCAGAAGGCACCTGCAACCAGAGGGTTCCCTCGGCATCGGGATGCGG
>VZSZ01007121.1:1288540-1339217 GCA_013398815.1 Ibidorhyncha struthersii
TCCCTGCATCCCTCCAGAGCATCCCTGCTTCCCCCAAAGCACCCCTGCATCCCTCCAGAGCATCCCTCCAGAGCATTCCTGCATCCCCTCAGAGCATTCCTGCATCCCCTCAGAGCAACCCTGCATCCCTCCGGAGTATCCCTGCATCCCCTCAGAGCATCCCTGCAGCATCCCTGTATCGCTCCGGAGTATCCCTGCATCCCCCCAGAGCAATCCTGCACCCTCCAAAGCATCCCTGCATCCACCCAGAGCAACACTGCATCCCCTCAGAGCATGCCTGCATCTCCTCAGAGCAATCATGCATCCCTCCAGAGCACCCCTGAATCACCCAAAGCATCCCTGCATCCCCTCAGAACATCCCTGCATCCCTCCAGAGCATCTCTGCGTCCCTCCAGAGCATCCCTACATTCCTCCTTCCCTCTCAACCTGGGAACACCCTTGAATCCTCCTAGATTATCCCTGCATTTTCCCCCAGGAACATTTCTGCATCTCCCAAGCGCATCACCCCCACGACAGAGGCCATGGGGAGTGCTTATGGTTCTCACTGGAGAGGAGTGGAGGTCAAGGCTTAACTTGTCCTCTACTCAGAGGTCAGCCAGGAGCGCTCTCCAGGCCAGTGGAGCAAGGCGGGTGATGCCCTCACCCCTGTCCTCACTGGCAGCGGGAGGAAGAGGTAAAGCTGCCTGGGAGCACTCTACCAAGTGCCCATGCCACCTGGTCTGCAAACCAGGGAGCCTTTGCCCACAGTGCCCAGCTCCAGGGGATGGTTAGTGCCCCCTCCTCCCTCCACTTGTTTAGCTTTTCGTATCTAAGGAGAATAACTTTTATTCAAATACTTTCCCCAGTTGGTGATGCTCCCGATGAAGTTACCTACTGCTGTAAAAGCCCTGTGGGCAGTGCCTGCTCCAGACTGCAGGAGTGGAAACGTCTTCATGGGTGTCCTGTCACCGGGGTAGGATCTGCTCACCAAAATCACCACCTCTGGGGAATGGCATGGGGACATGCGGGGCAGCGATGTTGGAAACCAGAGAGGGAGACTGGCTGGAGACCCTGGCCAAGCGCCTTTCTTTCTGGGGAAGTGTGATATGTTGTGTATGTCTTTGAAGTACAGGGATTAAAAAAGCAAAGCAAGAAAATTGCGCAGACCCAGAAACATGCATGAAGCTAATGCCCAGGGGGTTTGCCGCCTTCTGATTACTCCAAAAGCTATTTTCACATCAGGAACTGTTACAGCTTCACAGAATTCCTCTTCAAACCCACTACCACAGCCACTATATTGATAGCAGATGATGATGCTGCTGGGAGGAGGCTGAAAGGGCTCTTTTAAATCACGGTAAATCATTTGCGGTCAGCAAAGCCGGGAGGTGAGAGCACCTCTCGGCGCTGCGCAGGCAGGGAGCTCGCCAAGCGCTCCTGCAGGGGCGCCCTTTGGTGGCACCCTCCAAAGGGTGGCCTCCAGCAAGGACCAGCCTCGTCCTGTCCCTTAACTTGCCCAGCTCTGAGACAACCTGCTGGCTCCAGGTTTAGATCCGGGCTTTCTTTTTGCAGGTGCTGTGCAGGGGCAGCGCAGGCAGGCTGTGCTTGACACCGTGGGGCCCCTTCCTCAGGGAGCCAAGTGTCCCCAGGCCACCCCGCTCCACGGAAGGCTGGGTCCCCGCCGCTGCCATGTCCCGACGGAGGATGTCACTGTGGGCTTGTGGGAGCCGTGGGTGGGAGAGCAGAGGATGCTGCGTGTGCGAGAAATTCCAGGTCGGTGGGGTGCGGTGCGCCTGTGGGAGGCCTCGAGGAACTTCATGCGTGGGTTCAGCGCTGCTTGGAGGAAAATCAGATTTAACGACGCACCTGACCGAATTCCCACCGGGGTGGTGAGCAGCCCATCTGTGCAGCTGCAGCACGGCCGCAGAGGAGAGGACCTGAATTTTGTGCATATTGTCTCAGATGTGATGGAGAAAGGGTTTCTTTATTTCCCCCTGTTTAATGAACCCACAGACCACTTTCATTTTGCGACTGTTTGTGATCTGGTGTTATTTGTAATCTCTAGCTATTCAGACAATCATTAGTATTCACTGAAATGTTTACAAATTCCAAATTATTGTGTGCATGTTGCGGCATTATCACTAGTAGCTGTTTGCTGTTTGTAAGCTGTCATTCATTATTCAGAGTTTTCACCATCCAGACAGAAAACAGAAACCGTACTTTGTACCTAAGGTAATTTATAAAGTGATTTGCAAAACATAACATGGACAAATCTCAATTATTGTTTATCTGGAGTAATTTGTCAGGAGTGTCAAATAAATAAGAGATGGCAAAGATTTGCAGACTGTAGTTTTCCTGATCCTGAGGTTTCTCCCTTGCTTCAGCAGAAGGACAAATATACTTCTAATATATTTCAGGAAACATGCTATCTTGTTAATAAAACAAAGGAAATCACCCAACCTGGAAGGGGTAGTTAAAGCAGATTACATACAGACATGCAAACAGATGGTATGATGACTAATGTTTTGACCTGGCTTAGGCAATACACGTGCCATGTACAGATATCCCTATGTCCATAAGTCCTTATATATCTTCATATAGGGAGTATTGACCATCCTGCAGTCAGCCCATGGGCTCCTCTTCTGGACACTCAGAGCCTGAATACTGCTTAATCCTTGTGTAGATACAAGGGCCAAAATGGGACCTTTCATAGCATCATAGAATCATTATGGGTGGAGAAGACCTTCAAGATCATCAAGTCCAACTGTTATCTAACTGTACCGGGCCCACTCCTGAACCACGTCCCTGAGCACCATATCTAGGCGGCTTTTAAATACATCCGGGGATGGCGATTCAACCGCTTCCCTGGGCAGCCTGTTCCACTCTTTGATGACCCTTTCAGTGCAGAAGTTTTTCCTAATGTCTAACCTAAACCTCCCCTGGCGCAACTTGAGGACGTTTCCTCTTGTCCTATGGGTTGTAACTTGTGAGAAGAGACCAACACTCACCTCGCTACACCCTCCTTTCAGGTAGTTGTAGAGAGCGATAAGGTCTCCCCTCAGCCACCTCCTCTTCAGACTAAACAACCCCAAGTCCCTCAGTTGCTCCTCAGAAGACTTATTCTCAAGACCCTTCACCAGCTCTGTTGCCCTTCTCTGGACCCTCTCCAGCACCTCAATGTCCTTCTTATACTGCGGCGCCCAAAACTGAACACAGTACTCGAGGTGGGGCCTCACCAGTGCCGAGTACAGGGGGACAATCACTTCTCTAGCCCTGCTGGCCACACTATGGCTGATACAGGCCAGGATGCCGCTGGTCTTTTTGGCCACCTGGGCACCCTGCTGGCTCATGTTCAGCCGGCTGTCCACCAACACCCCCAGGTCCTTTTCTGCTGGGCAGCTTTCCAGCCGCTCCCCCCCAGGCCTGTAGCGCAGTGTGGGGTTGGTGTGGTCTTGTTGAACCTCACACCATTGGCCTCGGCCCATCGATGAAGCCTGTCCAGGTCCCTCTGAAGAGTTCTCCTACCCTCAAGCAGATCAACACTCCCACCTAACTTGGTGTCATCCACAAACTTACTGAGGGTGCTCTCAATCCCCTTGTTGAGATCATTAATGAAGATATTAAACAGGAGTGACCCCAACACTGAGCCCTGGGGAACACCACAAGGGTGGCTCAGAGCTATAGCTCACCATAAGCTCTCCTGAGCCTGCTTTCTGTTTATTCTAAGGTTGTGACTGAGAAGCAGGGACCGGGGACGGCAGATGCAGAGGTCCCAGCCCAGAGCTCCCACCCAAGCCCACTCTCGAGGGCTTCTGCCATGCCGCAGGGACGTGTCAGTTGGCTGCAGCGAGGCGCTGGAGGAGCCACAGCTCCCGGCCTGGGTGCTAAGGTAATTCAGCGGTCCCTGAACACACACGCGAGGTTCAGCTATGCCAGCAGACGAGCCCTGGAAGCCCCCAGGCAGGGGGAAGAGCTGGGGGCAGCCCCGCTGCCACTGCCTGCAAAGCGACTCCTCTCCTGGGGGCTCCTGAGCAAGGGGGCTGGGAGGTCTCCTCCCCTCTCTGCTTCCTTCCCTACTGGATTTTTGAGAAGCATTTAGCTTGAACATGAATTCTGCAGACGTTCTACATCTTTAAAAAGAGGCAAGGGTAGTATGTGGCTTTTTAAGGCTGCTTTGTACTGGAAGAGGAGTCTGTACTTGAAAGTTGTTTCGCATTCAAGCTGAGAGTGAGTAAGAAGTGAATAACCCTCTCGTAAGATGGCTGTTCTGGGGAGTTTCTCTGTGATGCGAAGCCTTCGGGCTAAGAGACAAACAGCTTCTGCAGCCTCCTGGTGTTTAGGGAACTCGAGCTTTGGATGTAATTTAGCAGTCGGCCCTATCCTGGGTTTTGGGCACTGTGAAGTCTGTGTAGTGCCACATCACAGAGCAGTGCCTGAGGACGGGCAACTGCTGCCGGCTTCGCTACACCTTGCTGGTGACCATCACCTCTCTGCTTGGTACTGGTTCCTGTGGGGAAACAGGCCATCGGTCTGACTCATGGGGTGTTTTGTACATGCTTTGTATGCATGTGGCTTACTGCCACTTGCTTCTGTTTCTGTTGCTTATTATTTTAGTTTGAAGGTCCTAGAGGGACCAATTTGGAGTTTCCTTTGCACAGATATATTTCCTCTGTTCAGCATCTCATTTGTATTTTCTCCTGTGACTTGCAGAATTGCACATAGATTTACTAGCTGGACAGAGGAGGTACGGAGAAGTTCTGTCTTCTCCAAGAACTCTCATCCAAATAAATAAAGTTTCCGTGCAGACTGATTATGCTGGCCACCGAAGACACAGTGCTGGGATCCGCTCTTCCCAGTGGGGCACCTTCTTCTACAGGCCAGGTGTAATCCTCATTCTTTCTAAAATAGTTTTATTAAATCCCCATAATTCCCATATTATAAAAATACCATGGTTTTATTAAGCATGCAGTTCCAGATGTTTTCACTGTAATACTCAAGCGATTCCTTGAGCTACAAGACATATGCTACAGTCCATGTCAGATCAGAGCCTATTATACATGTGTGTGTTTTGTCTTGGACCACTGTCACTCGTTACTTCATGCATCTATTTGCAATTCATGAAAATCTCAGGACGACATAAGCCAAGACACTAGATGTGGAGAACCGCGCTACAAAACCTGTTTTCAGCTTCTTAGGAGTGCTGTAGAGATGCTGAGATTCTGTTGGATGCTTGTTTGGGTTCTTAGATTTCGTTAGGTGCTCCTTGTCTTTCTAATGAACAAAGAAATCCAGATGCAAGGAGCTGGATTGCTCCCGGCTCTGGGAGGCACGTCAGTATGTTTGTGATGTTGGCTTGCTTTGTTATTTTTATCTGATCCACTGAAGTTTTATTCCATGAAATGTCTTTTTAGCTCTGAAGAGTACACTAAAGTGTTTCTTAAAGATGGCACCTTCTTGTGCACAGGTAGCTCTTCTATAGAGTAAACCTGAAGCAAGGAGGATATTCCTTTTTAGCTGGTTGATTAAATATTACTGCATAATCGACAGCATCTCCCACCTTCAGAGGCTGTGATCTTCTACAAATGACAAAGTGATAATCATGCCTGAGTCATTAAAACAAAAACAAATTTATACTTAATATACACTGTCTCTCTGCGGTTTGTCTCGGAGAATACGTGACCTGAAATTGCTTTCACACACGTCCCCATCCAAACCAACCGAGATGGTCACAGCCAAATCCTACACACAAATACCCCCGGCTCCATGAAGGAGCAGATGGCTGAAAAGGTTCAAAAATTTGCTGCCCCTTTCCTCCAGGCACATCTATAATTCAATGTTTGCACTGGTGTGCTTGGCTCCAGCTCAGGAATCACACGGTGCTTTGACACCAGTAGAAGTGCCTCCGTCGCGGGGCACAGATGTGTGGGCAAAGCATCCCACCCGCCGGTGAGCTCAGCTGTGCCAGGGCACACGTGCGTGCCTGTCTGGGCATTGCTCTCCCTCGCTTCTTGGCAAAGGGGAGACACGGAAGGCCCTGTTTCTCCTGGAGTAAATCAAATAAATCCACTAAATGAGGTGCTAACGATGAAGGCATTATTCATAATCCGTAGGAACAGAAGTAACATCCCCTGGATGTTGATCAACCTCCTTCCACGCTCCCACGGAGGAATTTGCACTCTGGTACAGCTTTAGGTACGCATCGTTGCAATTACACAGTGAGGACAGCTGTGTCCCGAAATCAAGAGTTATGGAAATCAGAAGACATATTAACATCAGTAACATTTAATGGGGGAATGAGGGCTTTCCTGACACCTTCTCTTGGGTGTATGTCGGTCTTTGCATTTCCACGGAGGAGTTTGCTCGTCCAGGGGGCAGTGAGGGTGCGCAGTGCACGCCCCACACCTCCAGGAGAGATGCTGTTATTGCTATGCACGAATTGTAGTTTTTCCACTGCTTATTTCTGTCCCATGGAGCCAGCTCGTCTGTGAAACAAACTTTAAAGAAAGAGATGATTAAAAAACCTCTTTGTGTTCATGTCTTTACTGATGAGGGTTGAAAGTCCTCTGGCGTTCACACAAGTATCTGTCACTATGAAACCCGTCCCTTTCTTTCCTTTCCTTTTCGTCTGCCTTTCATCATGGGAAACGTTTATTCAGTTTGGAAAATTCCCTTTTTTGAGATCCCCTCGCAAGTTTCCAGCAGACGTGGGTAAGGGGAAGGGCAGTGTGCCAGAGAAAAGAGATCCTGGAGCGGCTGAGGATGAAATCTCTGGAGAAGCCCTTGCGCTCCTGCTTTGCCAGACCATTGAGCTACTGCACAAAGAGGGAAGCCAAGCCCCAAGATGAATTTTTTACATGGAGCATCAGAGGATAGGACACAGAAAATGCCAGGGGAGCATTTCCCATTCTAGAGACGCCTTTCCAGTGAAATGCCACTCTTTGATATATATTTCTCTTTTAAAAACAAAACCAACAACAACTTGTTTTTCAGACTTGGGGAGTTATTAAGACTGAAAAATAGCATGGCAACCCAAACCTGGACCGGACATCTTGAAACCAGCTGCTGGCTGCGCTTCATACTGCTGCTCAGCCAGGTGCCAACACGACTTCATCAAAATGATCTCAAAGGTCCCTTCCAACCTAGAGGATTCTATGATTCTATGACTTCTGCTGGTGGAAGAAGGTCTTTTCCTTGCCATATTGCAAGGGACTTAATTAAGAAAGTTTAATGTTGGATAAAGATGGTGAGGAGTAGTCCTCAAAAATGCTAAGAAATACCCTGTGAACCACCCTTCAAAAAGGTAGGAAGAGCATTAACATCTCTACTCTCAAAGCAGCACATGCTGAGAGCTGTGCCGCGTGGCACCAAAGCCACTGAGTCTCCGAGAAGGACCACAAATGCTGGAGGGAAATCACCCCCAACTTGGGCACGGTATGTATCCATCTGTATTCAAAACAAGCCCAACACCTTTTTACTTCTTTCTTTTCCTTCCTTCTTTCCTCTCCTTCCTTCCTTCTCTCTCCCTGTTCCCTGCTGTAGCTGTAACCTGCAAATCCAAACTCCCAAAGTGTCAAAAAATGTATCCTCTAGCACAAGGAGAGTGTTCGTAGTTGGACCTGTCCCAAAGTGCCATGACTGGTTTTGGCTTCTTGGGAACTAATTTCTTAAAATTACAAATCACCTTGTCATCAAAGAAAGTGACATTTCTAGTCTTGTGCAAACCAACCGCACTTTTGTGAGCCTGAAAATGCTGAGTTTAGCTACTCTGGGGGAGGAAAACACAGCAGAGCAGGATGAGTAATACAGTTAGTAATGAAGTAACTGTCTGATCAGAATTAACACCTGGTTCTTGTCAAGGCCAATTCAATATTGCATTTTGAAACGAAAATTTCAGAGCACAAGGGGAATAAAAACAAAAGTCATCCTGCATCTGTCAGCTTGGACCGAGTTGGCGGCTGCTGTTAAGACCAATAGATGTTTTCAGAGAGAGACAGCAGGGTCTGAATAACAAGACGTGATATCCACATACAGCTGCTACCAACGACGCTGGAAGCATTTTGCCACGTGGAGGAGTAAACATTAAAGCTCTGTTGAAAAAGTATCCGTTAAATTTGGTACTCCATCAGGGGACTGTTTAAGAAGCAGGGCTGGGCTTCGTTCTAATACTCTTATAACGGCAGTAAGTGCTGTGGGTTAGGAGTGAAGTGAAGACATTTGAGAAGGACTAAACAACAACTAATTGAAGCCAGTGCTGTTCCCAGGCAGATGGAAAAACGAAGCAGCTGTACAGAAATGAGCTGGGTTTCTCCGGGCTTTGGTGTAAGCTGCCACACAGTGGGCTCCTTAACGCGTCATCAAACTTCATAAAACTTCATGACACTAAGCAATTAGAGGGGTAGAGTTTAAGCCCACTTATGGAGTCCATGGTTTTCTTCAGAGCTACCACCAGGTTCTCATGGGAGAAGACCTACAAATGTCAGCTCCCTCGCTTCCCGCTGGCCCGCGGGGGCCCGGAGGCGGGGAACTCGTTGGTAACCTCATATAATATTTAACAGACTTCCTGGGCTAATTAAGCATATTACTTTATATAGTAACTAACATATCTCTAATATGTATCAAAATTTAATTCAGTTTAATTCATTACCACTGCTCTACGAGGGCCCAATTCTCTTCTCCCTTACAAAGATGCAACCGCCGTAATTCATTGTGTGCGTCAGGGAGGACAACGCAGCCCTCCTTCTGCCGGATCAGTTCCAAGCAGAGATATAAAGAAAGCTTTGCTCTTGTCTCTGCACAACTTGCCTGAACCAAGAGAGTTCCTTCAGCGTCATGCTGGCGTAGCAGAAGTTGTCCCCAAACCCTCCCATCAGCTGTTCAGTCTCTTACAAGCTGGAGGGTCCTTCAGGCACAATATCTGAGGGGCTTTTCTGTAAGTCAAAGCTTGAACTCGCTGTCTGGTAATTATTCCCCAAGCGCACGAGGTTGTAAAAGCAGCACAGCGCAGAAGGAAAGGTATTTCTCTGAAGAGCAGGAGGCAAACAAGATCGTTGCTGCTGAGATTAGGAAAATCAGCAGTCTAGCTAGCTTTAACTTGTTTATTTGACCATTTGACTTCTGCAAAGCCCCTGTTAATGAAGTCTGGTGTCTCCAGGCTGCTGGAAAGTGGGACTGAAGCTTGTTGTAATTCTCTCCCTCTCCAGTGGCTACCGTGAAATGATGCAGCAGTGTCTGCCCAGGTCCGAGGGAAAGCACGCTCATTCACCGAGACACCCTCTGCAGGAGAAGTCCCTCTGCCATGCAGACAGGGCAGTCTCTGCGGTTCCGGGCTGGGCTGCACCTCTGCGGGGAAGGGGACTCTTCATCTGAGCCAGGCACGAGAAACAGAAAAGGCTCCTGTTCACACGCAGCCCCTGAGAACAGCCCAACACCACACTCATGTTGCCCTGGGATGGGTACACACTTCTCACGGGTGACCTCCGCGCCGGCTGGAGACCTCCATGGGCAGGCTGTCCCTAAGAGGGGAGAACAGGACATTAAAATAAAAAACTCTGCTCTGCTGCGCAGGAGGGAAGGGAGGAGATGCTGGGGAGGTACAAGTGGAGAGGCAGGCAGAATTGGCTTGCCTGGACCAAAGCTGCCTGTCCAAAAAGTCACTGTACAGTTATGGGCTGTGGCCGGCACCTTCGTCAGACAGGTACCCTGGGCTGACCTGCAGATCCATCTCCAGAGGGATCCTGTGGCGAAGGGCAGGAAGAAGTTAAGGAGACGCTGCTGTTGTCACTCTTAGCAGGGATTTCAAGTAGCTGTGCTGCTAAAAGTACTTTCAAGGGCAATCTCTCAAAGGCTGCGAGGTCCAACAGCTTCATCGTCACTTATCAAGAGCATTTTCTCCGAGGGAAGGTACCCTTCCTGGGGAGAGGGGAACATGTCCCTCTGCCCTTCCAGCCCCCTCAGCTCTGCCGGCTTCCCTGTCGCACCACCTGCGAGCCACCATGACCCTTCTTTTCTGTGTTTGAAGGGGCTGGATTCTGCTCAGCTCCCCAGTTCCAAGTTTGCTCGCAGAGGGATGGCTGCTGCTCCCCCAGCCCGACCGCCGGTCACCTGCAGTCTCCAGATCAATCTAATTTAGAAAGACCTTCATCTGTACAAGGATTTTCCCTGACTCCTGGCTTTTCTCATAAACCCCTCCTTGTCTCAACCCCATCTCTTGCTGCTCATGACAACGCCAAGCCTGCCCTTAGATCTGTCTAACAAAGGCAGACGGAAAATGTATTTCATATTGAGCCGCGGTGTGCCTAATGTATTCTCTTCTATTAGCTATTGCTCTAGGTCCTGATCTCTGATTCCTCATCTTTTCAGGCTTCCTTTTGATGTTCGTTACAAGGCAGCAGAAACTAACAGAGAGTATGTCAGGCATCTGACTACAAAAGTGTGAGGAAGAGGGATTAAAAGGGACACAGTGACAGGAGGAATAGAAAGCATTTAGGAAGCATCAGCTCTCTGCAGGCGAAGCTGCAACGATGCTCTGGATGTTTTTGCCTGTGCTGCTATCTACCGTCCTCCCCTTCCAAGCCCAAATCTCTGTTCCTGGAGCTGCTTTGGCCTCTAGACAAGCCAATCATTTGGCGTCAGATTTGTGCAGAGAGAAACAGTATGGGGCAAAGGAGCCAGAGCCCTCCTGGGTCTGGAGAGGAGCTGGAACTCCCAGCAGGTCTGTTTATCGGGCTGGCTTGCATCATACAGTGTTTTAGCAACAAAATCCATCTCGCCACCCAGCCTGGTGTTTGCTGAGGTTTCTGGGCTGTTCCTCTGTACAGAGAGGCAGTTTGCTGGTGCTGTAAGTAAGAAGATTCTCATTTTCCTGGCTGCGTTTACGATACTCCTCTTCTTGTGAAACCACTCAGCTAAGCGGTCTCGGGGGACTCTCAGTGCTACATAACTGCCACCGCATGTAACAGTCGCTGTGATCTTAGCAGAGTTCAGAACATCCTGGAACAAATAACGGGGAAAGAAAAGAAAACCGAAAGTCCTCCTCTCTACAATAAGTAATCACATCCTGCCAGCACTGACCTCTGCCTGGCCAGGGTGCAGCCGCGCCGGAGGTGGGAGCTGAGGTGCTGGGAGAAGCCGGGGACAAGGAACAATGTTAAACGCCTCCGGTGTGAATTAAGGGACTGAATCACACAAGAGCTGTAGGAAAACAAGTTGTGCAGGAGCCAGGTCTTCCTTCTGAAGGATGTTTGCTGTCATCCCCCGGCCGTTGGCTGGAAGTGCACAGGGTCGCGGATGGGATCCTGCACCTCCAGAGGACGATGCTCAACCAGCAGTTTTCCTGCGTGCTGGAGCGCAGGAGTGGATGTTATAGCAGTGAGAATTTGGAGGATACCAGGAGCAAGGTCTCCTTTTAGCCTGCACGATAAACCCTACCTGCATATCGCAAACCCAGCAGCCAGAGAATCTCCCTGTCGCTTCCCACACCTCTCCGCTGCAGGGAGGCTGTGAAGCATCGCCTGTTAGCAGGGAAGGGAAAGCGAGAAATAGTTCCCCACCTGTCTCTTTTGTTCTTCTTTCCCATCTTTCACAAGGAAGCTTGAAAACGAATGTCAACCAAACACAAAACTCTGCCGTGCAATTTTTGCAGGTGGTATTAGCTGACGAAGGCTAGGTCGGTGCCAGGCAGGTGGAGGATTCCTCAATAATTTGCTCGGAAAACAGAGGAGACCAGCAAAAATAGGAATGAGATGCAGACCTGCATCTGGCGTGAGGGCACGGAGACTTTCTGTGGCTATAGAGCTCCCACGGGGGTCTCTCTCTGCCACTGGGCAGAGGTGTTTTTCCTATTTCCAACCAGTTGCCGAAGGAGAGAAAAGAAATGGTTCCCCGCAGGCAGAGGGTGCTCCCTGGAGCTGCCGCAGGCGCTGGGGCTGCCTGGCAAAGCACGGTCAGGGCAACTGGGAACAGAGGAGGGGACCAAACTGGTGCCAGTTGCCTTTAATATTTCCCTGGTGGGTAAAAGCTTTAGCAGAAGGTGGGGAGCTGGGATATTCACCATTCCCACCTCTCACCAGTCCTGCCATCCTGCTGCCACCTCCCAGCCAGGACTGCAGTACAATTTCTCTTTTAATTTCTCCTTGTCTTGCTCCGCTTTAACTCGGTGAGTTAGGTCGTTTGCAGCTCTACCCATCACTTCAGATGCTATTTCCCCTCCTCTTTGTTTTCTGCTGTCTGTCAGCGCTGTCTGCCGGCACGACGTAGTGTGATGAGAAAAGGGAGGGATTGCAGAGTATGGCGATAAATTAATCGCATTTGCTCAGGTACGAGATGAATTGTCCAAATCATTTTGCAAACAATTGTGTGTAGAGGCAGAGAACAGTTTTCTGAAGCAGAGTTAATAATTCCAGTTGTTAATAATGCATCACATGCAGCTGATGCTGTTCCCAGCGCCCACAGCCGGGTTTTGTGGATCCCACTTGTTTGCAGGCAGGTTGGGAAGGAGAGGGAAGGGATTCTGAATAACATTTCATGAGACACTTGGCATTTAAGAATATTATGGCATTGTTTTAAAGCACTTCACCAGTTTCAAAGCAATCCCACCCAAGCTTGCGTGTATAAGAATGTGCTTATTTATACGCACACGTCGACATTATACATGCAATCTCCCCAGCCTGTCACTGCCCTTTTTTGAGCGTTGGCACACACTGGCAGGCTTTCACATCAAATTAATTGTGCAAAGTGCACAGTATTTTGAAAAACAGTTCCTAAATAGATACTTGGTCTTGAGCAAGAAATGAAAGCCACTGGGAAAGCACACGGGTTGCTACTTACAGCAGCTAGACTTCAAAAAGTTTTAGCAAGTTACAGGCTATCTTGAAAACAAGCTTGAATTCCATAGTTTTCCTTTAATTCAATTATCACGATTAAGATTTATTTGTTTTATAATACTACTAATTTTAGTAGCTCAGACCAGCTGAAGTCAACCTCCCTCTCCCTGCCCCAGCCATGCAGTCCTGCAGAAGCACGCTATGAAGAGACGATCAGGGCTGACGGAGCTTCAGGGGATGTGCTTGAAAGAGCTTTTCTATTGCTCTGCTCATCATCTTCACAGCTCCGGTCGCTGTGTCAGGCTCATGGCAAGTGTGCAGCAGTGGAAAAAGCAGCACGAGGACAAGGAGGAGAGAGGATTGTGTCGGTAATTACTGGCCTGTAATTATCTGCCATTGTGGATTCTGTTAGCTCTTCCTGCTTCTCATTAGCATATAGCGGGGAAAATATTTAATTGCAACACTGCTCTGTGTATGGCATTATCTGCAAGCAGAGCAGATCAAATCAGCCTGCCTTGTGGGGACAAGGGAGCGATTAGCTCCTCCAGGGCAGCGGGTACAGCTGATGGAGATCAAGAAGCGGAATACAAATGGCAGGGCGCCGCGCACCACTCCACCGTTACACAAGTGCCGCCTTGAGCAGGCTTTTCTCTCCTCTTCTTTCTGCCGATCACTTGGTGGAGGCAGAGTCCCACATCCCAGCCAAGATCCCAAAGCACTTTGCAACACGAGGCTGATTTTCGAAAGCATGCACTTCAGCTTTCACGCTCTCTGCAGGACGCGGCTGACAGTGGGGACAGGGAGTTGCAGTGCAGTGGCTGCTAGAAACCCGGGTGTGAGGTGGGGACATGCTTTGCTGTGCCTTGTCACCGTCCCGTGCACGGTCATTGCACACTGGCATAAAAACACCACCTTGGGGTTGTACAACCGCAGCGGCCAGGTGGATGGGAGAGGAACAGACCTCTCCTCCTGGGAGCCTGTGCCAGGAGCAATGAAGTTGAAGAAAGCACCAAAATAAAGTTGCATCTTGCGAGAAACAGTGTCTGGAACAGTGAAATGCAGCTGGTCGCAGACTCTAGTGTGCGTGATACAGCATGAATCTGAGCTGCTGCGTGTGCAATGACCAGAAGTGGAGGCAAAACTACCCAGACTTGACCTGAGATCTGGTTTCCAGCACAGTGAGAGATGCTAAAGCCGCTCCTTCCTCAGCCCCTGCTCCTTTCGCCTGGGCTGGAAGCTCAGCTCAGGCACAGCGTGGCTGGGCACGGCCCGGTGACAGCCCCGAGGTGTGGGCTGCCTGTGCGCGTGGGGTGTAGGCGAGTGCGGCTTCGCGCCTGCTGAGCTGGCTTCGCAGGCACCGTGGTACCTGGGGACTTCAGAGAGGGCTCCGGCAGCACTTTTCCCCGCAGTTTGTGACATGAAGCGAGGAGCTGGGTTTCAAACCAATGCTCTCTGCTCCTGGCCATCCTCTTCCCTTCAGGCAAAGGCATTTTTCCATGCCCTGGCTGAATCTGTGCTCACCATCCGATCTGATCGGCGAGGGTGGTAATATTGACCCTATTACTCTGGCATATTAGCCCGAATATCTAAGTCATCACACGGCCCTGCAGCCACCTGATCTCCGGTGCCGATTCCCACAGCCTCCG
Source organism: Ibidorhyncha struthersii (assembly GCA_013398815.1). NCBI lineage: Eukaryota > Metazoa > Chordata > Aves > Charadriiformes > Charadriidae > Ibidorhyncha > Ibidorhyncha struthersii. The sequence goes on from VZSZ01007121.1 coordinate 1,302,984, forward strand.
CTCTGCCGCCCTGAAACGCTGCCACCAGCGTTAGACATAACAGCAGACTTAATTAAAGGGTGGCAGCCTGCCAGCATCCAAGAGGCAGAGCCGAGCTGGCTGCGCTGCTTTCAAACGGGCATTTTTTTAAAAACACAGGGAAATAGCAGAGCAAGGCTTGCCGCGGCGATACCAGCGGGGGTCAAGTACTCGTATTGCCTCAGGGCTGTCCCCTTGGGAAGAAATGCCATGAAAGGGCTCGGCCGGTCCCCAGTCCTGTGGCTGACCCCACTCTGGAGATGCTCATGGGGGACCCTTCCCAGGGGACAGAGTGTGGTGTTAAGTCTCTTCTCTGTCCTGCCCTGCTGGAGAGGGTGATAGCAAAGTGGGATCCCCACATTCCTGTGAGCTGTGGTGGAGATGATGGGAGCTCCGGGCTTTTCCCCAGCATCACCCCGTGTGCGACAAGGGGTTGCAGGCGGTGGGCCACGGCCTCGTACCACAGACATGTGTTGGCAGAGAGATGAACGCACAGACCCGCTCCCCTGCCGGGCTCACCTGCGGCAGCCCCAAGGCAGTCTTGCTAATTCCTCACTTTTTGGAGCCTCAAGTTTATTCAATTCCGTGACAAAACGAGATGAAGTGACATATTTCCATGGCTATCGGGGATCTAAACCTCTCCTCCCCAGAGACCCCAGCAGGAGCGAAGCATGCCGACGACCTGACTTATGTCCCAGCCCTGCTGTGGAGTTGTCATGGCATCTGCCCCTCCGGGCCCTTCCCGAGGCCACGCGCCGGCTGATAGTACTGCAATCTTGATGCTGGAGGATCCTCACAGATGGATACTCGCTGCCCCTCCTCAGAGGACAACAGCATTTTTGCATCTGGAACTGAGCGCGAGCAGCCGCACACAAAGCAGGACAAACCAGCTGCGGGAGGAGAAAGGTAAAATCCTCCAGTACCACTTTGAAGCAGGCAGATCCCCGTGGCACATGTGCTTTGCAGCTCTAGGCAGATAACGGACAATACCCTGATTATGGGAATGCATTTAGCATTGTGCACCAAATTGTGTGAACGTCTAGTTAAAGAATATCTATTCCAACAAAAAAAGAGAAGACCAGAGAAAAAGAAATCAGCCTTTGGTTTCTGAGTCATCGCTTTGCTTCACACTCAGGATTTGGTCCACTGTGTGTCCAGAATAATTATTAAGCAAGTTCTGATGGAAGAATTTTATTTACCCAGCCTCAAAAAGGGAAGAAAAGAATCCTTAATAGTTGATTAGATCAAAAAAGCGTAATTTGTTTTTCAATAAGTGCTTTAGATGTAAGATCAATGGCTTGAGGTTGACTGATAGGAGCTGTTTGCAAAGACCTTAGATCTAATCGTACTCAGCAATCACACAGACTTTTTCTTTGACTAATACTAGACACCATCCCTCTTGTACAGATGGGGGAGGTACCAGAAAATAGCAATACTTTGCATTGGAGAGTTGCTCAGCAACTGCCCTATATTATTTTTGAGTTGTCCCTGAGTACAGCCTCCTTTCTCTTTGATCTTTGCGTAATTTTTGTTGCTGCTGCTTCTCAAAAAAGACAACGTTTTAAAAGAATTGCATCTCCATTTGCCACAATCTCTTTTTTTTTCTCTGCCCCCCCCCCCAAGCACAACCAAAGCCTGATGACATCAGGGAAAGCAGTGCATTTCTTTGCAAAGGGGAGGAAATCAAGGTCCATCTACTCTGCTAGCGCCTTTCACAGGGTACTGGGGAATCTGGGCTTCTACAGATAGATCTCTGTCTAGCACCTGTTTCTGTACGTGCTCCATATATGATATTCAGAGGCAGAATAACAGTGCTTAGCTCTTGCCATTGGGGGGCCACGCAGCTGGATTTGGGCAGACGAGTCAGAACCAGCACTGCCATTTTGGCAGCATTTGATTAAGAAATGGCAATGGGGCAATTTGTCTGGAGAAGAAAGTGCCAGAGCCAGGATTTCTCACCCCACTGTAATCCCAAATGGAGCTTGGCATGGACGACATTAATCTATGGTCCTGATTTGGAAGGAGCATCACACCTCGCCAACTAGTTTTTATCAACCATGCTGATAAATGCCTTTATGTGACGCAAAAAGTGATGCACCCCTGAGCTGCCCATCCTGAACCAGTGCTTCTTCCGTGCTCTGGATGACACAGACCCCTCGGGGTGCCCAGCAGAAAGGAGCTTCTGATTATTGCGGTGTAGCTGATCTTTTTCTCTCTCTCATTTATTTTCTGTTACTGCCACCCAAAAGTGGGTAACTAGATGTTTGCACCGTGTTTTGATCTCTTCTGGGTACCACATGTGGAAGAAGAGCGAGTAAAACACCAAGTCCTTGCAATATGAAAAAAAACTCAAAAAACTAGAGAAGAAAATAACACATGAACTTAAATGGTATTTGCAAATATGAGTCAGGAGCATCTTTTCTGAAATCTCTAGACAGCAGCATTGTACAACTGCTGCCAGCTACAGGGACTAAAACTGCAACGATTGGGCGAGGGTTAGCACAGCCCCTGCTCCAGGAGGACACACACAACTCCTGAGCCAGGCTACATCCCAGCCAGAGGATGTCATCAAGGGAAACAACCAATTTCATCATTTCTCTGTGGTCTCAGAGTAACCCCATTAGGCAATCACTTACCCAGGCAGAGCTGCAGAGCCACGCGCGGGGTATTCCTTCTTGCACTCCTTCCCCAGGGATGGGTGGCAGAAAGTAGCTGGTTTGTTTTGCTGGTGTTTGACCAGTTGCCACCCAAAAGTCTGAAAAACAAAACCCTGGAACTTTTAACGCAAATTAACACCCAAGGCAGCAGAAGGAAGAAAATTTCTACATCTAGTAAAAATTTCAGTTTGTAAGGTCTAAAAATAGACTTTTCTTGCCTTGGGAATTCTAGCCTTGCCTTGTAACTCGTGGTGCTGCAGATTATTGCGTTCATAATTTAAATGTTGGATGGGTATAAAATTACTCGCGTGGGAGTTATTCAATTTCTGGTAAGTACATTTACATTAAATAGCGGCTGCACATACAAAAGATAGGAAAAAGCCCTTCCACTCCCGTTTGCCTGAAGCGGTGAGAACATGTGCAGCCTCACAAGGCTACATTTTTTTTCCTACTGAAAACCTGATAAAGTTCACCATGGCTGAAAGGGCACTTGTGCCTCCTCTCTGACACTTGGCATGGGGCTGCTCTGGATTTATCCCTCTCTGGGCTAGAAAAACACACAGCGCTGATGTGAGCACTGCCAGTGATGGCTGTTTGTCAAGTTTCCAACCATTGCATTTTGTCACCTCGGTGCAGGCGAATCTGGAGAGCCCGATTTCACAATGACCTGAGAGTTTATTCCCATCTACAGCCGTATAGAGCATTGGGCTTGCTGGGCATCATCGGGTGGACCACTGTTGCTTCCATAAATTATTTGTCTTTTCAAATTTGCAGAACCGTCTCAGTGAAACTCCTCTGCAGGGCTCTGAAACAGGCAATCATTGAACTGTCTCAGTTCAACCCAAGTAAGCGGTGGTCGCTTGCCTGGCTTTCCAGTCACCTCTGTGTGTCTGGTTTTGCCTGTGCTCGTGCAGACATGTGCAGGAGACCCTCCTCCGGTGCTGCCTGGTGAAGCAGTGGTGGGATATCCACAGGGCCACGGTCTGGCACCACACACCCACTTTGATGAGTTTGTATTGAACAGACGAGAAGGGAAATAGCCTCCACCTCACAGCAGGGCCTGGATAAGTGGAGGGTGTTGACCAGGGAGAGGTGATGGTAAAGTCACAACAAGCCTCACTCCAGCCTTTAATTTGGAGGCAGGAGTTGGGGTCCCCTTCGAGGTCCATCCTCCTCGCTGCCATAAATCCTCCCAGATCTCTGCTCTGTGCTTCTGGAATGGGTGCTCTGTGTTTATGGCAACTGAGAGTTGGGGTCATTCACCCTGGAGAATGCTCGGGGGAGACATTATTGTGGCCTTTCCATACTTAAAGGAGGCTTATAAGCAAGATGGGGACAGACTTTTTAACAGGGTGTATAGGGATAGGTCAAGGGGTAATGGTTTTAAACTAAAAGAAGGTTCATTCAGACTATATATAAGGAAGAAATTGCTTACGCTGAGGGTTCTGAAACCCCGGCCCAGGTTGCCCAGAGAGGTGGTGGATGCCCCATCTTGGAAACATTCCAGGTCAGGCTGGACGGGGCTCTGGGCAACCTGTTCTAGTTGGAAATGTCCCTGCTTACCGTACGGGGGTTCATAGAATCATAGAGTCATAGAATGGCTTACGTTGCAAGGGACCTTGAAGATCATCTCGGTCCAACCCCCTGCCCTGGGCAGGGACACCTCCCCCCAGCCCAGGTTGCTCCAAGCCCCGTCCAACCTGGCCTTGAACACCTCCAGGGATGGGGCAGCCACAGCTTCTTGGGGCAACCTGCCCCAGGGGCTCACCACCCTCACAGGGAAAAATTTCTTCCTAATATCTAATCTAAATCTACTTTCTGCCAGTTTGAAGCCATTCCTCCTCGTCCTGTCACTCCATGCCCTTGTAAAAAGTCCCTCTCCAGCGCTCCTGGAGCCCCTTTAGGGACTGGAAGGCCGCAATAAGGTCTCCCCGGAGCCTTCTCTTCTCCAGGCTGAACAACTCCAACTCTCTCAGCCTGTCCTAGGGTTGGACTAGATGGCATTTAAAGGTCCCTTCAAACCCAAACTATTCTATGCTTCTATGATTCTACCATTAATTTGAGGAAACCGGAGGCTCATTGGTCATTGTTCTTTCCTCACTCCACTCCTTCCTGCCCCAGTCTTCATTCCCTCTGCCTCCGTGCTCCCAGAGAAGGGCTGTTCCTGGTCTGTGCAAAGCCACTGCCGAAAAACAAGTGGCTGCATCTGGAGAGCCATCGAGGGATGAGGGTTCAACTGGACCCAACTGGAGCTGCAGCACCGGCAGACCCCAGCTCTGCACCCGAGGGGCTGCAGCAGCTCCAGCAACACAGCAGCCTGCAAGAAGTCCTGGCCATCCCCTCCCAGCACGGTGGGGTTACTGGGGCAGTTGCTTGCCAGACAGCTTGGGGTTTTCAGTGATTTTTTTTTGTGATGCTGTTTTAATTCAGACACTGCAAGCTTTCTAATGAATCACATCTTGGTGAATTAGAAGTTTCCTGTGAGTCTTGCCTTCTTGGACATCATTCACGCCAGTGTAAATGCCATGATCAGAGCCAAAATTGAGCTCCATCAGCCAGGGAGAAACCCTCCCCACGTGTAAATGAGGAGAAAGTACTGGCAAAATCTGCTTCCCAATGACAAGGCTTGAAAAATGCAAGTGTGATTTGCATCCAGAGCGGCCAAGCACAGGTAAAGCGGCTTCTCCTCCTCCCCTCCCAGACAGGTCCTCATCCCCGGTGATGAGGAATAGATCGAAATGTGAAAGGGGCGCCGGGCAGCGATGCAGGCAGAGCGGTTTCTCACTGCTGGAAACCCTTAGCACGCAGCCAGCTGGCAGGGCTCCTGCCTGCCTGCCTGCCCACGGCCGCGGGGCCAGATGGCTCGGGATGCGGGCGTTCGTGCTCAGCGCTTGGGAAATGCCAATGACAACGCAGCCAGGCAGACAGCCGGGGGTGATTTCTCTCTTTACAAAGCTCAGCGGTTGGATTTTCACCCACGGTGAACACCTCGCCTCAGCACAGCAACCTGGGCTGGAGCTGGGTTGTGCTTTGGGTTCAGGACATCGTTTCTTTCGTGTGGAACTGCGGACAAGGAGAGATTTTATCCTTCTTTCACCATGCGGGTGAGGGAACTGCTACTTGCCAGCTGCAGTTGCAACCATTCTGCCTTCATCATTAGAGACTTCTAATTTGGCACTTAGTTAAGGTAACAAACACTGTTTTTCCATGGTGCCCAGACTGAGTCCACCTTACTTTTCTGTTACCAAATATACACACAGTAATCAAAATGATTCATGGTACTTTAATTGACAGCGTAATACAGCCCCTTCCTCCACAACAGGGTCCTTTCTTCACTCCTGACAGTCATTCTTCCACCTAATCACTTGTTTTCTCCCATTTTCTGAAGGAGCTCCCCTGGACAAAAGTAATGCTGGGCATGTAAGACATCATTGTGAATATCAATGAAGGGTTTTTTTTCTTTTCCTTCTGCTCCCAGTTCCTCCTCTGGGCTAAAAGTAAATAGAGTCAGCTGTAGCTGACACAGAAGCTAACGAGGGAGGCACATTAGTTTGTCTGCCTGTTGGGGATTGCTTGTATAGCAGACTTCAGATCCAGAGCCAAACTTCCCAACTCCATCTGGGACAGGATCTGGGACAGGATTCGATTTTTTTCTGTTGTTCATACTCAAACATCCTATCTATTTTATTACTTTCTTTTTTTTTTTGGTGGGATTTCACAGTGAGACCCTTTTTATACTTCTCTTTAAAACCAATCTGAAAATTAGTATTATTTGTTTCCGGAAAGTTTAGCTGCTAATTTTCAAGCACAGAAGATACTGAGGCAACATAAAATTAACCTGGATCTTATTTTGATGAATGTGTGTGAATTTGTAGTTACTAATCAGTTTGTTCTAGTGGTTGCCTAGGGACCAGTGAACAGGACTTTGTTACATTCAGTACAGGAGACTGCCCAGCAAGTAATATGTGCATATAAATATTTGCTGGATCAAAGGGGTTAATTTTACAAAGCCAAAGAAAATTACCCGTTGAATTGATTTGGAACGGTCTCTAGTGTATCAGTAAAAAAAGCTTACAGTCTGCAATACCCAGTGTTGGTTTTTTTTTTATTTTGCAGGTGTTACTGGCAATGACAAGTGGTAGAGTTAAAATCCAGGGATTTTTTATAAAATTGCAGAGCTGAAGTGGCCTGAGCCCATCCCCAGGGTCGGTAGATGCCTGAGCTTCGTGCTGCACTGTGAGGAGGTGGTACCCCAGGTGTGAGAGCACTTGTCCTCGTGCTGTGACCTCTGCCAGCCCCGGCGGCTCTTCCCCATGCTGTGGGGCACAGTGTAGATGTGTCACCAGGAACACGTGAAAAATACATGTGCCCACCACAAGAAACACTCCTCTGCTCTCTGTTCATCCACAAAGCCGGCAAAATGGAGAGGGAACTGGTGCTGACTGGGGGAAACACGGCGCTACGGAATTAATGGGATCTAATTCACTAACTTAATGAAATTAATTCAACTGACAACAGCAACATCTCCATACTACCTGGGCAGTGGAAATCTGTTTGACTTTCTGACTTGGCATGGGGAGTATCCAAAGGAAAATATCCCTCATCCTGTGGGCTGTGAGGAGCATCCCTTCGCCCTGCCTCGTGCACACCCATCCCGCTCAGCTGCCTGTGACGGGTGAGATGCTGGGGACAGCGAGAAGTTACTAAGGAAGCACTCAGACAGGTTAAATTTTACTCACACGCCAATTCTGATCTTGCATCAATAAGTATAATTAGTTTCTATTGACTTCAATTTCCAGAAAGAAAGCATCATACAAGCCATTGAATTAATCTCTGATGTAAGTACTGCCATCCATAGATAGAAATTTGGTCTAAAGAGTACAAGGGTAACTTGCCATGCTGTTGTACGCGCAGCTAAAACCAGACATTGTAATTAACTCTAAATAAGACGCTCTTGTGGCCAGGTTTGACAAATAAACCTCTATTAGGATATAAAGCATCATTGATCATTGGTAGATTAACTGGCGGCAGCATGATGGCGCAGGGGCACTGGGAAAATAGAGCGTCTTTGGATTTGCTCCTGAAACAGAGACAGACGAAGCTCCTGGGTAGCCAGTGGGAGTGGGATCCTAAAAGTTGGGCTCTGTGGGGGCTCTGGTATCCCCCCACGGTGCCTTCCAAACCCTACACAAGCGTGGGGGGCATTGAAGCTGTGAGTCAAAGCTGATCCATCCCCATCTTCCCTGCTATGGAGATGCAAGAAAACCATGGACTTTCATCCCAGAGAAGGTGAGACGGGATAAGGAAGCGACCTAGTTCTGTCTGACTATTTTTATCCCAAGCACAACCTCCTTCTCATCCCTAGTCGGCTCCAGGAGTGGGAGTTTCCAGTGCCAAAAGTCATAGCTGGAATTAGAAGAATTCAGGATTCAGCAGAGAGTAACCTCTAGACTTTGTGAGAAAGCATGGTTTTTAAGAAGCTTTCTGGTTTACTGTGGAAAGCCCCTTGGACATTCAGCATTTGGCTTTTAAGCTTTCACAACTTTGACCACGGAGATTTTCAAAACTTTATTTTACATTGAGGAGAAGTGGCTCAGCCCCTGAACTTCCCTCAGCTGAATGGGTGCAGCTCCCAGAGAAATTATCGCTGAAGCGGAGGATACAGGCTGTTGTGTCTTTTCCTTTCCACGCCGTTACAAAGAACATGCTTATTCAGCCTTTTAACAGACTGGCTATTTCTACTTATTCAGCTTTTGCCATGTTCCTCGTTATTTATGGATCCCTTTTCCTCTTGAGTTGCTTTTCTCAAGATTCTGGTTAAAATTCATGTGGTTTCAGCATTACCATGTTTTTCACTAAAGCCTTATCAGTGTTACCAATGTCTGCTTTTTTAATGTCTTTTTTATATTAAATAAATTTATGTGACACTAGCTCTTTCACAGTATCTTCCCTTTTTCAGTGCCGGCAACTCAAAATACCCTATCGTCATCAACAAAATTCACGTCTACCTTGCGAGATGGGACAGGCTATAGGAGGAAATCTTTATTATTCAGATTGTGGAAGATTTGGACGTTTCTCAGTTTGCAAAGCGGTGTCTGCCTGACTTGTATCTGGATGCAGCGTCCTCTCACTTGAGGAGAGGGAGACTCTGCCACAGCAAGCTCTTTAAGGCAGGAAGTTTCTTTTTATTCCGCGTTTGCACAGCCTCTGGCACGGCATGGCAGGGGTGTGCCAACTTACAATAATCACAATTAACGTTTAACAAGAAAGCTGCAGAGAACAGGATGTGAAAACCACCGTCTCCACCTGGACACAGCCCTGGGCCGGTGAGCTCCTGCCCGAGAGCCAGCACCGCCCGACGGGCAGCAGCCAGAGGCGGGCTGCGCTGCGGGCTGCAGTCCTGCTCATCCTCCCACCAGGTTTGCTCCTTCCCCACATCCCACTTCCACGTCCACGACTCCCTGGGGCTGATGGCTGAGGGTAAACCCACACCAGCCCCATCCCCGCTGGTGTCGGGCTGCGTGACCTTCTTCTCTCTTGGGCACGCTTATTTCCCTTCTTCACTGATTTTTGCAATTAGTGAAAGTATGTTTCATCAACTGTTTTGATACCTCAGGGTTTATGTGCCCAAACATATTTTGGGATTGCTCCTGTGCTTTTAATTCATGCCCTCCCCTAATCCAAATTATCTTTCAAGTGTGGACAAGCCCTGTACTCCTCTGAGGTGAAGCTGTTGGTGAACAGGAGTGGGAGTGTTTCCAAGCACACTCAGCACATAGGGACAATGCTGCGTCTTTGAAACTGCCTCTGGCAGCACTCGGGGGGCTGTGGAGGCACGGTGTGCTGGGAACATTGGCCTCGCGCTGCAGGCGAGCACGGCACCGAGGGGGAAACTGCGCAACGGCAGGCAGATGATGCTGGAGCACTCCCTAAACGAATGGGTTTGGTTTTGAAGGTCCCTGGCCAGGAGTCATTGTCTGAGCAGAGCTTCCCGTGGCAGAGCTGAGCTCTTGCCCACACGTGTTGGGACTGAAGGGGCTGCCTTTGTCCACCGGCTTATTTGGAGGTGGAGAGAAGAGGCATTTGTCTCTGCTTACATACGACTGGTGAAAATCCATATTTGGGCTGTAACGTGCCACGTTTCCTTGCATTATCGCTAGATCACAGGATCAATGTGTTTTGTTTTTCCATTTTGCCCTCCTTTATTCTGTCGCAACTCAGGTTTTGTAAAGCCGCCGCAGTGACAAGGTTTGCTTGGATCAGTTTTGTAAGCGGATTGCGTTGCTTGGCAGGAGGGGAACAGTTGGGTTTATTATAGGTGGAGCTGATGGTTACACCTATGCCTGAGACAGTTGCTCAATATTTTCCACTGTAAAATCCCGTTTTAATTACTTTTAATGTTGCAAAACTTTTGCCAGCAAGGCAAAATTTTCCATGCCATCTCCTTTAAATGGTAACTGCTCTCTCCCCTCATTGCCAGCACAGGAGGGAGACAAATACGGAGCTAGATTCCTCTCCCTGACCAGTTCTGGGGTTCTGTGATTTTAGATTACTAGAGAGTAGTCCCCGAATATTTAACAAAGGAAGAAATTGTCAATTAGCCTTGATTTGGCTAAGCAAAAAATGTTTGGTTTGGCCCACAAAATGCCTGGGAGAAGAATATTTGTGGCAGGCTCAGAAAGCGCATGCCTTCAAGTGAGACCTGAAAAAGCTACACAAATTCAGTATTCCTTGGTCATCTAATTGGTGGATTTCTCTTTCCATGATCCTTCTAGAGAACTCTTCCAGGTGAGCTGCTTACTCATGACAAAGGCCTGTTCAGTCAGAAGATAATTTGAATTGACGCTTACTTTCTGTTGTGGGTCTTTGCTTAAAAGTTGCAATAGGAATATTTCTGTGTTTAATGTTGAGCCTGTAATGGTGAGGAATCCAGAAGTGGATTGCTGAATCAGGCCTTACTGGAAAAAAATAATCGCTTTTCTGGGCAAATCAGGAAAATCTTAAGAACGGATTTGGAATGATAGAAGTTATCCTCTACTGCCAAAGATTTGTATTCCCCATAGATGAGTCCAATGACACCTGCCTTGCAACTTCACCTGGGTGAACGCAGGGGTGAAACGACACATGGGTGCAGCACAACTGGATCCAGAGAAAGCAACAGACGTGCTCAGAGCCAGCTCTGCCCCCACCAAAACACTCCTCAATCCCAACGTATGTGAGAAATTCTCACTGGAGATTTCATTTAAAACCTTACATTTGTGCCAGAGCAAGGAGCATTATCACTGTTAATTTGTGTCTCATCTGTTGTCAGCATGTGGCTGATGGCCAGGAGCTGTCAGCTCATTTAGGGGTGAGTAATACTCCAGAATCAACAGACACTGCGCCAGGTGAAGTACTTGGGGATGGCAGGAGGGAGCCATGCAGCAAAGGAGTGGTTTGTAATTTTGCTGCTGAAAACATACTTTACACAAGCGCAGGTGGAGGAATAAATCCCACCACGATGCGGGCCTTTGCCATCATTCCTACCTCCGACCACCACCCTTCCCCGCAAGGTGCCTGCAGCAGATGGACCATCCATGCGCCTTCGTCTGCGGCCAGTCTCTGGTCTGCAGCAGGAGCCCCCGTGTGGTGCCCAAGCCCGGGTCACCCCCGGGGATGCAGCACCCCACTGGGACAGGTCCACCCTGCCTGTCCCCGCTCCCTCTCCCACCTGCTGCACAGGCGAGGTGATGTGGTGGCTGAGGTCTGGCATAGCGATGATTTCCCCCATTCCCCTATTAAAAAGCATTTGTATCCACCTCTGATGAACAAGTTCTGTGCTACAGAATTAATATGTGAATTCCTATATTTGCTTTGCACTGGAAGTATATCAATGGTAGGAGATGATCATTTTTGAGGATAAATATTTCTGTGACTCATCTCCCTCCTTCAATCCCTACTGTTCCTTACTCGGCCTCTGGCTCATCGTTCCCGAGTGTTTTTTGTTCACTCTTGTGCAGGACCCTCCTGCCATCCCGTATGGTTCCCCAGGACGGCAAGCTCTCCCTCAGCAATTACATCAATGGGTTGTTTTGTCTTACTGATGAGAGATGTAGTTCATCCACAGCCATGGGTTCGCAGCTCCTCAGGACGGATGCTTGTTATCCCCGTTGCTGATCTCCTGAAGCACTTTGCTCTGTGCATAGGACGGTTTTGGTTGGAAAAGACCGTTAAGATCACTGAGTCCAACCATTAACCCGGCACTGCCCAGTTACTGCTGAACCATGTCCCTCAGCACCACATCTACCCGTCTTCTAAATCCCTCCAGGGATGGGGACTCCACCACTGCCCTGGGCAGCCTGTGCCAGTGCTTACATGCTTTGCAATCTTTTTTTTTATTTTTTTCCTTTTAAAGTCGTGGTTGCTGGGTCCAATGAGATTTCATCTGATTCTTAGCTTTCAGGTATGAAAACGGAGGGAGACATTTCAGTGGAAGAGAGTTTCAGATCTGTGATGGTGGAAGAAGTCTAAGTGTACGTGAAGGAAAACACCTTGCAGACTCAGAAATGAGAGGGTAAATAAGAATCATAGAATCATAGAATTGTCTAGGTTGGAAGAGACCCTTGGGATCAACGAGTCCAACCATCTGCCCTACTCTACAAAGTTCTCCCCTACACCATATCCGCCAACACCACATCTAAACGTCTCTTAAACACATCCAGGGATGGTGTCTCAACCACCTCCCTGGGCAGTCTATCCCAATGCCCAACCACCCTTTCTGTGAAAAATTCTTTCCTAATGTTCAGTCTAAACCTACGCTGTTGGAGCTTGAAGCCATTCCCTCTTGTTCTGTCATTAATTACCTGTCAGAAGAGACCAGCACCAACCTCTCTACAGCGAAGAGCAGAACAGGTGTTATCCGAGAGTAGCCTTGTGAGTCCCAATTAAACTCCTGACTCACAGTTTTGATACTGGCATCGACATCTACAAATAGTCTCAATTGCTTCAGCACGCCAGTAATTACTCCGGCGTGAAGGGGATTATTACGAATTTGCCTGCAGTTACCTGTTGCGTACGAACAAGTGCAAGTTCAGGGCTGCAGCAACAGAGGCACTGCCAGCTCCTCCCCCAGCAGGGAACGACTCTAACTCACCGGCTACCAGCCCGCGGCTTGGGCGACCGTGTCTCTGGGACCTCCAGGTGCCTGCGAACCTGCTCAGTGCCGCCGGGTGAGCGGACTCGGGTCGCTCGGGAGACAGACTGGCAGAACACAGAGGGTGTCAGCGCTCACTGGGATGAAGGAATACCCCGAGAATCAAAATGTCACATCCCGTGGGCTACGGGTGACACGTGCCGTGCCTCAAAACTGGCTAGAACGGTTAAAAAAAAACACTGACCGGTGTGATTCCTCACGGTGCACAGCACCATAACGCGCGCGACCCTGCGGGGACCCATCCGCGACGCCCCGCTCCCCCCCAGGTACTGACCGAAAAAACATCCCTTTTTCCTATCCCTCACTAAGGAGGGCGCTTTGTCCTACAGAGGTTATGGTGAGCGCAGCGCTCCCGCCTCAGTTCGTTGGTAGTACAAACATCCCACAAAGCATAACGCGACGATAGCGGTACACGTCCCTGCGCGTTTGTGCGGCGGAGGCGGCACCGTCCCCTCCGAATCGCGCCCGGTGAGGCCGCGCGGCGCTGTGGGAAAGCCTGGTCCCGCCCTTATCTGCATAGTCCCGCCTCCCCGGCGCGCTCATTGGCCAGCAGTCTTCCCAGCGGTGGTGCGGCCCGCGGCTGGGCGGTTCGGCGCCTGATTAGCATTCGCCCCGCCCTCGGGCGGGTGGACGGGAAAGGTGGTTCGTCGATTTGACGACGGCGGGGCGCGGCTGCGCTCTGAGATTGGTGGAGCGGCGCGTCACTCGTCCGCTCTGCGACGACCGCACTTCCGCCTGGGTGTCAGCGGCGCCGGGCGGGAGGCGGTGTTGCGGTGGGGCCGTCGCGGGAGCGCGGTGCCAGGTAATGCCGCCGCGCCTGCCCCGGGCCCTGCCCTCCCTGCCGGGCCGCTCCCCTCAGGGGGCTCCACTCCCACCACTTCAGGGACGGGCGGGAGCGCCTCCCCCCGGGCCTGCCGCGGCCCGGCTCGACGCGGGGGTTCCCTCCCCAGTGGGCCGCTGACGGCTCTCCTCAGCGCCGCGGGCCGTCCTGTCAGCCAGGCCGAGGGCGGGCGGCGGCGGTCACCGGGCCGGGGGAGCGGGGCCAGCCCGGCGCTGCGCTCCCTTCCCCGGCGGCGGCGGGATCCCTGCCCCGCTCGGGCCGCAGGCCGGTGCAGCTGGGTCGGTAGCGTGTTGGGCTGAAAGGATGTTCCCGTTCCGTGCTGGGGCGGAGGCGGCGGACCCCGGGTGGCCCGAGCTGCGGGCTGGGGGGCAGGAGCGTTCTCTCGGCCGCGGGGCTCTTCTGTGGGGAGCGGGGAGGTGGCGGGGGCTGAAGGACGTTGCTGCGCAGAGCACAGGTTGCAGGGCAGTGGAGCCCTGTCTGTCCTAGCGTAGGGATTTTTCTAACTTTAAATTTAATTTCTCCCCCCCCGCTGCTTTTGGAGCTGCGTAGTTTAGCAAGAGTCTGCGACACCCTGTTCCCAAGATGAATGTGTTGAGTTCAGCTTCGGCGCGATACAGGAGCCTCAGGGGGCCTTTTAGGCCACAGCTGAAGCACAGCGAGCAGTTAGGATTTATTTGAGTTGGGTTTTTTTTTTTTGTTCTTCAGTTACCTACTCAATGTTTCTCTTACAGAGCTCCTGAAAGGGAGACAAGCAAGATGGGAAAAATAGCAGGAAAAAAGGCTTTTTTTTAAATAACATGCCACCAGAACTTCTGCATGGTAACAAAGGTATAAATTATGTTGCCACTTATTTAATTTGGATATTAATCATGTTTGTGCTATCTGTATGTTTGGATTCAGGACTCCTTTTGGAAGTGCTTTGTTACTTTTTGCAGCACTTGCAGGCCAGAATTTCAGATGTGGGTTTGAAATGGCCTTCTGGTTTTCAAGTCTCCCATAGCCTTATGTTTCCCCTCAGAAGTATTTGCCAAAGCTTGTTCAATGCAAGCAGATACTGCTTTCAGTTACTGAGAATTTTCTCAACTAAAATACATAGCCTTCATTTAAGCTTTCGAAAAGGAAAAAGGAGACACAGATCTGCAGTGTGGATTGGCATTACTGTACCACTTCTTTCATAGTGTTTCCTTTTTTCAAGCTTATGCATGCACGAAAAAACCCATTGTTTCATTCCAACTTAACCTTTCGAAGTTCAATAACTCCATGTTCACATTGACATCTGGGGGCAACCACATAAATATCATCTTATAAACTTTATACCAGTGTGCTCTGGGACTTCTAAAACCTCAGGACAATTTCTGGAAGCAGCAACTTGGGTAGCTTCCAAACATAAAGCACTGTGCCGTGGGATGGAAGTAGGAGAACTGGCTAAACTAGCATAGAAGCAAGAAATTCCGAGCAGTGATTTTCCCCTAAGTAACCCCCTGGGTTTTCACTTACTGTAAACATAGTTTTTCTTAAAATAGTCATCAAGTCATACAAATGTTTGAGCACGTGACAAAGTTGAGGGCAATCTAGGATAAGTTCAGGAGTGATTCTTAATGTTGCTTTCCTGCACCAACAGTACCTCATAATGAACCTGTAAGTTCAGGGAGTGGTCAATAGGAAACCCTGAAACATCTGCTGTCCAGGAATAAACGTGCCATTTTTCTCCAAAACTAGCTCTTCTGCCATGCCAATATAATCTTATAAACAGAAGACTAAAATTCAAGTCAGAAAACTATGATTAGACAACAAAGTCTATGCCTGCAAGTAGTTCAAGACTGGATAGGATTTCAGTTGATGCAATACTGAAAAACAGTGGGGTGCACATAGTTACTTGTTTGCTAACATCTATGCAAATGTACTTGATTTGCTAAGTGATCATGGAGGGTAGTTTTCACTGTTTGATGGTTTCTTTATATCAATTTTAGTACTCTTGCTGCTTCCTATGATGCGTACTTGCTTAAGCTGACAGGTCTTATGATTGAAACTGGTATTTCTTTCAGTCTTTCTTCTTGTGAAATCTACTGTGTGAACTTCACACATGCTGACCTAGAACAAAGGTGGAAAGCTTAGCTTTCTGTTATTTTAGTGTTGGCTGGAAAACATACCAATCGGGTTTTGTTTCTTTGATAAGGCTATATTTTTAAATCAGTGTTTGTAGTGCCAGTCAGATGATTTTTTTTTTGTTGTTGTTTGAAAGCAAGATGCACATGCAAGCACACTGAATTTTTTAGCAGATAATTCATTAGCTTTGGTATTTGAAGTAACTTGTCCTTGAACAATGCAATGTTACATTGTGCTACTTGATAACTAGAACTTCCATTTACAGGTTGGCCTTTTTTCTAGTCCTTCACTCAGTATCAATTTTGTCACCTGAGTCATGAAGATATCTGATAAGAAATGTCTGTATTTGATGCTAATATCATGTTTTAAAATGCTTAGTGTTTAGTCTGTTCTCTGTGAAATAAATAAAATATTTGGTTCGCTAACATTTTTTTTTGAAGAAATGCATAACATCAAGCCTGCAAAGAATATTCATTAAATATGGAGTTCTCTGTCTTGAATGTTTTGGCTGAGTTTGACTATGTAACTGATCACAGAGGCATCTTCACCTTGCTGAATAAATTGGAAAGTGAGAGCAATGGAAAAGAAGGTCACCCTGTATCTGCCACTTTGGAAGATGCAGGACTTTGATATGTTCCCTGTTGCAAAAAAATATAGGTTATGCATTATATTGATTATTTTATGGTTTTTATTATTTTACAGAATAGACTATAGAACTTGGAATTAAAGAATATATTATCTCAGTCCTCAAATTCTTAATAATTACTTTGCAGGAGAATGTATGATGATGTAATTATTTACTTTGTATTCTTAAAGGCTGGTAATAGCAAGTTGCATGAGAACAGTAAGCAATTAGAATGTGTCAAATGTGGCTTACCATTACTTTCAGTTATACTCTTCAAAAACGTATTGTTGATTGGGTGCACAAAGATAATGTCTTAATTTTCAGGATCAATAAGTTACAAGAATAGACTAAGCTTACTTAAACTTGATTTTTTTTTAAATACAGTTACAATTGGAAATTCATTTGCTGGTCTAGACAGATCCTTCAGATTATTTCAGTATATTTTATTATGCACATAATTTAATGAGACAGATTTTTAGTAAATTACAGCAGCCCTCCATTCAGAAAATGCAGGAGGCTGGATAGCCTGGTCTTCCTGTGATTGTTTATAAATGTGGTGGGAGTGTGCACAAAAGGTGAATTGTGCCTGCAGCTGCAGAAATACATCTGGACCTTTTAATCTTGGCCCTCTTGGTTTTGGAGTCAAAAACTTAAACTCTGTATTGCCCGGTTGGACATGTAGTGTCTGTGGTTGGCATTAGACTGAATGGAAACCTTGATCTATGGCATTCCTGTTGCAGTTCGATTCCTTTGCTGTGTTGTTCAGTTTTAGATGAGCTAAGGGTTGTGATTGTTGGGATGCTATGAACCTTTGCGGTATTACAAAGAAGTTTGCATGCTTACGATATTCGTCAAGAATTGTGTTTTCATGAATGGATAACTTCATTATATTTTTACTCTCATTATTTTTACTCTTCTGAGTTAGTTTTTTTTTTAGGGACCCCGAAAGCATCTGTTAATATATCTCCTTGGGTTTTGGTTCTAAGTGATAGTTTGAAAGTAACGATGGTATGTAAAGTTGGAAGATGGAAAGTAAGCACTGGAATTGTGAGGTGTCTGTGATTCACGTCACTCACTTCAGACCTAACCAGCTCCGGCCACTGAGGCGGCAGAGGCCGATATAGACTCTGTTCCTTACAGTGTGTCAGTGCAATCAAGTGTGAATGAGAATCCTTTTAATAATGTGCAATTATAAAACTTGTACATGTTAAGGCTATGGAGAAGTTAGCTCACCAGCCTATTTATAATGGTCCATTTAGCAGCATGTTTGTTTACTGGATGCAATGAGAACTTTGTTAGAACAGAACTTTCTCCCCTGTGAATGTGTTCTTTCCAGGTTTTGCACAACATCAATGAAACTGGCGTGGTTGTTTAATAGTGAAACAAAAATGCTATCTATATTTAGAGATGCAAATAACTTTACTTACATGGCCTTATTTTGCCTTAAACATAGTTCTAAGTGCTGTGCAACCGTTTTATTATCTTGATTGGGTTAATGTTACAGAACAGATAGCTAGGTGGTTTCTTTATTGAAACTGAACTCTATTTAGAGATATTTGTCCTGTCTCGGGAAATCAAAGTTTTTTTGGCTTTGTTTTTGGTTGGTGTTTTTTTTTTTAATCTCTTGATAGTAACACCCTTATACTGGAATCCATTAAGTATCCACTATAAATGTAGCTTTAAAGGAAATTCAGCCATAGCAGAAACTCTGACTTTCTAAAGCTTTTGCAAATTTTTGGTATCATCTTAAAACTCTTCAGTAAATAGTCCGCTAGCTGAGTGCATGAGCTGCAGAATTTCAGTATGTGAGGAATTGTTGGTAGGCATAAAAATATGGTTTCTTATGCTGTAGGCCTTTGCACTAGGTTAGTCAGCTGTTGCCGTCCTGCTTTATTTGCAATATGATTGCTGTCATGATCATTTGAGAGTCTCCATGACAATGATTTGTAAGATAGCTCGTATGGACTAAATGTAAAACCACGCGTATCCGGAGAGAATGGGTCCACAGAGACAAAGCTTAAAAAGTGCTTTTTAGTGGGAAGGTCTATAAACCAAGCCTGTAACTATTTTTACTGTTCTAGGGGTGTTCTCCAGTGATGTTACATGCTGTAATTGTCTTCACATTTTTAAATTTCAGTGATCAGTTTGTAGGGGTGGTTACATTATGATGAGAAATATTCAAGCATATTTAATTTTATCTTCAAAGTAATTTTTGGTTCAAAGAGAAGTGTTCATAAATGATTAATTATATGTCAATTGACACTTGTGTCCAAAGCCACTGTGCTTGGAGTTACTGTGATTACTTCCCACCCTGTTTCTCTTACAAATAAGATAAAACAAATCCTTCAGGAAACTAGTAAGAAGTAATTAGTTTTACAAGACAGTATTGAATTACTAGTTTTTTTAGCAGTGTGGCTAGAAATGAGTTGGTATATCAGTCATGATCGAGCTTAGCATTATGCCTCATGGGTAGTGAAGGCATGTAAACCAGTATTTTGCAATCTTCTCTAATTTTGGACAATGAAATAGTTTCCAAGGGAAGGCTACAAAGTCCAAAGAAGGCTGTACCAGATGCTCTCAGGTGGAAAAGTGTCTCAGATATTGATGTAGTATGAAAAAAGGGAGAAAATTTACAGAATTCTGTGGCAATTTCTGTGAAGTGTCTTGCATCAGAAAATATTAATCTGCTGGAATCAAGTTTCCTTGGTCTTTGCTTTTTTGTTTGTTAGGTTTGGTAGAAGTTCTGTGAGCCAGTATCCTTGGCCATAGAACAGAATTTTGGGGTGAAGTGAAACTGGGGGTAGCCATTGGTTCCCGTAGGTAATTGATCGCTGTACTGCTGGGGTATTTTCTGTCCAGTTTCATCTTTACATTCAATTTTTACATTCAATAAATACCGCTTCTGATAGCAGCGCTGTAGCTTTGTGCTGGGGACAGTACTCAGTGTGTGGGACAATTATTGTGGTTTGTTCTGATGCGGAAACAAGTTTTGTAGCCTGAACTCAGTTGCAAACCAGCCTTCTAGCGTTTCAGTTGGCTCTAATTCTTGTGAAGTATCACCAAAAATCTGTATTCCTGAGAGAACAAAACGTGATTCTCTCTGCCATAAATCTGTTTGGCTCGTGTTCAAAGCTAAATTTTCAGATGTTCAGTTTGCTGGCACCATTGTTTCAAGTGCTTTAAAAATGAATTCAGCTAAACTATCAGCTTAGGGTGCTTCGCTGCTTTGGTTCTGTTGTGGGTTGAGCCCCACACAGCTCCCCTGTGGGATGTGGGAGAGAATCGGAAGGGCAAAAGCAAGAAAACTTGGGGTAGAGACAAAGACGCTTTAATAAGCAAAGGCAGGGGAAAAAGCCAAGTAGAAATAAAGAAAAACAGGAGATGCAAAAGCAGTTGCTCGCTGTCAGCTGACCCACATCCATCCAGTCTCTGAGCAACGGCAGCTCTCCCAAAACTCCCCTCTGGTTTTGTTGCTGAGCGTGGCAGTGCGTGGTAGGGAGCATCCCCTGCGGCAGTTCGGGTCGCTGTCCCCACTGCGTTGCCTCCCAGGCTCTTGTCCACCCCCAGCCCGCTCGCAGTGCGGGCAGAGGGAGAAAGGGAGAAAACCTTCATGCTGTGTAGCACTCTTCAGCAATAAAACATGTGTGTGTTATCAACACTGCTTTGGTCACAAATCCAACGCACAGCACCGTACGAGCAGCTAGGAGGGAAATCAACTCCATCCCAGCAGGGCCCAGTACAGGTCCTCAGCTGCCCCCAGGGCATTTAATAACTCCCAGCTACATTAAGGCCTATAATAGGGATAGCTGCAATCTTCAGAGAAATGGAAAAGTGACAGTGGGCCAGGTCTTCAGCTGATCCTCTTCGCTCAACCTCTCTGTGTTTTAACAGACTTGAGAAAGAAGTTGTGCTTCTCTTACTGTGGGTGCGGAGGGACTTTCATCTTGCCAAGACGTCGTGGTGGAAGATGCTATTACATTCAAACTTTGGAATAAGGAACAAATCTAACTTGATAAATAAAATCCTCTTCTGGATTCTGCCATCTGTCTAGCTGTTTTCTGGTTGAAGAGATTTTAAGTGCATAATAATTACAAAAGGTATCTAAATTGCCAATTAAATTGACTTCTTCGCTAATTTTTATAGATGTTTTAGATCCAGTGCTGTTGGTAACCTAATTTCATGAGTCAATTAAGATTCATCCTTGCTGAAGCTTTCATTCAGAGATGAAACACTGCAGTCTGATGCTTTCTGGAGATGTGTATGAAGCAAAAACACATGAATATTTATCTTCTAGTTCAAGCTATTTATTTCTGTCCCTTGAAGTACTACAGCTATGTTTTATTTTAGTTGGCAACTCAAGAGAAGGTGGGGTTGGCTCTTACCGGTGGTATTGTAGGACTGTTAGTTTTTTTTTGTTCTCTTCTTTTAATTTATTATTTTTAGTGTCAGTATGAAGGGTGTTTATATTTGATCTTCTGCTGGCTCTTTTGGCATCTCTTTATGGACAGAAGGTTCATCCTGAACCCAGGATACCCAGACTAAAGAAAATGTTGCTCTTTATTAACATACGCTGTTAGGTGGATTAAATGGGGCATGGAATGAGGTTTCCTTTATATTGAGCTAATTTTAAGTTCTGTCCATACTGCTGCACTTAAATTGAGCTTGTGCCCCTTTGACCCATTAAAGAAAAGCAAAAACCTGAAAATTGCGTGTTCATGGCAATACTCGTGCAGTATTTCTATCATACGAGATTTGACAAAGTTTTCGTTATTTTTTTTCTGAGGAAAGCCTCACTTGACTTTCTTTTTTCTTTTTTTGTGTGGTTTCTTTTTTTTCCTTGATTGCAAGTATTCTACTTTCAAGTTAATCAACTTAATTTGTTTTAAAATTTCCTGTGGCAGTGCATATCCAGCAAAACCTTGCTAGGCATGTGAAAACCTGATGAATGTGCTAGTTCATTAATTCTTTGGTGGCACTCTAATTCCAGTGTATTGAACTTCTAACACCCTACCTGCTCATGCTGATGAACGTCTGTGTTTATTTTCATGACTGCTTAGTGTTTCCTTACTTGGTGTTACTTAAATGCTCCTTGATCTCACAGGGACATGCAATGTCTGTACGTTGAACATGACCTGGTGTTTTCTCTGTGTTGCCTTGAGCTAGAATGTGTGCTTTATGAGCAAAACTACCAGGATTTGTAAAGGCAGCAGGATGGCATCAACAAAGCAGTGGCTCTCCAGAATTTCTGCCTGATGTGAAGTTTCAACTTCAGGTCTGGAGGAATAAGAGGCTGCAGCTGTAGTCAGCCAGCCAGACTTCAATCCTGATCTGGCCGAACCGCATTCCAGTCAAATTAGCTACTCCAGCTGTAAATGCTTACCTTTCTGTAGAGATGCAAATGTTTCTTTAAGGAGGAGTAACTTTTGGTTAACCGGCTGGGTCTTTGTTGAGGATTGACATAAAGAACAAGTTAGTATGGAGTAACTAGTTATGTTGAATTAACTAAGTCATAGTAATTGCATGTTTAACCTCTTACAGGTTGTTTTGAACAGGTACTAGTGTTTGGTTTTTTTAATTGATGTGTAAGTTCTGAGGACCCAGAATCTCAACGACATAAGGTGTTTTGTTTGCTGTTTGTTTTTTTTCTTTTGAATGGTATTTGGGAAGGGGCAAGCATATGTGATGCCAAACTTGAGGGATTACTAACCTGTCTAGGTAAATGGCATAGGAAATTTCAACTTTTAGTGCCTGGTAGAGCTGTAAGCAAATTAAATGATATTATGGACAACCATTACAGGTCACCTTCACAGCCTCATCTGGCATATAGGTGTGGAGGGTATGGGTGCCAGAGAGCAGCCTTCCACTGCTCAGCAGGCGGTAGATCCACACCTTTGGTTTCAGAGAGAAGCTATGAAGGTGGAATCTCTCTTTACAAGGAGTGGCAGCATCTCTCCTCATACAGATGCTCACACGCGCGTCACAGAATGTGTTGAGCAAATTAGATACTTTATAAAGTGATTTGCAGTCTTGTGTTTTTATTGTCCTGGTTTTAAAAATAAATTCAAGTGGGAGGAAATGGTTTTAAATAGGTGAGAACTGTGCAAGGTCTGGGACTGATCTTACTGATTCTGTACCTCTGGAACAGAGTTCCCTGTACTTTCTGCCGCTGGGGACTATGAGCTTTTATGGGACCCTGCGATCTGCACAGTGAAGCTTTTGAAAGCAAAGCGTGTCACCGGGAGACAGATCACCTGGTATGAGTTACGGTTCAGCGCAGTGCTTGACAGAACAGTTTGTTTGACATTATTCATAACCAGCTGATTGACAGGTACTGTATGACTTTGGTCCTTCCTTCGTCGTGGGACCGTAGCTGTCACCGTAGCGTAGGTGGGATGGACAGTTACATTCTCCGCAACAAGGCTGTAAAGATCACTGAGAGGAGCATGTTTGCTCCTGAGAGTGAGCCTCTCGGCACCTGTCTTAGTACGTGTTGTGACCATCGGTGTGCCATGCATGTTTAGGAACAGCCCTTTGTTAGTTCTCTCTGTCTGTGACAGATGCACTTCTGGAAAGCAGTGTGTCAGTCCTAGTAATTCCCTCCTCTCTGTAGAACCTCTTTCAAGGTGTGCTATGGACATGGTACAGGTCTTTTCTTGTGTTTCCACAGTATTTATTGCAACTGCATGCTTTGTTTCGTCCTTTGCCTTTGCAAAACATCCTTGTGTCCTTTAAGAAAAGGACCGTCCATGGTCATTAGTCATACAGGAATGTGTGAAACTTTTTTGATAAACTGTGGTAGTTTAAAGACGTTTTAATGAGTAACCTGCTTTTGACTAGTTGTGCAGCACCAGTGAGACCTCTCAATAACAAAAGTACAAAACAGACTGTGTCCATGTGACTGGTAGTTAGTTGTATTTCTGTCCCTTACCTGTTCAGGTTTTGGGGTTACTTGTGTGGGACCAACATGGCATTCTTATTTCAGCATTGGTATCTTATTTCTAAATTATGTTATTGGAAAGCATAATATATTGTTTAACCTGTTTGTGGATTGCTTTACAACATCACTAAGGTGCAAAGCTTATTTCAGAGGAACCAAAATGTTCCTCCTTTGATTAGAAGATACCAGAAGCTCTTGTAAGTTTTTGACTTAGTGTGCAATGCTTAGCTTAACTCTTGCTAGTCTGGTTTTGCCTGGTTTTGCGTGTTGTAGGCATTGGCATGCAAATGAGCAAAGTGACTGGGATACACCCAAATAACTTGTTCAAGACTTGCTTCAATAAATTATATTAAACTTTCTTGTTTTCTGTTAATTGCTTTGGCACTCACTTTAAATGTAATTTCAAAGAGTAAAATCGTATTGTGAGTATTCTGGACAACTTAGTACAGAGAGTTTCTCAGAGCAAAATAGAAGATAATACAGCCTGCAGTACAGATTTACCAACCAATTATGAAGTTGTCCTGGGTATTATACCTTTTTTGGATGTTTTTATCTGTTGTCTTTCAGTTTGAGCTTCAAAAATAGCATCTCTCCTGTAGGGAAATCATTCTATTACAAAAATAAAAATAAATGTGGCAGTTCTTATTCATGCACACGAATCCCATAGTAAATCTGATTAGTATTATACAAATCCATAGCCTTAAAATATGAGGAAATAAATGAGCTTTGACGCTTATCTTAAACCACAAAATCTGGCCTGCTTGCGGTCAGGGGTGTGTTGCCATGCCAAGTTATGAATTTCCAGTTCTCTTAAGATGCCTCTACTTGCAGCTTTTTCCTGTTACTTGTGAAATGATTTCTGTACAGTCTCTCTTCGGTCACAAATGTGGCAATGCAGCTGGGCTGCAATCCTCAGGCCAAAGCACCTTTCTGGGTGTCTGTGCCTCGAGTACCCTTGCCCAGCCTGTTAGCGCTGGCTGTTAAAGCGAAGCCCGCCAAGACCATTTTAACCTGGAAACCAGTAAACCCTTATTGCTGGAATAGTGTTCTCTACAACCAAGAGCGAGTGAAGTCCTGTATGGAAAACTGGTTGTTACATTCCTGATGATCACTGTGTATGTAAGGAAATACCTAAATATGCTTTCTGTTTCATCTACACTGTAGGACTAAAAGATGTGAATGTCATATGATGTTTGTGCTTTATGAAGGATTTTCCAGGGTGGCAGTTGGTCCTAAGCTCCTAAAGGTCTGTCTGACGCAGGAGTATTGTACCCTTCCTTGAATGGCAATTTTGATAAAAGCTGTTAACTACAGTTGCTAGCGTGTCAGTGAACTCTTTTGGGTACATGATGGACGTGGAGGAGGAAATACAGATTACAAATGCTGAATATGAAGCAGACAGGATGTTTTTTGTCTTCTGGCATTTCAACCTAGTTGAAAGTAACTTTTTGCTGTTGCTTTTAGTAAGAGAAAAGGACTTAATCCTAGCTTTTTGGCTCATGAAAGCTAAATGCTGTTACCATTGTGTGTTCAGCTACATGCAAATTCGCATTAATCATTGGTAAAAAAATAGCAGAATGTAAAAGAAGTGATATGAGTGTTAAGTTATTTCTAGTGTAACTCTGCAAAATATATTACTTTCTCCTTTTAAAAATGTCCTAGCACCTTAGAGGAATTTGCGGCTATTATTTAAAGTGAATTCTGTGAATATTTTTTTTCTTTAGGTAATAGAAAGCTTGTATACAACTTCTAGGGATATGACTGAACTTTCATTTTCAAATAATAATGAGCTTAAGGTGTGGCATAAGGTGCCTATCAGAAGGAGAGCACAGCGTAACTCTTGCTTTCAGTTAACTCAAGTCTTTGATTCTAGTTACTTCATTTGTACTTGGTGAGTGTTTTTATAGGAAAGCTTCATTGTCTTTGTAGTGAAACTGCAGGCTGTGTGATGTAGTTCCACTTCGCAAGTCCTTTTGTAATGCAATTATTATTGTGCAGGAGGGGGGAGAGGAGAAACTGGCATTCATCTGTATGACCTTGTTTAAGGCTGTTAATGGTGAGATAACTGACAGTTTTTTAAGTCATAATTTTTATTCCTTGGTGTCTTCTATACAAGACTATAGCATGCTGGAGTTGCCATTACGAAGCATCTCTGGAACTTGCAAGCTGATGTGTGACGTGGCTGCCTTCGGATCAGGACCCTGAGGAAGCCTGTTCTTAGCATTTGAACTGAACGGGGGTGGGTTTTGAACTAGCTCTTTTTTTTCCTTCTATATGTTGCAGATAGATATAAAGCTGTCTCGGAACAGCATCCCACCACATCAGCTGTATGCAACAGTAGCATAGTCCTGCTTCAAGAGCTTAAATAAAAAATAGAGACTAAGCATAAAAAGGAAAGATGAAGAAAACATGGGGAAAATGAGAGAATTGTAGTGCTGATCATTAGAAGGCTGTATCTTGTGCACACACAAGTTCCCTTCTGGAAATACTGGCTGCTGTTTTGCTAGAAGGATGCAATACTTGCAGACAGTTGAAACCATGAATGTCTCACATCTTCAAGGATATAGCAGCTTGGAAGGTTAAAGAGGCCCTCTAATGTAACTTCTTCTTTGACAAACTAGTGGAGTCATTCCGGCGTAGTGATAATGGCTTCTGGGGTGAACAGTTGTCCTGAGATGTCGAGTTCCTGTTTTCTGTAGCAATAGTTTTCTTTGGATTCCTCTTTCTTCCCTGTTTAAAAGTTTACATAGTTGTATCCTCAAGGACAGATATTCTGCAAAGATATGACATATTTGGAGACCTTGGAAGAGATACTTCCAGATATATTGCTTGTAGGGCTGGAAAATTTGGAGAAACTCTAAGACTGACAGCAGCTTTGGTATGAACAAGTTTTTTTGGTGGTTGGTTGTTGGTTTTGTTTTTTTTTTTTTTTTACATAGTCAAGGCCTGGCTTCCGTTAGGGAAGATAACACAGGGATAGCTGCACTGACTTGTACTTACAGTGCAGATCTAGAACAATGTAATCAATTCTGCTGTTTAGTTCTCCCAGAAATCTGAGCTGGCTGCTACTCTTGAACCAATTGTTAGTTACGAGGGTTTCTCCCTTTCTTTGAATCTGTGGCAGCATGGTTGATAGTGACCTGAACTGCCTGTATCTTTTTGAAGTGAAGCTGCTGCCCTTTTGCCTCATGCAGGCGGAGCGCAGGCTGACAGCCTCGCACTGGAAGGCTTCAGACGTGTGTCTGACTTGTTAATGTTTTGAGCTGTTGCATCCTTGCCTAGGAGAATGCAGCACTTTGACAAGAGTCAGAAACTTATTGCTGATGAGCAAGAAAGTTGAAGAAGGTTTAAAGGTCTGTGAGCGGAGAACAGCACGGGGAAAAAGGGAAGGAAACTATCATCCAGCTGAGGGCAATTGCAACAGCACTGTAGCAACAGTCAAGAGAAGCAGCTGGGTAAAGTTTTGTCCTAGTGGAGATGAGGACTTGTCAATAAGAATTTTGTGGAAGCTTAGATACTCACCATGATGCAGAGATTGATGTAAAAGCCTATAGTGGCAAGCAAAATAGGGTGTTCCTAACGGAAGAGTGACAAACTGGGATACCCGTCCTTAATAGACATAACACTTCAAGGCAAACTCTACATTTGTTAACTTAGATGAGTTCTAAAGTAGGCTATTGTAGCTCCTCCTCCTGAATGGCAAATTGGAAGGACTTTATGTGTGTGAGACATTCAAATAACTTTTGTCCTGGGCAATAAGGTAAAAAGACTTGAAATACAGGAGGAATCATGCAGTTTGATTTCTTGCAGAGAGGAAGAGAGAAGGAATTGGCTTCAAACATGGCAAACTCTTTTACTGGAAGTAGAGTGCGCTTTGTTTCTCTTAATTGGAATGGAATTGTGCAAGTTATAATTACTCTGGAAAAACTACTGTCACAAAAGCAGTGCTATCTTCAAGGATCATAAAAAATTGAGACTGACAGATTGAGGTTGTTTTGGAGGGAGATATCGATAGCATTGCCATGCTGTCGTTTATCATTGTGTACTTGGCTCGTCATTGGTACCTGATGTACATTTGTAGGAGTGCAAACTAAATTTTCTCATTATTCTCCTTTGACTAAAAATTGAGTGAAGTAAAATGTTTATGTTACACCATTGCCAGTGGTCTGGAAAAAAAAATCTAATTTAGTCTGTCCATAAAGTAGAGCTGGAATGCTTCATAAATCTATAAGTTACTTGCAGTGTGGTTGGCTTTAGTGAGAACAAGTTTGTTGTTTCTTTACACTCTTCCTTTAGAGGGGAAAAATCTCCAGTTGTCTCTTCAAGCGTTCACACCAGTAGCCTGACAAAACTTCTCTAATGGTCACTAGAACTGATTGCATGATGTACAATGAGGCCCAACGTTTTTATGCAACAGTGAGATTTTGAGGTACAAGGTTCTCTTTCTTGTTCCCAGCTTTCTTGGTTAAGGATGCGGTAAGACTTACTGTCTTGCTGAAGAGGAGAATTTTTGTTTTGCCAGCTGTCTTTTTCTTCCTTCAGTTCTCTGCTCCTTCTAGCTGTACTTGCCCGGAATTCAACAAGCAGTAAATAAGGTATACTTTACAGTAACATATATGATGTATTTATATAGAGAGAAGTGTGGCATAGTACATCAGCTGTTCCTGTGGTAGGTAGTATTCATCTTGAGAATGACTTTGGTATCAATGAAGGCTCTTTACTTATGGATTCTTGCATTCATCTTTTGGCATGGGAAGAAATAGGAAAAGTAGTATTTGTCAGGTGTGCATGTTTGTGCACACATAAGAAATGTGGAAGTTGCTAATTCTGTTTCCCTGTCTTGTCAAATAGATCATCTAAAGCAGCTGGGTATTTGCAAAAGAAGACTTCAACAGCACACAGATACTTAATCTCTAATTCAAGTTCAACGATGCATTAGAGGAAGCTGGATTTGGCTGTACAGAGATCTCACACTGAAGGATGAATAGTGAAGAAGAGTTTTATGATGCCGTTACAGGTGAGTGGTGGGCACAGTGCCAAAAAAAAAGCTATAAACAGCATTGTGTGTGGTGAGGGGCTAGTAATATATTGCTGTTAAGAAATAAATAAAAAGTAAAATGCTGTTGGTAAAACTTGTAGGGCTATTTTCTGAAAAGAAGAAAGGAAGAATTATAATTCAGCTTCAGACTTGGAAATGAGGGGGCTTTTTATTAAAGCTTAGTGCTGGCTATCATTTTATCACTGTAACAGTCCTTTAGTGGCAAAGTCTTCCTTTCATTTTCTGTAAAATGCAGGTAATTTAATAGCAGCTTGAGAAGTAATGCTTTTAACACCCTTTGCAAGGTGAAATATATTCCGTGGATTACTTTTATTGTTATTTTATTTATTTTAATGGGAAACTTATCCTGAAGAATTGAAGTAGAAAATGTTTTTCTAGTCAGAAACAAATTACTGTAAAAGTATGCTTTCAAGATAGGGAGCCAAAAGTCTTTGCAATGTAGTGTTGTTTCTAGAAAAGCAAACATGAATCACTGCACGCTTGAGCAGTGTATCAAATAGTACTTTTCTCTGAACTAATAAGGATGAATGGTTATTTATAAGAGCCTTACATGGTTTTAGCGGTGAAGTAAAATGCTTTCAAAGATCTCAAACAAATTTAAAGTCTTCCACTTAAATGTCTCCTCAGAAATCCTGTAATAGAGGTGAAATGAGAAATGCTGGCAATGGTGAGTGTAGAGTGCTTAACATAGAATCACGGGAATGAAAAGAGAAGAATGGGAAGAGCGAAAGCTGAAGGAATGGAAGTAGCATGGTAGATGCGAGTGGGTAAGGTAGACTTAGACATGGTTGGCTGGAAATTCATATAAGGAGTAAACAGAGGGGGCTTGGTGAAGCAACCTGAGTGACAGTAGGCTGTATAGACTTGTCACAATTATGTCCTGGAGGAGAGAAGGAGATTCGGATTGCATTCATGCTAGCTAGGAGTAATGGGCACTGGTACTCAATTCATCTGTGAAATCAAGTAGTACCATAAAAGCCTTGAAAACACAATGGATTGTTCCTATATGTCTTTAGTAATCTTTCAATTCTAAGAACTCAGGACCATGGCCATAGATGAACTAGATTATTTTTTTTCCCTCACTGAAAAAGATGAACAGAAATGTGCCTCTACGTATGAGGTCTGTGTCACACAACTCTGATGTTGAT
This sequence comes from Ibidorhyncha struthersii, assembly GCA_013398815.1. NCBI lineage: Eukaryota > Metazoa > Chordata > Aves > Charadriiformes > Charadriidae > Ibidorhyncha > Ibidorhyncha struthersii. The sequence goes on from VZSZ01007121.1 coordinate 1,332,567, forward strand.
GCATTCCTTTGCTGCAGAAATACACAGCCCTCAGTGTTTGAGTCATCTCCCTTTGAACACTCTGGTTTTGTCTTCTTTCCTTTTCTTTTTCCCCTTTCCTCAACCTCAAAAGGTTGTTTCTTCCTGTAAGTTCTCAAGGTGGAAATGACTTCTGAGCGATTGTGTGTGAGATGTTCTTAGACCTTGCAGTCCTGGCTGGCTCTGCTCAGAAGTGGGATGTTGTGCATCAGTTCTGTGAGCACTCCTCGTCCTGTCCTAATCTTATTCTTCCACAGGGAGGAATGTGATGGCAGGAGAGAAGTTTTTAAGCAAAAGAAGATCCCTTGTCTTTATAGGATCTCCGCACAGCTCTCTTCTGAGGGTGGGTGTTTGGTCTGCAGCAGCCATTCCAGGAACTCAAATCCCTTATATATGTTGCCCTGGAGTGTGCCCCACAGGTACTTGGTTTAAGCGGAGCGCTAAGTTTGGAATAATTTGTTTCAGATTCTTTCTCCCTCAGGACTGTCTTTAAAGATAGGCGCTCAATCTCTTTCTCCAGCTAGATGCTTTAGAAGGTGCTGACAGTTTGATAGATTACTTGCACAAACCTAGCGAAATCTAGACCTAGTTCTTTGTAGCTGTGTCTTGTCCAAGTTATACATAAACGTGATGCTAAGAACAACTGTAAATAGGTCTTTCTGCATTCATGTTCCCCAACTGCTGATGCCTGTAGCAACTCTTTGGTCCTGTTAGCACCATGGACTGTGTAGCTTTTAGATGGTGCTTTGCTGAATTTTTTTAGGTTCTAATGGGTCCTGATGGTGCCTGCCTATCTCTTAGTTTTCGGATGGTCTGGATATGGTAGGTGTAGACCCAGTGCTCCCAGGAGATCAAATTCAGAATCGAGTTCCTTTGTGAGCTAAGGTGAGCTTTCAGGTTCAACAGTGAAAACTTCAGGATTTGGGGTTCCAAATTTTGATTTTAAAAAATGAAATGCCCTTGGCAGACTCCTCAGTCTGTTCTTTCCAAGGATACTCTCCTTCCTTTAGGTCAGATCAGTAGATGGGCAGAAGCCATCTTTGGACATGTGCTTGTTCTGCTCTAAGTCTAGCATTGGAACATGGCTACCAGGAACAAGCGCATTCTCCAGCTGTGTCTTAGCTCCATATTGAGATGAAAACAGCATGTACGCCATACTCTTCTGGTTCCCCCACAGTCCTGCGCCCTGGTTTCCGTAGAGGGAGCTGCAATGTGTTTCCACAGGTTGACTGATTTTAGTAATTGGGTACTGTGGTTTGTGGCCTATAAGTACCAAACCAGGCTTCGTAGAGCACGTGAACTCTGTGGGAAGATGTGCTTTAGAATTCTGCAGCAGTCTTGGCAGCAGCCCAAGTAGTATGCTGCCTCCTTTAACATACTATGAGTCCACTCCTTGAGGAGGTCACAACTTTTCTGTAGTTATTAATTGATGACATCCGCATCTAGAATGTGAATCTATTCTAAAGAGACCCCTGTTTTTTGTTGTGGTGGATTTTGTCTTTGACTGAGAAGTTTCCTGCTTCTGACACTGTCCCCATCACATCCAAAAGACATGCTCATGTGAGGGAATTGCATGCTGTGTGGTTGGGAATCATCCTCCTGGCAGATGGTTTCACCCTGACTGGATGATGATTACGCTTGTAAACATGCAGGATGGACTGTGTTATACAGGTGACGAATCAAGTTGGTGACCAGTGAAGTGTTTCCATGGAGAGAAGTTTCTTTGCATTCAGAGGTTATTAGCATTGCTGATTAGTTGGACACTTAACATCATGAATGAGTACTCCCTTTGGGAATCTCATGGAAGTGTTACCTGTGGTCTCAGTTAATTCTTGGCAGCGCAGCATCTGCTTTCTCTCAAGTACAGGAGGTGGTGTTCTCTGAGACTGGATCAGGTAAAGTGGTCAATCCTTTGAATTTCAGAGTCTTTGAAATTTTATGTCAGCCAGGGAGCATATAGCTTTGATCACTTGCCTTTAGCCTGTGTCACCTCGGGTTTGTTAATGTCATCGCAGACTTGTTAAAGACTGTATGCCATCAGGTTCTGCTTGTCAGAACTGTATCCTTCGTTAATTCTGTCAGATGTCTATTTGCCAAAGTGTTTTGTGAAAGGATTGTCCCAGAACAGGAAAATGCTTGGCTAGTTACGGGGTAATTGACAAACATAAATAGTTTAGTTCTGCTTTTTTAAATATTAACCTGCAGTTCCATGGAAATCTGTTCTGTGCCCATGAGGTTAATCCAGCCTGGTGTATTTGTGAGGATATTGCCCTTCTGTTTTCTATTGCTTGGCTGTTGTTCACTGTAGACTGTTGATTTCATTTGGGGAGGAAGAGGTGAGGTATCTGCTGCCAAATTTATATATTTTCATAATGTCTGGATCAAACTGAATCAGTGGATTCTGCCATAATGTTTAAGTATTGCAGATGTTGTGAAAGGCCGGCCTGCCTCCTGTCGGAGCAGTGCTGTACAGCTGCATGTTGGGAAGACAGACTTGTTTTGAAAAGTGGAGAATGGTGATTTCTGACAAGAAAAAAATGCCTCTCACTTCACTTGCTGTCTGCACTTCCAGCATATTTATCCCTATTCCTTATGCCCTTTTTAGATCTGAAGATTCTCAGTACTATGCTATTTTGAGTCCCTTTCTGTCTTGAGTGACAAGGCTTAATTAGTATTTAAGGAAGTTGCTGAGTGTACGAAAGGGGCGGTCTTGTGTCTTTGTATATGACTCAGAACAGCGTGCCTCTCTGCTCCCTCATAGGTGGATGTGTAGCGTAGTCTGAGTGGACTTGTGTCATTTGCAGGATGTGGAAGAAGGCGGCTAAGAAAACTAGAGTTACTGGCAAGTCACTTTTCTTTAAACTCTTGAAATAGGTTAATGTTGGCACCCAACTTAAGTATTTGACTTTGAAAATATAAGACTTTAAAAGCTTTTGTTTCACCCTTAACACACGTAAGTCTGGACTTTTGATTAAGCTAATTCTTGACATTTTATTTCTGTGTGTGGTCCCCTATCCCCCTTTTAAATCTTTATTTTAATCCTCACTCCAAGTGGCTCTTCACTGTAAAAACTGTCCTGTAAGTAAAATTTATCCACTGAGTTTTGCAAGTTCAAGGCAGCTGGAGTAAGACTCTTTGTAACTTAGAAAAACTACAACAAATCATTTCAGTAAACTGTTTTTATTCAAGGTAAGTACTTCCTCTGTGAAGAACGTTCTCTGGATAGTTCTTCACAGAACTGTAATACTTGTTACTTCATTGGGAATGGCTTTTAAAACTTTCTCAATGGGCTTGTAGTAGACAAGCCAGCTGATACTTAGGGTTGGAAGTATAGTTGACAGTCTAGTGATTATCTAGCTGTGTACCCTAGTTTGCTGGTTTATTGGTTTGGGTTTTTTTGCCTTTTTTTTTTAAAGCAATTAGATGGAGAGGCACTCTAATAAAGCTGACTTTACACCTCTGATTATCGTATTTTTCTGGAGCAGGGATTTAATTTTTGGTGTTTGTATCCAAGACACTTGTTTGAATTGGCATTTATTTACTTACCAAAGACATATTGTCCATAAATAATATATATACTTGAATCTAAATTCCCATTGTGCTGTACCGGAAGAGGGCAAAACAATTCTGAACCATGGAGAAACAGACTAGTGTGGATAAAAACAATGAATACTTGATAGGATTTGCAAAGTTTCAGGTACAATGTAAAGACTGCAATTCCAGTAACATTTTCATAATTATAAGCCAATTGACTATTCCTGTTATGAAGCTTTACTTTTACATTTAGGTGTGTTTATCTCATTGAAGTGCCCATTAAATGTGATGCTGTTCCTTACGTTGTGTGCACTTGATCAGCTTTCTGTCTGAGGGCCTGTACCTGAAACCTCATCTGTTTTTTCCAACTTTGTTAGTCAAATTAATAAAGGTCATTGCATTATGCCCTACAGTACTTGGCTTTTCTATCTCCTTGTACTGTAACAGGTTCCAAAAAAACCTAGTATGTGATTAGAAGTGCCGGTTTTAAATGATAAATATTTTGTTGTGAGTTAACTGAAGATAGGCATGTGTTTTTTTTTAAGACAGGTGTTTCAGGGTAGTCTTCATTTTAATGACCTGAATATATATATGACTATCATACTTTCCAATTAAGTACTAAGACCTGCTAAGGTGTGGTTATTGCTGTGTAATTACATGCTTGTGACATCAAAATGTAGGAGACAGTTTAATACATGACATCACCTGTTACACCTGCTGTTTACCAAATAAGATCATATCGGTGGTACTTCCTTCTGCAGTTTTGAATGTTACTGTCATGGTCTTGATCCCTGCAAAAAAGGCAGCTTTTTGTTTCTGAATGCGTGCCTTGCATGAATTGCTCTAATAAAGTAAAAGCACCCTGTTGGAGACGTTAACAAAAAGAAAAGCTGACGTACTACTTATGATACATACTCTCTATTTTTAAAAAGTTAATGACAGAGGATCACAACATTTTACTCCATTTAAAATTGAAATAATCTTTGTCAAAACTGATTTCTTTACTCCGTTAGAGTCTTTACATGCTTGGTAATATTTTGGAATCTTTCTGTACCCACAGCTGGACTTTGGAATAGGCTGTAGCTGACTGTGATGGTAACTGTCAGCACAACGACAAGCGGGTGTCCAGGTTGTGATAGCTGGAGTGAAAGAAATACAAAAATGATGTTAGTGTATTCTTTCAAACTGTGGCAAGAATTGTGTGCCAGCAAATATGCATGTTTTCATGTTGATTTTGGATTCTGACTCTTAATTGGAAGCTGGAAACTAAAGTCTTCTTGTGGTTCTTGATGAAGAATTGACCCTTGTGGCACTCAGAAAAGACTTAATGCTCTTTGAATTACTTTCAAGAAAGGTACCCCTTTATTACAATGAATGGTCAGCAGTGCTTTCTGTTGTTTTACTGGGACAGTTGTGAAGGGGGATTGTATTAATGCCTAGTTTCAGTGTGCTCTGTATTGATGCTGCAACTGGTCCTTATTTGTTGTTATCAATTGTTTCTGCAGTCAGTCTGTGTAGCAGCATTGACAAGAGGCCTGTTGCTGTTGATAGTCATCAAGTGTGTGTGTATATACATAAAATGTTTTTTACAGTTTTCTTATTTAAAGGCATATGCAAAAATAAACTGTCATTTTTTCTGAGTGTGTGTGTGGGAAGTAGTGCAACTTAAAAATAAAATCATTAGACTAAAATCTTGGATTGTTGGTTTAGTCCAACTTGTACTTAAGGCTGCTTGATTACAGAAGCTTGTGTTCCTGTAGATTCCTGATGGTTTAACTTTTTATTATGGTTAAAGCTCTTCAAAGCGTGTTGTTATTCGGGGTGCTGGCATTTAGTTACAACGGTGTTTCCACTTTGGTAGATAGATACTGGATAGCATTGGGTCATAGAAAATGGAGCCGCTTACGGTAGGTCATGCTTTGGGTTGCTTGTAGAGCTCAGGGAATGATTCATCTTGGTGTCCACAGGTTCTTGCTGTAGCCATCAGGGAAGTGTTATAAGGTTTGCATACAGGGATGGCAAAAAGAAGTTAGGTAGCCTACATTTCTGTTGTGCTAGTAGTCTGGATGTTTGCTGCTGGGTTGTGAAATGGCCATTTTGTCTTTTTTTATTTTTTGCTCCTTGCGTATTAGCAGTATAAGTAGGCTAAGGTAAATGTTTTAAGGTCTTTGAGGAAAACTACATAACTGAACAAAATTACTGTAATCACACTGCAGCTCTGAAGAAGAGACAATACAACTAATCTGATTAGGAGCTACTGAAGAATTTACAAGATTCTAAATTGGTTTTATATTCAGCAGTGTGAAAAATTAGTTGAGGATGCTTGATTCTAATGTAATACTTGGATCTAAATACTCTTGGAAATTAGGTCACTTAATAAAGGGTTTTCACTCTGATATTCTTTAAAATAAAATAACCTCGTATAAGTGTACTTATGCTGTGAGAATTACAAGATGTGAGTGGCACTCTGTGTGGCATAATAAGGTTTCTAAGAAAACTATTGCCTTATGTTTTTTATACAGGCTTTGATTCTGACAATTCTTCAGGAGATTTTTCAGAAGCAAATCACAAAGTTGCAGAAATGCTTGATCTAGATCCGCACCAAAGCAATAGGAGTGGAGAGCATAACGGAGAGACAGAGATCCAAGAAAATGGAATTAAGAAACACAGGTAAACACATAGTACTACAGAGTAAATTAGAAGGGAGTATGTGCTGGCTTGTTATCTTTTGGGGCATTACTGTTCTCGTTAGAAAAGGTTAATTCTCTGGAACTGAAAAGACGTTTCACTTGTGTGCTGCTTATGTCAGCTCTAGGTTAATGCTTTGCTTCCTTTATAAATTACTTCAATACCTACAGATTAAAATGTCTTGTTGTTTAAGGGGCTGATAATGACAGTTGTTTATTTCCAATTATAGGACATCGTTACCTGCCCCAATGTTTTCTAGAAGTGATTTTAGTGTGTGGAGCATATTAAAAAAATGCATTGGACTGGTAAGTTAGCTTGGATGAAATATGCTGATGTTAGGTCTCCTGACTTGAACTGGTTAATTTTATTGCTTAAACCTTAAGACACAGAATAATACCTGGTGTGTTTTTT
>VZSZ01007121.1:1339588-1355705 GCA_013398815.1 Ibidorhyncha struthersii
AGCAGTTTGTGCCCCCAAAAAATGGCTTTCATCTGATTGAAGGGATAGAAAAGTTTGGAATCTGCTAGAGTTTCTTAGAGAGCCCAGTGTAGGCTTGGGGTATTAATGTTGTGATGTAATTGGGTCACAAGTTTATTCTTGGACTCAGAAACACAGAGCTTTACGTTGGTCTGTGTTGTTAAAGGATCCCGATGCTTGCATTGTTATTGGCCATCACTGTTGTTTTCTTCTAGTCCTTTAAGAATTCAGTTACATGTTTGATTACTTCATTCTTATTAGGAATGAAAATTATGTTCTACACCAGAGGGCATTGCTGCCGTAGCTGCTTTTCAGAAGCATTAAGCAATTTACATTCGTATCTAATCTAGGTCTACCAGTACAGTCCCTTGTGAATGCAACAGACAAGTCAGTGGGCCCTTCTGCTAACTTAAATTATGTTGTCTAGGAGATACAGCTGTACTGTCAAAACTCCTTTTGTTAGGATGAGTGACCTATCTACTAGAATTCTTTGCTTGGACCAATTCAATTTAAGTCAATTAGGGGTAACTTTTTCCTTACTGCCTGTGACAATGTGTGGAAAACGTTGCATTAACTTCATCTGGTAGCATTTTCCTTTCCACTACGTTTTAAGCACTTAAATGATGCTTTATTGCTCAGTCATGAGTGCAACTTTTTAATTAAACAGGCAGATTTGCTTGGATATAGTAGAAGACCTGGGGAATTGGAAATTTCTCTGTGAACTTCATATCTGTCTTGTATCCACATGCAAAATGAAAAACATGCTGACGCAAATAACGTGTTGCTTAAATAAAGCCACTAAAATTTGTTAGAGCAATTCAAATCCTATTCCTTATGTAACTGTTCCTTTTAAAAAATAATTTGTGGTTACTGCAGGAAAATAGTTAGATTTTATGCAAATAGGTATGTGAGGATTTCAAAGGAATGGGTGGTACTTAAATATCAGTAATGAGCTGGTTGGCACATTATTGCTGCTATCTACGGAAGTTTTAACCTCTTCTGTTTTATGTAGACCACAGAATAGAAGGTAACATTTTTCTTGAATTTAATAGGTTAGCTGGATCAATTTTTGAAGTTGTTTACTCTTTCAGTTTGCTAGTGGAGTTCTGCAGTGCTTCTAGCCCCTTTCAGCTGTAGCACTTGGATGTCTACTGTAGGCTAGCCAAATGTCTTTTGAAGAATGCTACAGATAAACTAACCCACAACTTATTTTCAAAATTCTTGTTGTTAGTTTTTAACTTAGTGTTGTGTTCAGGAAATTAACTTATCCTTGTATTACCTAGGAGCTGTCTAAGATTACGATGCCTATTGTCTTCAACGAGCCATTGAGTTTCCTTCAACGGATAACAGAATATATGGAACATATATACCTCATTAATAAGGCTTGTAGTCATGCAGACCCCCTGGAAAGAATGCAGGTAACTAACAGCTACCACCTTCTGGTTAGTTCAGAAGAATTTCTTGTCCCCCAGAGCCTTTCATTTTAAGACAGTTTCTCACTTGAGTGTGTTTCTTTCTCTGGGGCTATCATAAGAATGCCTGTATTTGTCTGTCGAGACAAGTTTCTTGTTTCATTGTGGCTGTATCAGATATTACTGACGCTTTCACACTTGATGCTGTGCACCAAATTTGAGCCAAAAGTCTAGTGCAGGAGAGTGCCACAACTAATGATGCCCAAGGCCCTAAACCGTTTCAGGACTGATTCACCTGTGACTCTTTTTGTGGTTTTATGTGTTGTGAAGATGAGCTCTTGGCTTTAAGTCACCCTAAATTGATTAGTTGAGTGGCTCCGTGATTTTTAAGTTACTGGGTGAAAAATTGTTGTGATAGAGACAAACTTTAGCACTCCTTTCTTCTCCAAAACTGGTTGAATATATAGCGCTTTCTTTTTGGAAGAATAATGAAATACTGTAATGTGCAGCAAATATAATATATTAAACTCAGAGTTTTAATGTGCTGTTCTCATAACAATGTGTTCTTAATTTGATTATAGGCTGTAGCTGCTTTTGCAGTTTCTGCTGTAGCTTCTCAGTGGGAGAGAACTGGCAAACCATTTAACCCACTGTTAGGAGAAACCTATGAATTAACCAGGTAATAATTACTTTAAATTGGGAGCTAGGGTTATTTGTGTTCTTAAGTTAGCGGACTCTCATATGAGTTTGATTGTTTATTCAGTGAAATAAATAAAAATCTACTAAAATACATCTCTGACTAGCTAAAATTCCTTTTCCCAAACTGTCTCAAAATCTTTCAGAAGTTGTTATAAAAGCTAATAATTTTATTTCTAGGTTTAGGCAGAGTATTTTTTGAATGATTCAGAGAAAAATTAATCTGTGTTCTTCCACCAAAGACATTTCCTGAGCAGAGACTGTTAATTACTTTAAATAGTGTTTTACTGATCATGTCAGATAGAGGAGTTAGTCTGAAGGACTTCCACCCATAAATGGGTGATATGTGTGCGGCGGAGAAAAGAATTTTCAGTCAGACCTGCTGCTGCTGCCCAAAGAGTTTCAGTGTTTTCAAGAGTTATTTCATTGAAACTTCTTCGTAGTCCAGAAAGTTATTTAGGTGTTTGAATGTGGGTTGGTTTGGGGTATGAAGAGGAAAGAAATTGTACTCTGAACACCTTTTATTTCATGCATTGTAAATGTGTCATGGGACTAGGAAAGGAAAAGTCTCACCTTCAGTTTAATTTAAAAATCCTTCAAACTTTTTAAAAGTATCAAGTAGCTCTTTTCTCTTGTAACATTTTAAAAAATATTTGCTGGTTAATGCTTTTCTTTTTGTTGTTGCTAGGGAGGATTTAGGATTTAGGTTTATATCTGAGCAAGTCAGCCACCACCCACCTATTAGTGCATTTTATTCTGAAGGCCTCAATAAGGACTTTGTTTTTCATGGATCAATCTATCCCAAACTAAAATTCTGGGGAAAGAGTATAGAAGCGGAGCCTCGGGGAACAATTACTTTGGAGCTTCTGAAGTGAGTATGAGAAGTAAATACCTTTCTATGTTGATCTCCTTACCATTTACTCAAATAAAAAGATAGGTGGTAATCATCCTATTGACTCTTCTAGGTGGTTATCTAAAAACCTCTTGCTGACGAGGCTGTAAGAGTTTATTTACAAGTTAATTTGCACCGCTTAATTTCAGGGCTCTGTTTTTTTAAGTTATGCCATGCTTGTATAGCTGTAGCAGTTTGACCCAGTTTTTACACTATGAAAATTAGCATTTCTTAAAAATTGAATGCTACTGAAAGCTAGTTCTGTGAGGGCGTGTGAAATTTAAAGAGAGAGATAAAATTCTATTACCAGGCTATCCAAGCTCATCTTGCTTTTAAATATTATTGTTGGTTTTGTTTGTTTGTGTGCATAGGCTTATGTGGAAAGAACTGGGTCTTCAGAATAGCTGTTCTTTGTGATAAGGGAACGTGAGAAGGGCCAGGATTGCCTTGTATTTAATGCTTCCTGTGTATGATCACCTTTCTATTAAAATCAAGGATGCCTCTCCAGATTACTCCTAGGCTTGTCTCTAATTGCGTATGTCTCTCATAATTTCCATGACTTTCCCTAAGTTAGTTTGTGCCCTGGTGACACAAAGACTCTTGAGCTTTCCCAAGTAGGACACACGCATGGGCTAGGTAGTAGTTGTTGAAAAAGCATTCTGCAATTGAACACTTAAAGGTGCTTTTATAAAAGCTTTTCTCAGGCCTAACTTTGAGGTTGTTTTGAAATATCTACTTATGAAACTTCTCGACATTTGGTTTCAATAAAGAGTCAACTTGCCTGCCATATCAAGCATTGACTTCTCCTGTAATTTCTTTTGAAAGTATAGTTTATTTGTTGAGCTGCTGGCATCTAATCTTCCAAACCTTATAAAAGTATGAACTGGTCTTGGATATAAATGGTGAGGAAAATAGAGGAAATTTCTTCTGAATGGAGAGGGAACCATGAAAGTGAGTTTGGGATGCAGACATGACAAAAATAAAGTTGTTGCTGGAGAGAGAGCCTTTATTTAGCAGACCATTAAAATTCCTACTCTGCCTAATCTAGTTACAAGGCACAGATTTAAACTGGACTATAAATGGTTAAAGCATTTATTTTAAATAATTGCTTCAAGTTAGCAGCAGAAGTTGAAATAAAATGTTGAGCCTCTCGGTGTTGGGATTCATGCCGTTCTGTTGCTTTGAGTAGTTTGAGAACTGCTCAGGGCCTGAGTGAACAAGTAACTGTTTAGGAAGCAAAATTGCAAGTCAGTGTTAAGTACTGCATTTGTGTTAACCATGACTATGTCCTCAAAACATGCATTAGAAAACACACTTCTTTCTCACTTCTTCAGCACAAATAAGTGTTTCAATTTATCAGCACTGGCCGTGAGTGTCTTGTGTTTTGTTTTATGCTATACAGCTTTTGGTGTCAAGTAGTTCATGAATAAAAATGTGTGTTAAGACTGGTGGGATGAATTTGGGGGTTTTTGGTATTTTTTCCCCACTTGAAGAGTAGTCATGGTTCTAAAATATGCTTGAGGACAATTTGCTGTAGAAAATAGTCAGACTTCAATGATCTGGTTTTGTTCTGCACTGGAAAATGACAGACCAGTTGGAAACATTAAATAAAAATGTTCTTTCCATACTTAATAGAAGTAGAAATGCAAGGCATTTGTTACAAAGAGGATACTGTTCTGTTTCTTCAGGTTCAAAAGCCTTTACCACCCCATGTTTGTAAAATAAAAAGTTGTTTAAGTGGGTTAGTCTGACTGACCCTCGAGGAGGAGTGTCTTCATATCAAACCTTTGTCAGAACTGGTAGTGACTAACCTCTCTGTGGGAAGACTCAAATATTGATGTTCAGTGCTTTTTTATCACAAAAAGGTACTCTCTAGATTATGAGAGAGGTTTACAAGAGAGGGCTTTAGGAAGAAGTTTGCAGTGCTGCTGCAGTAGTTGAATAGAAGATGCTATTATGTGTTATTTTGTCAGTCCAGTTCTCCTGTGAGTATTATGTTTTATCACATACGACTTTAAAAGTGCACATGAGGAAGCTGAATTCCTGGATGGCTGTTTATGTTGGGCTGGAATTTGTAATCAAAAGCACAGCAACTGTAAAACTTACTGTTTCAACTCTGTGACAAGAAAGAAAAATAAGGGGAATATCACTTTATTAACTTGCAGTAATGTTTAGATACAACACATTGTTGGCTTATAAAGAAAAGTCTGTTTCTTTTCTGTTTTGAAGTTAACTGCTGGCTGTTCACAGCAGTGCTAAATATTTGCCCTGCCATGAACAGAATTGAAAACAGGCTCACATTCCATCTCAAACTCGAGAAAATGATGTACTTCTCTATTTTCTTTACAGACATAATGAAGCTTACACATGGACAAACCCAACCTGCTGTGTACATAATGTAATTATTGGTAAACTGTGGTTAGAACAATACGGAACGGTAGAAATTGTAAATCACAGGTAATGCTAATCATGAAACTGAGGGTTGGCTTATAGGGACTGGTGCACAGTCACTTTTGTTACAAAGCGGAGAGTTCTGATTTTTGTCAAGATTACACAGGAAGCCTTGTTTTGTAGGTCCAAAGTCTTGTCTTTTTTTTTTCTTTCTTTTTTTTTTTTCTGACAAATGAATACTATTCATTGGACTGGGCTTACTATCATAATATTAACGAAAAGGCACAGGGCTAGATGGCTTATGGGATATAAAGCTCTTACGTTTGCAAGTTACTCATTCAAAGTCAACCCTATTGACAGAGAACAGAAATTAAATTTAACTCCAGAACCATTAAATGGAATAATTGGAGGCTTGCAGTGGACCTCCATCATGTTGATTATGATTTGGCCCTCTCTTTAGTTTTGAAAATAGAGAACATGTTAAATTAAGGGTACAGCACAGAAAAATTACTGCAGAGTAGGATAATGTGAACTTAGAGCATGTTAATTGCTCTGCCAACTGCCTATATAAAAGCTTTTTACCTTATATAAAATAAATTGCCTTTTGTAACGATGAGGGAGAGAATTTTGTGAAAACTGTATTAGTTCTGCACGTTTTTTTTCTGTCAATAAATGGGAGCTTTAATCCAGCAGGGCTGCTGTTTTGATACTTCCATAGCATCAAATCTACAATCCTGTCTCTTTTATTGGCACAAAAGACCCAGGATGGTCTCTGTATGCTTTGTGCTCAACATAGAAACTGGGCTTGATATGTCTCCAGGAGACATGATTTACATATGTGTACATCTCAATGCAAGGAAGATGCTGAAATATAATGCTGCTTTATATTTGTAAAATGTTTAGTTCAGAATTTTTGATATGCAATTTAGAGGTAACTTTTGAATGCACTTAACTAGATTTTCCTGCGTAGGTAACTTGTAAAAGTTATTTCTTATTACAGTTATCTGTAAATAGATACTAATCTGAAATGTGATGTGTTAATAGTGAGTTAAGTAGTATGGAAGGCTGCATTCCATTTTATTCCTAGTACTTTTGGTAAATTGTAAGTATACATGAAACTGAGAAGTATGGTCGTGTTTTCAGTTGGCTTTCACAGGCTGATGTTTTCATGTGCACATTGATTTCTTTTTTGTCCTTTTTGTGAAACTTTGAAACTTGTGTGTCTTTTTTAATGCCCTGGTCAGATAATAAATCATAGTTAAAGAAAAATAGTAATACAAATAAATATCCCCCAGCTAATTGTAACTATATGAAAAAAGCTAAATCAGGTAAAAAAGTAAACTTACTAATGTATTTAGGGGCTTGCTTCTTTAAGTATGTACTTACTTCCTCTACAGTACTGGAGATAAATGTGTCCTTAACTTTAAACCGTGTGGACTGTTTGGGAAAGAGCTTCACAGAGTAGAGGGATACATTCAGGACAAAAAGTAAGTGATCAAAGTCTCTTGGCCTCTCCGTTTCTGAGCACTGTGTCATTTCTTTAGTGCTGGCATAGTGACTGCAAAGTTGCTAGCAATGCAGATTGTGACCCATTTCTGTTCTCTGTGCCAGTATTAAACACCTTGATGATCATTTTAAGCATTACTAGAAAAACTGTCCAGTCCAATCTTTGGAAATAAAGGTATCCAGGGAAAATGCAGAGTAGTTGCAACTGATTTCACTGTTGTACAGTCGCATTCTAGTCTTCATTTTAAAATAACGAGAATATGATTATTGGAAATTTTTAATCAAACCCAAGCCTGTTCTGTGATTCTGAGTCTCTATGTTGTAAACTGTTGGCTTTATTGCACCCACGCTCATTTTAACAGTGGCGAAAGCATGCCAGAAAGACTGGAATAAGCTGAAAGCTTTTCTTTGCATTATCAATTATCTGACTTCTGTGCTTCTATGCTTCTTGAAAAGAAGCATAAAATACAACAAAGTAGGAAGCTGGGTATTTAGTATAGATCAGAATCTGCATGACTTGGCTTAGAAGGCTTTATAAGAAGCAAAAGCTAAGTCTCCTTTGCTTTCTCCGCAGCAGGAAGAAACTGTGTGTGATCTATGGCAAGTGGACAGAATGCTTATGGTGCACTGATCCCACTACGTATGAGACTTACAAAAAGAATGAAAAGAGAGGTGGTGAGCAGAAGAAACTGAAGCCGGTAAGGTTAAGGATTCTTTAGGGAGAAAAGATACTGAAATATGAGAAATGAAAACATCTTCTTTACAGAAATTTTCAGAAATGGTGGTGAGTGGAAGGTTAAAACAGTCCGTCTTTTGGTGGGGTTCAGATGGGCAGTGTTAGTCCCATGAGCAGGCATTGCACTTTGAACTTGTGTAGACAGACTTTAGTGTGAGCTGCTCGTATTGAAGAGAGCTTATAGAAATGGTGTTTGCTAGAGGTTTGTCAAAGAGAAGTCATCAAATATCAACCCCCAAGCTGATGTTGTCCAGTCCTTGAATGAGGAAAGTGGCTCTACTGCCAACTCCAGATGTAAAAGTACTAGGATTTGGGCATTAAAAACAAAATTTAAAAAAGTACATGTTTTTAAAGTCAGTTATGCTTTTTGGTGATGCAGCCTTTCAGAATTTATGATGTAGACAGCCTTGACAACAAAGGGGTCTGCAAACATGCAGGGTTTTTTCATCGCACATAAGCAATATCAGGTAAGTTACCACCAGAGCCTCAGTGTTATATGGAAAATGCAAGATATGTTGTATGATGCAGCAGAGGACTGCTGGGTTTCCTGATATCAACAGGGTCTTGCAGACCCTGGTTGCTCATTGAAAATAAGTTAAACAGAAGCTAATCACTCTTTAACGTTAAGAGACTCAAACTTCTTTTTAAAAGTATTCACATCAAAAGAATCTAGAGCAACAACAGCCCTGCTTTGGGCTCCAGATTCTGTCATGTTACAGGCTTATGTTTTGACTTTTTTTTTTTAATAATAAGATTCTGTTCATCTTACAAAAATCAACTCTTTCTTTCCTTCCTTCCTGTTGAATCTATATTTAGATGGGGAACCGTCTAACAGTAAACCAGATGTTGACATAGAAAGTAGTCTCAAATAGTCTTTTTAAATAATGAATACTTAAACCGAATTATTGAAATTAGACTCTTAACCATATGGAGCTGTTCTCCAGTGTATAAAACAGGCCCTGTTTAACTTAATAGGGTATTTTTGAATAAAGTAAATGAACCATCTCAGAAGGGGCAGAAAGAAAATAGAAAGGAGGTGGGAGTGAGGAAAACTGTGATCCTATCAATGTAAGATGTTACCGCCTCAAACTTCTCTTCTCATTGTTGTGGTTTTAAATAGTTTCTTATGGTGAAATCCTCTGAAATTCCACCGTGTAGCTGTCTCTGTCCTACGACACTCAGATTCTCTCAGAATCTGAGAGCAGCCTCCTGAAGAATACTGCATTTGATTCTATATATGCATTATAGCAGTGCATCTGATATCAAAGGAACTTGGAAGGAAAGACACTGTATTTATAAACTTAAGTACACAGCCTTCATAGTGAGAAAGCTGACAGTGGTAATAGTTACTAGAATCTGGATCATAGGAAATCAGACTTAAACAAGTGCGTATTTGTGTTTTGTTTTTTTTTTTTTTTAATCACACATCCGAATCTCTTGCAAATGAAGAAGCAATATCCAAAAGCAGGCATGCCCTATTTATCTTTCTTAGGCCATTATGGGAACTGGCTTAAACTGCAGTCTTGGCTCATTTCAACCTGAAGAAGTAATAGTCAAGTTAGGCGAAATTAAGCTATGGCATGGGATAGAAGGGAAGCTAGAGAAAATATTTCTGGAAGACATTAATTTACTATTATTAATTTTTTTTAAACAGACATTCAAGTTGTACATAGGTGACGGGAGACTATTCAAAGATATCGGGAGCAAGACATTAAGATAAAAATGAGAGGAACAGTATACAGAGTGAGGAAAAGCAAACGTGAGGGGTGAGGCAGAAGTACAGGATACTGTTTAGTATCTCAAATTTGAACAGACTCTTCAACACTCAGTGTAGAATTCTAGATGAGACTGTCCAATTTCCCCTTGTTCCCCTGCCAAGTGTTATCTCTGTTTCAGAGTGAAGATGTTATTAAATCTGAAAATGATGAGGCTGATGATATGCCAGAAGTTCAAGACACAGTGCAGTTCATACCAGGCAGTAAATTGCTTTGGAGAATAAATTGTAGGCCACCAAACTCATCACAGGTAACTGTTTCAATCAGTCTGTGTATTGCTATCACTAGTGACGTATCCATGGGAACATGAGTAACGTTCAAGAGAAACCCTGTTTGAAGTGTCTGTCCTTAGTATGCATATTGTCAGGCTCTGGCAGTTCTTGCTGCAGCAGTAAAATTGCATTACAGCAAGCTCTCTGCTTTGTTCCTGTGCTGACAGCATCACTGCCATGTCAAAGTTGGTAGAAAGAATGCATGCTCTGACTGCAGCCGCTTCAGTGTGAGTCTGGCGTCTTAGGTTAACCTGTCTGTGAGATCTTTGCACTTAGAGTGGATAACATATGGATACACGTTCCCTTCTGCTGACTCTGCTGTTGTAAGACTGACTTCCAAAAAAATGCAGTAACTGGGCAGCTGGATATTAACTTCAATAGTTTCAACAGGTCTTTTAGGTGTGGGTAATTTTTTCATAAAAATAATGATGTTAAGTATCACATACGGAAGAAAATCTGCCTTGATCCTCTGAAGCAAAGACTGCTTAAAAAATGAAAGGTGTGATTTCCATCCCCTTCTGCCCCTCCTTGTCCCTCCCCTCCAACAAAAAAAAAAAATCTAGTTTTGTATGAACCTAACCTTGCTTTCACGGTAACCAGTGGGAGAAGGTTTCTTGGCAGTTTCTCTTGGAAGTTCTGTTTTATCCATTCAGCATAGGGAACCCAGTGCCACTTTGCCAAAATAACTTGTATCTTATCTTTACTTTGCTTTTAAGATGTACAATTTTACCAGTTTTGCTGTGAGTCTCAATGAGCTAGAAAAAGGCATGGAAGCAATATTAGCTCCCACTGACTGTCGGCTACGTCCAGATATCAGAAATATGGAAAATGGAAACATGGGTATGTGTTTGCTGGAGGAAATGTTTTCCCATTACTAAGTTTTGAGAGGGATGACTGAAGGGAGGTTGGTTGATACAGGAACACTCTTCAGTTTCTCATTCCCAGCACAGCCTTAACTCTTTTTCATCCTTTGTTAATGAACATGCTTTTGAACAATGTATGATGTCTGTTTTCTCCCAGAAAAGTCTGGGAGAGCAAATGTGTCCAAGGTGGATGCCAAGACTGCTATCCTATGTTACGGTGTATTTGCATGTTTGTTGACTTGGGGGGAACGGCCAGACATGCTCTCTTGCTCTGGAGTTTGTCTGGGAAGACATGTGGTGAACAGACACACTCTGTTGCTCTGGCATTTGTCAGAAAACACACATGGCCAAATAGTGAAAAAATCACTCTTTTGGTTATGTGTAATCCAAGTTCTTTCTTGCTGTCTGGGTGCAGCGTTTCTAATAGATAAAACACCAAAAAGTTTCAGTTTTGACTCTTGTGTTTGTAGCAGCAACTTTTCTGAAATGACAGTTTTAGTTTTTTGTTGCCTGAGATTTTCATTGTTTGGTGAGATTGTGTACAGCAAATTCTTTGTCTTGCTTAAATGAACTATGTATCATTTCTCTGGAGCCTTTTCTGTGTTTTCTGCAGTTTTGTTTCTATTTTGCTAAGTAACCAATTCCTCTTAAAATGTTTGTTAGATGTGGCTAGCAAAGAAAAAGAGAGACTAGAAGAGAAACAAAGAGCTGCTCGCAAGGAGCGTGCAAAAGATGAAGTGGAGTGGCACACACGGTAAGCGGGAAGGAAGCTGGGCATTTGTTTAGTGCTTGGAATGGTTTGGTGTACTGCTTGAAATGTTTTTATTCAAGACTGTGTGTGTTTGATTTCCTGCATGACAGCACAATTTGTAGCGTCACTTAAAGCATTTTCTGGGTCAACAATTAAATAATGTAGCTGGAAGCCAAAATTGCTGATAACTTTGTTCTGGAGAAATTATCTAATAATAAATGCTGAAACCTTTCATAATTAACTGCTGTGGTAATGCTGGATTTTTTTGCTTTTGTTTTTTTAAAATCCACAGAGGTCATATTTTTGTTAGAATGAATAAAATGTTAAGTCTCATCTCTCCTTCAACCAACTTCTGTCCAGCTTTTGGCAGTTTAATGAGACATTGTGGCCCTCTAGGGCCTTTTATTTTTGCACTCTTATGACTTCTTGCTTGGATACTTCAGAAATTGCTTTTTTGATAGCATATTCAAGTGACATCTCGGTCATAGAATGCATCATGGAGTAACGTGTGATTTGGCTCCTGCTCCCCTGGTTGCTTTTCACAGATGCCAGTGCTAGGCAGTCAAGTGTACGCTCACGGCCAGTTACTGCAGGTGCTTCCTTTGAAGGCAAGAACTTTGGGATGCTCCCACAATTTCATGAAGTTCAGAAGAGAAAGCATTCTCTTCCCAAAGCCTGGAGGAGCCGCTGCAGACTGATTCCAGTTAATGCCTTTGAAAATCTCTCCCAGAGAACATAAAATTGTTTTCAGTCAACGTGGCTAAAAAGGGAGCATCTGTTAATGTTCTGTGCAAAGTACAGCTCCACAGAACAAAAGTGTTTCCTGTTTGGACAGGTTTACAAAAAGGATTGTGTAACTGATTTGGCATTCTTTTAAAGAATCAATATGTAATCTAGAGCATGAATGTTAATTTTATTTGGAATAGGACAGCAATTTTAAAATCCATGTCATACTCCTTGACTCCACGTTTAAAAAAAAAAAAGGATTTACAAGGTGGTGATAATTGTGTAGGAAGTTTAATGCCTTATTTTTCATGTTAGAATATTTCCTGAGATTTTTTTTCTGATAAGAAATACCAGTGTGTTTTTACAATGTTTTATGAAAGAAGCAAAGTTGTGTTTTTCCCCTGTTAATAACTGTTCACTCTTTTTTTTTTTTTTCTTTTATTGTTTCTTCCTTTTCCTTTTTTTTTTTTTTTTTTTCCAGATGGTTTCATCAAGGCACTAACCCATACACTGGGACTTCAGATTGGCTGTACTCAGGTGGCTATTTTGATAGAAATTTCTCAGACTGTCCAGACATATACTGAAATTACGGAACCAATTGCTCATCTCATTTGGACATCTAGTTACTAGATTTCATTCCAAGCCAGTTACTCTGGTTTTGTTGATAGCAAAAACCAGCTTTTCTAAGTAAATTTTAACAAAAATTCTATCGGTCAACAATCAAGGATTTAATTATCACTAATGTTGGATTGCCAAATATTTAAATACTCTTGCATTCTTTCCATAAAGCTGCACCTGAAATCATTCTTTCAATCACTTTTTCACTAATTTCAAAGGGACCTTTGGTTCTTCATTTTTTTTCCCCTAGTTTCTTTGTCAGGAAGATACGGTGTATCCGGTAGAGCACATAACATCCTTGAAAACTACGTAACTTAAATAAAATAGAGATAATATCCTTGTTACTTAGTACAATAGTGAAGAATCTGAAGTTTTTGGAACTTGAAGCAGGGATGAAAAGCTAATATGGTACCAACAGGATCAAATCTAGTACTGTCGATACTCTCCGTGAAGAGATGCATGTGAACTTCCGTACGGTATGTAGCACTACGTGGGGACTGGAGCTCCTGGCCCCCCTCTCTCAATACGGTTCAATAATTCAGAGACTCAGGAAACAAAAAACAACCTGAGCTTCTCAAACTGTAGTTGTCTGTTACAGAGTCTTCACAACTTTTGGACACTGTGAGCATTAAACTGTATGCCTGTGATACAATTACATAAAGCATATGTCAGGAGAAGGGTGTATTAAAAAGTGTGCTTTTTCTGAAGTCAAATGCTGTTCTTAAAATACCAGAGGTTTAGGAAGCAATTGCAGGAATGTAGAGGTGGTTACAATGTAAAATATATTGCTTGCTACCACTTGGAGGCTTAAATCTTCTGCACTACCTTTGGCAGCTTTGGCACTATGTATGCTTCTAGACTAAACGTTTATTTGGAAGCACTTTGGTATGTATATCCACACAGATTCATATTTTGGGGAAGTTTTTGTTTGCATGTTTTTCATTATTAAGTCATGTCTGTTTTGTATGTTGTGAAAAAGCAGAATCAATTTAAAGCTTTGGCAGAGTTATACCTATTACAAGTTTTCTGTGAGCACGTGATGTCAAAAAATAGGATTTTTTTTTGTTCCATATCAAACCTTCAAAGCCATATAATACTGGAACTAATCAATTACTGAATTGACGCATTCATTTTCTTTGAAACGGTACACTTTGGGGGAGGGGGGTAAGGGGAGAGAGAGGTTTGAAAAATTAGGTCAAGTAATTAAAACTAATCCTAATGTTTCTGCTTCTTTTATGAAGTTTTTAATTGCGTAACCAGGCAGAAGTGGAGAGCGGCTGCACTGCTCTTAAGTTTACAGTAACTCAGAAATTGCTGGTGTTAAGCACCAGCAAATTGAGGAATTTGTGGAAGAGCTGGTCTGATTGGTATCCAAACACATTTGTGGTTTCATCCAAAGAGCAGATTTTTGAAGTGCTTCTCTCCCAGCCACAGGATTAAAAAGCAAAAGAAAATTAACATACTCATTGAGAAACATTTTTATATCAAATCATGCATCTAATGATTGGATTAACTTTAAATTTTGGGGAAACTTAGTTGTTGTCTTCACTGGAAAAATAAGAGAAGCTGTAAAACTTCAAGGCAGTCAGTAAGGGTCTAACCTGAAAGGTGCTCGTGGCAACTTTATTCTGTTGCCAGAAATCGTACTTTGTGCTGGTTGCAAGTCCTTACGACTCACAAGCCAGGCCTGGTAATTGGTGCAGACAGTAGGGTTGCATTTGTTCCCAGTAAGTGCACAGACCCTTGACTTTTAAAAAAAACATTGCTGATGCATATGGGACAGCTTAAAAATACTTTTTATAAAAAAAATTGAACTTGACTGTGCCAGGCACTGTAACCCCTTTTCCAAACTTGCTGGAAGCAGCGTAGGGAACCCTTTGTTAGGTGAGGATTGAAAGGATTCACATATTAAGTTAGTTTAACATCTCATGGGAGTTTAAAACTTGCTTTAACTAAATAGTATGTTTAATGCTGGAGTAGTGTTTTTAAAACAATACATATAAATAGAAATTGCCTTAATGGAAAAACTGTAGAGTAATTGCTGAAGAAATATTCTGTTTATAAGAAGTGACAGGTTAGCATCCCTCTTGTCTAAGGTATGATTCAAAGACCTAAAGCCTTGTCATTATGTGACAGCATGAAAAAATTGTTACGTGTTTAATCCAAACTTCAGTATAGAATCTTCATGGGATTTAAAAAGAAACTGGGAAGATTTCTAAAGTAAGAACACCTCGTTAGTTTTGTCTTTACCCCCTTCTCCCCTTCCTTTAGTGTAAAGGTTTTAGTAAAATTTCATTTTTTAAATTTATTCTTCTTCATTGACAAAGCTTACAACATACTTTCCCCTCAGTGCCAACACGTTTGTGCTTGGCTAGCCATGGCACTCCTAATGCTCTGGAAAGGTTTTATTTTTGATGCAGATCTCGTCTCAGTAGTTTACATGTCAAAACATTAATAACTTTGCACCTTTTGAAAGAATGTCACTTTTATAACTTGATTAAACACTGTATATAAGATAACTGTGTTAGTATATGTTAATACAGCTACATAAAGAAACCATCTAGAAAGAAATTAGAACAAATTCTTAATACCCTTTGGGCCTCTAGATGGTGACAGAGAGATTGTTGTGAGACTGGCACCAGGGCAGCTGTCTGGTGGGGCAAGAGGGCGGCTGGAGATGGCTCTGCCTTGGTTCCGCCAGCTCTGGGGCTCGGCTTTGTTTTCACCCTGATGCTTGTTAGATGAAGATTTAAAAATCAGCGCTTTGAAGACCTCGTGCCTCACTATTGAGGCTTTTTCCCAGCCGTGGGCCGCCTTGGTTCCGTAGCAGCCTGTTGCCCTGCAGTGTGTGGGGTGACAGGGCCTGCCCCAGCGCGGTGATGGCGTTGGCCGGGCGGTGTGGACACCGTGCAGGGACGGGAAGGGGGATGGTGGGGCAGGAGCGCTCCCCAGGCCAGGCCTGGCACTGGGGTGGTGGCGGCAGGGCCGGTGTCGCCTGGGGCAGGGCTGAGGGGGGACAGTGCAAGTGGAAAATTACCTGTATAGCTGCTGTGTCGCACCTGCGTGTCTGAGAGCAACGTCATGGTGTAGCTTGGGAGCAGCTTCTTCAGACACTTGTATAATTATTGGTACCCGGATTAATGAGGACAGGAAGCGGGTACCCTAAATTAGCCAGAAAAAAAAACAGAACTAATTAGCAGTATTTATTCTTGTTTAATAATGAAAAATAATTTCTCAGTAACTTTGGGGTTTTTGCCGAAAAATGTTTTTAAAAAAATCAAACGAAGCCTCTTGCCCTGGGAAGGTGGACGGGGGCTCTGCTGCGGCTCCTCGAAACACCCGGGATTTGGGTCATCTGCACCGTAAAGCAGCACTTCAGTTCTGTGAGGGTAACGAGCCCTCAGCTTTCCCCCCCCGCCCCCGTGCGCCTCACTGAAACGCGCTTATTTTTTGTAATATTT
>VZSZ01007121.1:1356307-1422514 GCA_013398815.1 Ibidorhyncha struthersii
GGAGACGCCGCTGCCGGGGCGAGGCCGGGGCCGGCGGTTCCCGGCGGCCCGCGGTTCTCTGGGGGAATTCTGCAGCGGGAGTCCGAAGATCGGCGTTACAGTAAGGCTGCTGCAATTAAAACGTCCCTGAGCTTGTGAACCGTGATACGAACCGAAGAAGGAAGTGTCGGGGGAAGGTGGTTTCATTTTCAAGTACCTTAGCAGATAGGCCCCTCGTTGTTAGTGGAGATCTGTGGAGCGTCCTGTCTTCATCCTGGGTTCCGCTTTAGCGCTTCTGGATCATCCTGAAATCCTGCAGGCAGTGAGACAGATTGCTTTTGTGGAGCTCACTTGATAAAAGATTGAAATTTGATATTGAGAAAAGAGAATACAGGAAGGTTTCTCATTGCATTTGCTGCTCGTTCTCTCTCTCCAGGATGTCTTCAGGTGCGCTATTTCCAAGCCTGGTGCCAGGCTCCCGTGGCTCTTCAAGCAAATACCTGGTGGAATTTCGGGCAGGGAAGATGTCCCTGAAGGGCAGCACTGTAACCCCGGACAAGAGAAAAGGCCTTGTGTACATCCAGCAAACTGATGACTCCCTCATTCACTTCTGCTGGAAGGACAGGACTTCGGGCAATGTTGAAGATGTGAGTATGGCTTTGTGTTTCAGTGCTGAGCCACTGAGTCGCGGTGTGTCTTGTTCTTCTGCTGGCACTGCTGAAAGAGCTTCTGCAAGACTAATTAGGATGAGAACGCCACCGTGGCCTCACAGAGCTGCACTTCCAGATCTCTCTGCTCTGAGGAGCAGATGGAAGAAGGTTTGGGGAGGAGGGCAGAGGTCTTTGATAGGTGAAAAGGAATATTCATGTATTTCCTCAAACGTTTGTTTCTCCTGCCACGTTTTCCAGGATTTGATTATTTTTCCTGATGACTGTGAATTCAAGAGGGTACCTCAGTGCACTACTGGCCGTGTGTATGTATTGAAGTTCAAGGCAGGATCAAAACGACTCTTCTTCTGGATGCAGGTTTGTGGGAGGCCAATAATAAAGGTCTTAGAACAAAATACTTCCAGTTTGCCTCGTATCAAGAGCAGCTTTCTTGCAGGAGCCGAAGACGGACAAGGATGAAGAACACTGCCGTAAAGTGAACGAGTATCTCAACAATCCACCAATGCCTGGTGCTTTGGGTGGAAATGCAAGCGGAGGCCACGAGCTCTCGGCATTAGGAGGTACAGTCCATTCTCTGCTCCTTCATTGTGAGAGGCTTTTTTTTTTTTAACTTTATTTTTAGAATAAGCACTTACAGTCCCCTAGGAAGAAATTCCTGATGGCTATGGAGGGTGAGCTGGGGACAGTGTTAATACCAGAAGTGTAAACGTGCTTTTAGGAAAATAAACTGTGCTGTTATAGTAGGTGCAGGCTGAAAGTTAAGACTGCCAGAAAAAAACTCTCTTTGTTTCCAGTAGATTCTCTGGAGTCTTACCTCTTTATGAAGCCAAGTTGCATTTATCTTTTATGAGCATCATGAATCAGTAAACACTTGAAACTGTTTTTTCCATACAGAATGTGATGCCAATTAATCTCCTGCTGTTTGAGCCGGAGTGCTGTGAAAAAAACCTGTGTGAATATGTTGTGTTTCAGAATGTTTTTGTTTTTAGGTGAGGGTGGCTTGCAAAGCCTTCTTGGAAACATGAGCCATAACCAGCTCATGCAGCTGATCGGACCAACGGGCTTAGGAGGACTTGGTAAAATGCTTTAATATCTTTATGCCAAAATGGTATTTTCTCCTGCCAGGTTAAATCTTACCTGACGATATTTTCAAGTAGTGCTATTGATTGGAATAGCACTTCTTTCATGAGAGAAAGCAAGGCCCTGCCTCAAAGATGAGCTAAGGGGCACAAAAAAAAAAAAGGATGCAGGAAATGAAGGGTACCAGATTCTACACGGCACTCATCTTAGGGCTCCATCTGCAAGGAACGTTGGTTCTGCTCCTTGCTCCACTGAATCTTTTGCTGCTTTTCCTCCTTTTTTCAACCCCTCCTCTTCCTCCTAAATATTCACTGGAGCAGGAACTGAAAACCAGGGATTTGTTCCCGGTGGATGTCTCAGTTACCAAGCTGTGAAGCTGCTTGTGTTGTCTCTGATCCAGTGAACATTTGTGCACAAAGCAGGAAGAGTTGAAGAGAAAGGCTGGAGCGTACCCATCCCACAGCACTCTCTAGTCAGAGCAGTAAGTCTCAGGTTAGGGCCTTCTCTTGAACGACTGTGCTGTTTTTCTGAAGGGGATGAGTGGTGTGGTGGAGTCCCTGCTGTGGGCTGTTCTGGATGCTGTCCGTGCTCCAAGCCCAATAGAGCATTTTCTGAGAGGTCAGACCCTCGAGTGGAAGTAGGCAAAGGAATCCTTGGCAGGTGGCAGTGACTAAGGTTCTGTGCTTAAGCTCCCAAGTCCATTTTTGTGGATCTAGCTAGTGTCTTTAGCATCAGATGCAAATCTCATGTTGGTGGGATGTTCAGATGCAAATCTCGTGTTAGTGTTGGAAGATTCTGGCTTTTTAGGATGTGTTTGGAAAAGATCTTCCTTCTTGAAGCTTCACATGACTTCTGAGACTGTCGTCCTCTTCTTCTCAACACTATTTCTCAGCAGCTCTTCTTTCTTTGCCTTTACATCTAGCCGTAAGACAGCTTGACATGAAATTCACTACTGTAACACAAAGAAGACCATCTGCTTGCCTCTGCAAGTGGTGGTTGTGAATCTATGTGGATCTCTTCCCCCAGTAGCGTCTTGTTCTTTTGCATCTGGTTTACATCTCTCTCAGGACTCTGCCTTTGTTGCAGAGCTCGTGCAACAAAGGAGCTTTCTTTCTGCTGGGTGAATGTTCCTAGCAAGGACAAACTGAGTAGTGTGTGGTGCAGCCCGGTTAGTGTCGCCCTGCAGTTCCTGCGGCTGTGGAAGCTCTGTGATTAGCCAAGAGAAGTGTGACGGGCAAGGTTCCATAGGAGCGAGTCCTATACAAAGGAGGGAGCTGGTGGCTGGCTCTGACCACCAGTGTTCTGCAGCTTCAGTTCATCATGTGTTTGCTCAGGGAGCGCTGTTGTTCTGTCCTCTGCTTGCAGATAGTTCCCAGAAGGTGGCTGTTGAATGCAGATGCTTGTGTAGGGCTGTGTATCTAATTAGAGGTGGTACAAGAACCACTGGATGGGAAGCAAGTGGCAAATGGAGCATTTGGCTGACGTGGCTCAAAGGAATTGTAGGGGGACAACTGGTCACTGACAACTCCAGTGGACGTAGAAGCTGTGATAAGTCCTTGGTAGTTGGGATGTGTGGATAAGGGAGGCTGATTGTGATTTCTTTGGTATACGGTAGTTGGCTCAAAGGCTGAGTGTTGGTTTCCTGCTGTGTTTCCTGATCACTGCTCTACTGGGAGCGCTTTGCTCGTGCGCAGGGTTGTCCTTACTTTGCTCTGCCTATGAAGTGTTTAAGGACTCGGCTGATTCTGCTGCTGCATCTGTGTTAGGTTTGAAGCTGCAGAACCCAGGTGTATGGGGAGACCGTGGTGGTGACTCAAAGGCTGCCTCTAATCTTCTGCTGAGGGCTTTGGCTTTAAGGTTTAGAGAAAAGTTGGATTTTTTGAAACCGGTAGATAAGAGGAGAGGGCTGTGTTATAATGATCATGTATGTACAGCATGAACTGAAGTCACTTTATCCTTATGTGTATATCTAGAACTCGAGCCATTTCTAAGACGTGCAACTCTTTCTAAGGCAGTTTATTATCTAATAGGGATGTGAGATCAGAAAACAAGAGCTGTTAATTTACGGAAAGGGGTGGGGGGGGTGGTCTGGGCTCTTTCACCCCCTCCTGCTTTATTTTAGCAAATAAAACCTTTCAGGTACAAGAGTGACCTCTCTAGATTAGAGAGCTGCAAAACCCCCAAAGGAATGAATTTCTAAACCTGTTCTTTCTTTATGTTTACGGAAGGTGGGCTGGGTGCGTTGACGGGTCCGGGGCTGGCCAGTCTGCTTGGAAGTGGGGGACCCCCGACCAGCAGTTCGTCATCAAGGTAGGGTGCCTGTCTGGTCTGCGTTTGTAGTAGTTTTGTAACGTAAAACTGCCCCTTCTGTGGGAGGAATCGTGGCCTACTGAACAGAAAACACGGTGAGAATTGAGGCCGAGTATTACCTCTCTAAAATGAGGTAGGAGCTCTTCATATTGTAAGGGCTTGAAAAGAAGATTTTCAA
The DNA here is from genome assembly GCA_013398815.1 of Ibidorhyncha struthersii. Lineage (NCBI taxonomy): Eukaryota > Metazoa > Chordata > Aves > Charadriiformes > Charadriidae > Ibidorhyncha > Ibidorhyncha struthersii. The sequence continues at coordinate 1,360,523 of VZSZ01007121.1, forward strand.
GATACAAGAGACAAAGCTGTTTTTTGCAGTGAATTCATTATACTAATTACCTCCTCCAGCTCTCGCAGCCAATCAGCTGCTGTGACACCATCTTCCACAACTTCTTCTACACGCGTAACGCCTGCCCCATCCGTTCCTGCGGCTGCGTCGGTGACCAGTCCGAGCCCCGTACCAAGTTCGGGTAATGGAACCAGCTCAGCCACGAGCCCAACTCAGCCCATTCAATTGAGTGACCTTCAGAACATTTTAGCTACTATGAATGTGCCATCTGGAGCAGGAGGACAGCAAGGTAACAGTGTTCTGACCAGACAGCCCTTGGATCCAGGAGTCCTTTGGAGCTGTTTTACTGTCCTATCCTGTTCCAAATTGGTTTGAAAGGTCTTTTAAATTTTTTGGGTTCTTTTTTTTCATTTGAGTGTTGCTGTTCTTGGCTGCTTCAAGAGTCTTGTCAGTCCAAAACTGAGCGAGGGAGAAAGGATGCTAGTAGTGTGCTAACTATGTTTCAGTACTTCTCTGACTAGACCGTTTGGTTTACATGACAAAAATGTGGGGTTTTGTGCATAATCTAACAGCCAACCATCTATTTTCATCCTAGTTGACCTGGCAACTGTTCTCACACCCGAGATAATGGCTCCCATCCTGGCCAATGCTGAAGTTCAGGAACGGTTGATGCCTTACCTTCCCTCGGGGGAATCTCTGCCGCAGACTGCAGAAGAGATTCAGAACACCCTGACGTCTCCTCAGTTTCAGCAGGTAGATGCCTCGCTGTCACGGGAAGAGCAGTTCTTCCCGCCTCCCCCATGTGTCATGATTCACCTTGCCCTGCTGTTTCAGATTCCTGCCCCTGTTCAGAGTAGGAAGTTGCTCTGCAGAAGTGGGAAGGAGGAGGGGGGAGATGATTTAACAGAGCACTAGTTCTTTCCTCCTCCAGTCACCCAAGGGCAGATCTGAATTTTTCTTACTTTTTCTTTTGGAACTGGGCTTTACCTTTCTCTATAATAATGCTCTCTGGTAAATGACAGGAGTAGTAGCAAATTTGTTATTCCCTCTCAAAGAACGTTTTTGTCAGCAGTCTCCTTAAGGTTTATTTCAAGCAACTGAGGGGAAGAGATGCTCGTGCTCACAGCGCTACATCCCTTGGGTCTCTTGAAACACGTGTACTTAATTCCAGGACTGTCTGTGTGTGATTAAAGCTGGTGTATTACAGGCCAATTTGAACTAGTTACACTGATTGATTGATTGAAATTTGGCAATCTGCAAAATTTCTACAGCTAAGACGACTGTTAAGTCTAAACTATGACAACTCTTTTGTGCAGACGAAACATGCCTCATTTCCAAGTCTTTTAATTGGTGATTTGATAGAGTATCTGCATCTAGATTGAGTTATGTTGTCCATGCACTGCACTGCCTGGCGGTTACACCGCTGCGGGTTGGTGTGTTGCTCAGTCTTGCAGGGTTTAGCAGGTCGTGCTCACTGGTGTCCAGCTGGTTAAGAGCAAATGTTCCCGAGTGCAGGATCTGCCCGGCGCCTGTGGTGCGGTGCGGTGGCACTGCAAAGCCTGCCCCAGCGCAGGAGTCACTAAAGGAGAGTGGCTGCTCCCACCCTGGCCGTGTCGCACGGTCACCGTGCCTGAAGGGGCCCACTCTCCTCACGTGGCCATTGCACAGCAGTCACCTGGTGCTGGAGAAACATAACCTGAACATTTTTTTGACGCTGTTGACTCCAATTCACAGGCCTTGAGCATGTTCAGTGCTGCCTTAGCTTCAGGACAGCTTGGCCCACTAATGAGTCAGTTTGGCTTACCCGCAGAGGCAGTAGATGCAGCAAATAAAGGCGGTAAGTATTGGTGCTGTTGGGAACACGATGAAGTGGTTTGGGGTGGGTTGTTTTTTTTTTTTTGTTCATTGTTTTTTGGGGTATTTTTGGCACTGCACACAGCCATTGAATGTGGACTGTACCGATCAGGTTCTGTGCAATGGTCAGACACTGATTCTTGCACTGTTTTTGCAGCGAAAAGGCGAGGAGCACGGGTGTTCCCCAGCAGACACAGTGTGATGTCAGAGGCGCATTTAGGGTTCTGCAGAGGGATGGGCTGAGCAGCTGTGGCCTTGTTTTGATAGAGCTGCAAAAGACTCTGGAGGTGTCACAGTCACCTTGTCCAGGAAAGCCTTTTCTGTGGGAGTCTTTAATGAATCATCTGAAACGCGTGAACACAGCAGGGGCCTGTAGCACTGAGGGGAGGGGTGTCAGTGGTCCTTAATGAGCTTTCAGCATCCATCCCATTACTGCAGTAATTCTGGTCTGCAGCTGCCCCTGCACAGTTAAAGGGCAGAAAATGCTGGCTGTGGCAGAGAGATCCAAATGTGTGTTATATTGAATGAGTGTTAAAACTTTCTTCCCTGCTAATAGTCTTACTAAAGCAACTGTTTACTCTCGAATTAATGAAGCTCAACCTTGTGTGGACCATGAACTTCATCCCAGAAAATGCAAAGCTGAATAACTAACTAATGTGTTTTAATTTCTAGATGTAGAAGCGTTTGCCAAAGCAATGCAGAACAGTGTCAAGTCAGACCAAAAGGAAGGAGACTCTAAGGACAAGAAAGATGAAGAGGAAGATATGAGTTTAGATTAAGTTATTTGCTCTTCCTTACAGATATTCCTAGATACTAACTTAAGCAACTGCAGTAGGATTACTAACTTCATATTATGCTTATATAAATCTACAAATAAAGGAATTTTCTTTATCTGCCATCCTGTTCATTCTCAGTCTGTTTAACATGCATGCTGAAAGCAGTACTTGCTCTTTATTTGCCTTACTGTTCAGTTTTGATGCTTTTGACGTCAGGCTAGACTAACTCTCCTGATTTCCGTGCTAAAAGGGTTGAGCCATGTGCCTCTTGAGTAATGAGCACCTCAAGGGCCCATCGCTGACTGCCATTCGCTTCAGGGCCCACCAGCTTGTGATCTGCCATTGTCCTACATGTACTGCTGCACGGGCCACCCTGTCCTGGGTGCAGGACTTCACCTTTCAACAGGAGGAGGTTTCTGTTTGTGAACATCAGAGCGTGCTACCCCCGTGGCTGCCATGCTCACAAGGAGCTGCTTACGGCAAATACAACTGTAAGGTCCCTACTGTGCCACTTCCCGAGGTGCTGATTATCATCAGCCCTTCTACATCAGCCTCATACTTGCTCTTCACCAGTAAAGAGAGAGTAACACAGAACTTTATTTGACTCCAAAGTATGTACCAGTCATTGACAAAGACCATCTTTAATACTACAACTTAAAAACAGGTCATAATTACATTTGTTTAAGATGGACATGTTAAAAACCCATTTTTACAATATTTACCCCTCATAAAAAAAAAAACCCACAATATGATATAAGTTATAAGTCCATTTCAGAAGCAAGATTTTTCTCCCCAAGTGGCTAAAGATATATATACACACACAAATATATATATGACGTGTAAGTGCACAAGTGAGCTAGGTGTCTTGGGAGGAAGTTTTTTTTCAAGTGAAGACTGCACTGCACCAGGCAGGAGCGGGGCCGGGCAGGAGAAGGCAACTGCTGGTGGTGGGGGCCAGGCGCTGCCTCGCACCCGGCCAGACTGGGAGGTAACTTTTCCTTACGTCTTCCCTTTCAAGCAATGGTTTCTTGCTTCACCCAACAGGACTTGTGTCAGTGTATCTACCAGGGCTGAATGCAACTGCAGAGGGTCAGAGTGGTATATGTGTCTTTCTGCTTTCCCTCAGCAGTTCTCCCAGCCTCTTTTGTTCCTCTTTTTTTGATTCTTATAAATTAATCTGATAAGAAGATGCTAATTCTGTGAACAGAATTTTGTCCAAGTTCCCCCTTGCAGAGCTTTTGGTGTAGTGGTGGTGGATGAACTGAGACTGCCCTTGGGGGGGGGGGGGTTAAATGTGTCCTTGCTTATAAAAACACAAAAGTGACGGAATTAATCCAGTTTGTCCTAATTGCATTTATTATAAAACAGAAACTGCCTACAGCCTTTAGCAGAAGACAGTCTGTGACTGTTATTAATAGCCTCAAGTGTCCTGTGAACTAAATCTATGTGCGTTGTACATGTGGGGTAAAGGGAACAGGATTTAGGACACGATGCACAGCTGCTGTGTGCGTCAGCCCATGCGCAGAGAGGACAGTTGCTCTTACCGCGAGCCCTGTGGCAGCATGAGTCCTGTTGCAGATGCCTGACCACCAGGGAAGGACTCAGACCCGTCTCCACATCCTGCTCCGACTTTTTGGTTATATTTGTGAAAGATGTCCCCAAAGTCCCCCCTTCTGCCCACCTTCCTCCCCTGCCCTCCTTCCCCTTGGATCCGTGGCCCCTCTCTGGTTTTGGCCCCAGACTTGCACCTGCAGCCACTGGAGATCAAGTAATTTTGACCATGGTTAATGCTATCGAGTAGGTGATGTCTGGGGCCCAGGGAGCAGTGCAGCTTTCTGTCGGTCAGGCTGTACGTGGAGGTGCACTTACTTACAGCACGGGGCAACCCTTAAGGCCAACGGAGCCCCTGACAGTCCTGGCTCGTGGCAGGTCCACGTGGCTCCGGTTAATCACCAGGTTCCTTATACAGCCCACGTAATGAGGGAAGGGAGGTAACGACATGGTGCTGGCTTTGTCTGTCTCTGCAGAAGGAATAAAAGCATTAGTCTGGCTAATAACAGGGCAGGGGACTAAGTGTCTCTTGCACCTGGAATAGTATGTCTCTTGGCCTTGGGGTATTTTGTTCTGGAGGGCCTCTCTCCCAGCTCACCTGGCAGCCCTCCCACGTAGAAGGTCGCCCTAGCGCTGGGTGCCGGAGCCTGGATGGGTCCCACTGTGTAGTTGCCTTCCGTGTCCACGTCAACCTGGATTATGTTTTTCCATTTGGTAACTTCAAAAGAAAACAAGAGTCAGTGCTGCTTCCTCACCGCAGAGCAAGTCCACCTCCACTCGCCAGCCCAGACCAGTGCCGGAGCAGAGCAAAACTCCTGGGAGGGTCAGAGGACCTGGCCTGGCTCTTGGGAAACACTCAGAGTCTGCCCAGCCTCCCCAAAATCTGTCCTTTGGCCACAGCAGCCACCCACAAAGCGCTGTGTCTTTCTCTAGTGAAGAGGGCTGCCCTCTCCCCGCGGGGTGGGACAGCACACGCCGGGTGAGAGGGCATCAGCTCAGACCGGCTCCGGCCACGGACAGGGAGAGGTCCTGAAGCTGAAAACGCACCCGGAGCACACGATGGGTCGGGCAAGATAAGGGCTTAAACAGAGCTGAGCTGTGCTGAGCCGGGGGCTGTAGCTGTGACCCCCCCACCCCAGAAAGGGCTTGATGCAAAACCTTAGCACTCGTCAACAGCGAACACATTAAAGGCCGAGTTTTGCCTGTACAAGTGTGAATCCCGCAAATCCCTGCTCCCAGCCGTGGGCTTTGAGCCCTTCGGACACACTCTGCACCAGAGCAAGTCGGGCTTTCACTTTCAGCAGGACACAACAGCCCTGGACGGAGTCGGTACCGCGGGACATCTCTGGCCTCGCCGGCTGCTCCGTGACCTGGGGAAACCCCTGTCTTTCCTGCCCACCAGGTCTGACAGCACTAACGAGATCAGGCAAGGACTCTTATTAATTAGGAAATGGCTTGATGGCAGCTACAATCTCCCAAATTACGTGCATACAGGGGGGAGCTGGGGTTTAAATACCCAAGGAAGGGCCCCGGGCTCCCCCCGGGCGATGTAGGCTGAGCAGGAGTGGAGCAGCATCCCAGAGCCAAGCACTGGCTGTCACCTCACCTGCGAGGGTGTGCCACTGCCCGTCGCAGAGAGATGGGCACGTCACCGACGCGGAGAACTCGTCAGCCCCAGTGTTTGCTCTCACAGTGACCTGGTGTGTGAGACAAACCCATTAGAGCCCAGTGAGATGAGTGGGACGGGCAGGAGATGGCCACTGCCTCTGAAAACCTGTGGGGAAGCCACCCTCCCACTACCTTCGTCTCTTCCATGTACAGGAGAAGATGGTGGTTTCTCCTTGTGCTGACGTGGAAGATGAGGCCAGAAGCACTGCGGGGACGGACCTCCAGTGTCACCTCCAAGTCCTGCTCGGTCACGACCGCATCAGCTGGAAAAGAAATGCCACTGGTGAGAAGGACAAGAGCCCTCCCACAAGTCGTCTCCCTGCCAGCCCCAGGGCCGTGGGAGCCAGCGCAGGCTGCTGTGGGGTACCGAGGACGATGGATCCGCCATCTGCAGCAAAGAAGACCCCACTCTCCAGTGCGCCCTCGTAGCATGGCGTCACCCCGAAGGTGCGTGAGGGGGGACCCAGGGGCCTCCCGTCCAGCTGTGGGTTCCTCAGGCAGCCGTCGAAGCTGGAGGTTGACGCAACCTGCAGAGAGAAACCCCAGGAGTGAGCGCAGAAGGGCCAAAAAAACTGGCAGGCATGGCGTGATGCCACGGGACCGCGAACTGGCAGAGATAGGGTGATGCCACGGCACAACCAAGCCCTTACCGGTATGTGAGCCTTGGCTTTTCCAGCCGGGACCCCCCCCACATACAAGGGGGTCCGGGCCACAAAGAGCCCTGCGGCGGCCACTGCAGCGCCCTGGGCTCGCAGCCCGTCAATGACCAGCTGGGCTCGGCTCTGGTCTCTGCTGAAGAAGACCTGCAAGGACCAAAGGTCAGTGCCAGGGCTGAGGGCTTCCCGCGTCGAGGGAAGGGTGCCCAAGGAAGGGAGACCCCCGCTCGGAGGTTCAGCCCTGGCTGTGCTTTTGCTGTCCCCTCTGCTGCCCCGGGGCCGTGGGTGTCCCATGCGCAATTAGAAAGCGATGCCCAGAGCAGGGCTGGACCAGGCTAACCCCCGCACGGGCACCCAGAGATGGGGGGGAGCGATGTGGCTCGGGGAGGTCCTGCCGAGCTCCAACCCTCTGCTCACCGTGTGCCACCGCCGGTCACGGTACTTGTCTTTGCTGCGGATGCGCAGCCGGCGCCTGCCGACGTCCAGCAGGAAGACAAAGCGCCCGTTGGAGACAAAGAGAGCCATGAAGGTGTCCCGCTCGCCCGCCACGTAGAAGAGCAGCCCGCTGGAGGAGTTCAGCTTCACCTCCAGGGAGAAATGGGACCTGCAGGGACAGGGGGGTGATGGGAGCACCCTGCTCTCCCACAACAGCAAGGGCCACTTGCTCTCCAAGCGATGGTCCCCACGGGGCGAGCCTCACCTCTGGCCAAAGGAGGCCGGGATCTCCTCGAACTCCCAGCGACTGCTCGGGGCACCCCCGAAGCGGAAAGTGCCGCCGGCTGCAGGGGGCTGTGGGTGCAGCCGGCAGAGCCCATCCCCATCGTGGCGGCGGTCCTTCGAGGCAGGCTTGCCTGACACCTACACAAGATGCACCAAGGAATGGAGTGAGGGGAGCATCCCTGCGGGTGTCACGGGGCAGAGGTGCTCAGCAAGGGGGCAATGGTGACATCTGAGGAGGACGGGGAGGAGGACGGGGAGGAGGACGTGGGGAGTTTCGGCAGCAGCTGGTACCTTGGGTTTCCGCCTGTCCTTCTTCGGAGTGACTCTGAGCTGCTGCGGCCGCTCACCCCAGGGACAGCTCATGGTGACGTTGACGCTCTCCACATTCTGCTGCAGGTCCACCACCATCTGCGGCTCTGACACCCTACACACACGGGGAGAAGAGGTCCCTGTCACCGAGCCAGCTGGGAGGTGGGAAGGGGCTGAGTCCTGTTCCCTGGAAGTGGCACGGAGATGCTCACCGCTTGACGAAGATGTTCCCGATGCAGCCAGTGAGGTTGCTGAGGGCACCTGGCTCTGGTGAACCCCCGAGCTGGAAAAGCAGCCGCCCATCCTGCCGTCGCTGCCGCCGGCCGGGCCCAGCGCCTGCCGCAGCGTCCTGCAGCTCATCGTCCACGTACAGCCGGACCCTGCGGGGAATGAACAGCGTGGGCTGAGCGGGTCCCCACGGCCATCGGCATGCCAGCACCCATGCACCGCCAGGACACGTACCCACGGGCATCGCTGTAAAAGGCCACGTAGTGGGTCCTGTCATCCGCGTAGGCATTTTCAGTGGTGACTTCGGTTTCCAGCAGGTTCAAGGCCAGCTGGCCCCTCTGGAGAGACACGCGGCACGTCCCCTCCTGCAGAAAGCATCAGCCCATTGCTGCTCAGCAGCTGAACCCTGAGGAAGGGCCCATTTCCCCACTGCCCTCCAGGAGCTCAGGGTGCGGGTTCACCCCTGGCCCCACCACAATCCCTCCCTTTCCCAAGAGGGAGCAGCACCATCCCCGAAGGAGCCGCCGACGTTTGTGCCCCACTGCCATGATATCTGTGGGGGCTGCAGGTGCCCACCTGGGTGGTGTGGTGGTAGAGCAGCCCCTCACGCTGGCTGGTCCGGAAGCCGAAGCCGCTGTAGAAGTCCCGCAGCCCCGGCACGTCCTTCAGGGCCAGGGTCAGGTAGCCATGGCCATGGACACTGACTGAGCGAGCCACCTGTGAGGGACACCATGGAGACGAGGTAAGAGCCTGGCCCTGGCGTTGCAGAGGTGCTGGGGGGATGACTGAGGTGCTCAGGTCCTCGCTGGGTCTGGCTTGTGCTATGGCCAACCATGCAGAGCACCTCACCATCACCCCTCCGCACTGAGGACTTGGGGGTTTGATGCTTGTTTCTGTGTGAACGAGGGGAGATCGGGTCTGTCCTGGGGGTCCTGCGCTCCCTTTCCCTGAGAGACTCCCCAGCACACTGCCCAGGCTGCTGGGGCTTTATGCTTACCAGAAGATCTGAGGTGCACCCGTAGCTCACGCCAACGGTGCTCATGCGCTTCAGGTCGACATATTTGCCAAGAGCCTTCAAGCCCTTCATGCAGCCCCGGATGGGCCCACCCGTGGGGAAGAGAGCTTTCAAGCTGTGGGAGAAGCAGACAGTGTTACAAGGCCAACCCTGGGCAGCATCCAGCGCTGCAGCCCTTCAAACAGAATGTCTGGGAAGGTCCCGTGGTGGCCATGGGTACCTCCAGTGCCTCAGGCACAAGGCTGCTCCAACGTACCCAGCATGGCAAAGGAGGACTTGGTGACACCTACCAAGCATCATACCCCTCACTAGCGATGGAGACATCCCATACTCAAGCCCACAATCATGGGCAGGAAAAGGAAAGCCCCACCCCAGCTCCACCCGGACATCCCTGGACGTGGCAGGGAAAGGGCCAGGGCCACCCCTAGGGACACTGGAGAGGAAGATGTGGACTGGACCCACCTGGGGGGCAGCACAGCTGGGGGCACGCCACCCAGGTAGTAAGAGACAGCGTTCTCCAGGGAGTTCTCCTGCTCCACCATGAAGATGGTGAGGCGTTCCAGCCGCACCAGGATGCGCTTCTTGCTATTCATTTTGAGGAGGAAAATCTGGATCTGGAAACAGAGGAGAAAAAGTGATCTGCCAGCCTGGGGCAATTAGGTCCACCACAGAGGGCAGCATGAGGTACCTGGTTCACGGCTCCAGTCAAAGAACTTCTTGGAGCTCCACCCAGCAAACCACAAAACAAGGGTCTGGGTGTTCCCCCCCTACCCTCTGGATGAGGAGCCCCCCAAGGATGCCGGGCAGGCGACCGCTCCCCCTTACCGCTTTGTTTGTGGTGCTGCTGATGGTGAGGGAGGAGGAGTTGCTGCTGGGTTTCGCCATCTCCAGGCCGGTGCTGAAGTCATAGTAAAGCACCAGCTTCCCATCCCGGATGGCCAGGCACAGGAACTGACCCTGGGGGAGGCAGGACGGACACTCAGCCCCATGTCCTGGTGGCGTTCAGCATGCAGCCGTGGCGCTGAGCCCGACCTGCCCTTCAGCAGCAGTGGGAGCAGGTCTCACTACCACTGCCTTGACACATAACTGTGACAATTATTGGGGATTTATCTGCACAGGGATGGCACCGCCCGTCCCCGTCAACCCTGGCCCAGCTCAGAGGGGCTGTGCACGGCTGCTCTCGCAGTTCAGAGGAGTCCCTCTGGCACCAGACAAGTGATTACTTCTGCTGTGAGGTCTGGTCCATCCCTCTTGTGGCTTTCAACAATAGTGCAGAAATACTGCTCAAAGCAGCACTGCCATCTCCAAAACCCTCTTCTACCAGGTGCCCTGAACCGGGAACACTTGCAAGTGGGGCTGGGAGTGCCCCAGTCCACCAGCTGAGGGATGGATGAAGGCTCCCCAGGGGAGCAAGCACCTGCCTGATTCTCCAGAAAGAAGAGGATGCCATTGTAGGACACCACCCGGATCTCCTGCTCGAAGCGCTTGGTTGTGCCAAACTGGCTCTCAAACTTGATCTCCGCGTAACCGGTGCCATCAAAGTAGGAGCCGTCAGTCAACCAGGGGTCTCCTGTGGACTTGGACCTGAGTCATGCAAGAAGAGGTCCAAGGCATCACTCCAAAGCCAGTCGCCATGCTCTGGGGCAGCCAAAGGTCATGCTAAGCGCCATGGAACAGAGCTGCCCCAGGCCTGGTCGTGGTGTCCTACCTCGCACAGGGCTTCTCAGCAGCGGTATCCAGCTGGAAGGTGCGTTGGAAATTGTACAGGCTCACCACCTCCTCGTTCAGGGTGTCCAGCTCCAGGCACCCACGGTAGTTGGGATAGCGCAAAGTGGGAGGAGGCTGGGAATGAAACCGGACACTTAGGGGAAGTTTGATCCTGGTTTTCCTATGAAATCAAAGGTTTTCCCCTCCGAGAAGCTCCAAAGGTATCACTGATACCTCCTAGAAAACCAAGCCTCCCTCCCTGCTGCCTGTCTCACCGTGAAGCTGGAAGGGTAGCCACCCACGTAGAAGACCACGTTGCGTGGGTCGAGGTTGAGCAGCCCCTGCTCCCCTTTGGCCACGCTGTCTCCCTTGGTCTCGTGCACCGTCTGCCTCTCCACGATCACCGACATGTGCCCATACTGCAGGATCCTGCAGCAGGGAAGGGTGGTCAAGACAAGGGAGAACCCCAAAGAGGAGCAAACCCCTGAGCAAAGGGCCTCCCCACACAGCCCTACCAAAAAGGGGTGCATCTCTCACTGGGGAGCCCCAGAGCAGCAGTGCATTGAAAGGACTCAGCACTGGTGCTGTCAGCACTGCCACAAGGCTGAATGGACCCTCCATGATGAGCTTCACCTTTCCTCTCCTGCAGATACCCCCTAGACCCTCCATGACCTGGCAAGACGCCACCTCCTTGCTAGTTTTTTTGAGGTATCTGTGTTGATCATTTAGGGATGACTGAATGGTGGAGGCCACAGCACCTCCGCAAGCCCAGGGGCTGCCTAGGCTTGAGCATAGCACTACCTGCATCCTCTCCAGGGACAGTCTCCCGTTGAACTTCCGTGGGATGTCTCCCATCAGTCTCCTACCTGTTGATACTGACGGTGGCAAACTGCTCTCCAATATCCTCATCGACGGTTAGGGAGGCTGGCTCCTCATCGCCCAGTTTGTAGACCCAGTGCACTCTGCGGTCCTTGAGCACGATGCCCAGGTAGTCTCCAGTGGCCTGAATGCAGGGAGAGACAGGGCCACACGTTGGCATTCAGGACAGGCAGAAGCACCAGGCAATGCTCTCCCTGAAGCTCCCACTGGCCAAGCACCCCAGTTCACACAGGTGCCCCCATCCACCTCCAGCCAGGCTGACGGCTGCATCCAGGGCCCGTCTGTGCTCCCCACAGACACGCAGGGCGCAGGCGAAGGGCAATGGGGCTGACATCCAGGTGTGATCCCCCACTGATGCTACCAACACGGGCTCCCGCTGCCCTCCCCCTGCCCGCACGGCCCCATCTCACCTCCCGGCTGCCCAGGTACAACACGAACCGCCCCTCCTCCGCCCCATCCTGCCGTCGCTGCCGGCTCCTGGGTTCGGGGTTTTGGATGTAGAATTTGAGGGACGTATAAGCTGCCAAATCCTGAAGGTTGCTGGGCATCCGGACCTGCACACCCGAGCTGCCGTTGAACTTCATGGGGACTTTCACCTGGAGGGAGAGAAATCCAAACCCATGGCACTGAAACCGCTGCTGCCGCCTCCCTCGTCACTGCCAGATTTACCAAGTCAAAGCATTTTCTGGAGTCTTCCCATGAGAGAGGGACCCTGCCTGGTGGCTCCAGAGACAACCCTCGTTCACCCCAAGCCCCCGACACACTGTGCGCAGNTGAGCTGCCGGATCCGCACAATGTTCTCCGACACGGTGGCATTCTTGTTCCTCCTGTTCTCCAGGCTGCTCAGCTTCCCCAGCAGCAGTGGGATGGTGCTTTCCAGGCTGGATACTGGGGTTAGAGAGGAGCCAGGGTTTTTGAATGTTAGTGAGGGAGGGAGATGTGAAGATCAGGCAGTTTTGAGACATGCAAGTCCAAGCAGCAGCAGCTGGGAGCAGAGTCACAAAATGACGCCCTAAATCCAGCAGCCTTGATGGGGGGTGTGCGTGCAAATGCTCTAGTGCATGCAGTCTCCTGCAGTAAAGATACAGGTGACACAGACACCGCAGGAAGAGAAAAAACTAAAGGGCCAGGACTTAAAGCACCCACTATTGGCTGCTACATCCCTCTACTCTCGGCCTGGACCTGCAGAGCACAGCTTCCAAAAGCAGAGAGCTCTCTGGAGACATCTGTCCATGCCAGACTCGGCCCTGGCAGCACAGCACTCACCAGATTTCCTGGCGTCCTGGACTGCCTGGTTCAGGTCTTCATTTCGAAGGTCTCCGTACTGGTCTTTCCACTCATCCAGATTTTTCTTCATGGTGCTCAGGGTATCTTCCACTCTCGCAGCTGTTTCGTTGGCCTCAGCAGCTGCTGCTTTGGCATTCTGGATCATCTCTTTCGTGTCCTCTGGAAAGAAAGGAGAAAAATCTCTGGGATGGCCAGGAGCAGGGAGGAAGCACCCTTGGGTCACAGCCTGGGCAGGAGGAAAGGAGCAGAGAGAACCAGTCTAGCCCAGACTCGACTGACCAGAGAACCCCAGGGCAAACCTTGGTCCCTGCCCAGCATGTCCTGCACAGACTGGAGCTGGCTCAGGAGCTGCTCCTTCTTCACACGGAGGTCAGCCAGCTTGTCCTTCGCTGTCTGCAGAGTGCCTTTAATAGCTGCAATTAAAGAAATGCGTATGCTGTGTGTTGGATCTCAGTCCAGCCTGAAGGACATCACACCCTGCAAGAAGCCCCTCTCACCCCCGTTGAGTTTTCTCTGCTCTCTCCTCACAGCCTCCTCCAGGTTGCTGCTGTTCCTCTTCAGATCTTTAGAGATGGCACCGAGATTCTCTGATATGACACTCTGTAAAACAAACATGCGTTGCTTAGGACTCTCAAGAGGAATTCACGTCTCCGGCCCTGACTGCACACAAAAATGCTTGTTCAGGCAACTGCAGTGGGGTGTGCTGCTGGGGCACGACGGGGAGACCCAAACCCCCAGAGTCGACCCCAGCTGTGGCAGAGGCTCTGCTCTCCGGCACAGAACAAAGTGCTCAAGTGTCAGAGGGAAGGGGCAGCAGAGCCCTACGTGTGGGCGTGAAAAGCTGCAGGACTGTGGAGGGAGTCTGGCTTTTGCTCGTCTTCACGGGGCTCCCCACAAAACGTACCATCAAAGCCTCTCCGGCTGCCTCATCAGCGTCGTGGGCTGCTCGCTCGGCTTTTTTCACAGCTTCAATGATGCTGGCATAGGCATTGGAGGCATCGATCGCCCGTTGGATAAAGCCATCCTGGTTTGTACCCTGGATAATGCTGTGTTGGAAGATGAAGCCATCAAGCCCAGGGAGACTGGCTCTTGCCCATGCCCCCGCAGCCAAACCCCTTTGGGGTCCTCCTCACAACATGCGCTCCAGGATGAAGCTTTGGAGATGGTACCCCGCTGCTCCCCTGCCATGGTGTGGGGCTGCAGTTTCCCATCCCCAACTCTGGTAAGAGGTGGTCTGACTGATGAGCGTCAGGACCGGTGCCTCACCTGGACAGGTTCCTTGCGAGCTCATCCAGGAGCCGGGCATGCTCCTCCGCCTGCTCCACGATGGGGATCTTGCTGCTGGCTGGGGAGAACTTCTTGACCCGCTCAGTGAGGGGCAGCTTCGCCCCATCCAGCAGTGCTGCCAGCTTTTCGTACGCCTGCGAGGACACATGTCACCCCTGAGGGCTGCCACCCCCTTGCACTCTGCCCATGCTGAAGCACACCCATCACTCACCTCCTTTGCACTCTCCATCTTCTGTAGGAAGTCGGAGACTTGGGCCAGGGAGTCCTTGGCCATCCTCAGGGTCTCCTGCACCAGCGCATGCTGCTTTTGGAGTTCACGGCTCTTTTGCTAGACACACAGACGCAGGGTCAGGCACCGGCAGGGCTGGGGCAGGCCCCCCCTCGCTGCATGGCAGTATGGGACAACCCGGTGAAGCTCTACCTGACTCTCCTCCAGGTTGTTGCGGTTCAGGCTGTTCAAGTCTTCCGTCTGCCTGGTTTTGTTCACAGCCTCGTTGAGGGCATCGCGGAGGTCCATCAGCTGGGAGCTGTGCTGCGCCAGCCGGTCCCGGATGCTGCTCACCAGGTCCTGGTTGGACTCCCAGCGGGCATGCAGCTCGCTCTTCACCCGATGCAGCACTGAGGGTGGAGGAGATGAGAACCGTTGCTAATTCATCCTCCTGCGGTAAAGGGCTTTTTCTGTGCTTGGCTGTGGAAAAGCCTTGTTCTGGTCCCACTTGGCAGGTATCAAGGCCAGAAATGACCATCTTCCATCCCCCCTCCTTCTTTCAGCCTGGATAGCACAGGGTCTTGTCCAAGATTATGTCCAAACCCCCAGTGCTGGCGAGAAGGATGGGATTTCTTTCAGAAAGACCCAGCCGTGCCTGAAAGGCTCCAGATGATGGAGAAACCCCACCTGAGGCCCACTCCAGCGCTTGATTACTCCCACTGTGAAAAAATTACTTATTTCTAGCAAAAGCCAGTTTATAATTCCAGCTTTCAGCTGCTGAACTACATTTTGCCGCTGCCTGTTAATGAGAAGCGCTCGCTCCCCGCAGTGCCAGCGTGCCTGGCTATGGCTTTGTGCGGGAGCACAACCCGAGCCCTTGCTCCTGCGAGGGATGCCCTCGGGATGGTAGAGCTGCTGAGGGTGGTGGGCTGCTGGCTGTTACTCTGAACCCCTTTCCTGGGACAGCAAATGTGAACAAACATGGGGTGACTTATGCAAATCCACAATAATGGTAACTCCTGGTTTTAAGGGTTGTCACTTTCGGTCACCAGACAGAACTACCCAGCTAGTACAATCTGCTCTAAAACTCACCTTAAGGGAAAAGGAACCAAAAATGGAGTGTCACAGGGGACTCTAAAACTACTATAAAACTTGTTGGGGGTGCCTGTTTATTAACAGCATTCTCGGAATGTGACCACAATGCGTAGCATCCGCATGGGCTCCCAGCCAGGCTCTCAGGAATGGCTCGACCCAGCAGGATCTGTGTAGCCCTGTCCCACGCCACTGAGTTGGACTCACACTTCCGAGCCTCCTCGTGCTCGCGCCTTGCCAGCTCCTCCTGGCTGCCCAGACTCCGTTCCTTCATCTCCCTCAGCATTCTTTCCACCTCGGCCATCTTCTGCCGAAACTCCTCGGTGGAGGTGGTGCTGGCGTTTGCTGCCCCCAACCTGGCCATCTGCCGCAGCAAGTCTGCAGAGAAATCCAGATCCCCCGTTAGCGTTGACCAACCCAGGTCCTTCATAATCCCCCGAGATCTTTCCTCTCTTACGTCACTCCCAACAAGTCGCAGCCAGCTTTCATGCAGTACTCAGGCACCCGAATTGCCTGAGATCACTCAGAGGTATGCCCCCACGTTTCTGTCCCTTTGGCTGCGACATCCCAAGTGCTGTTTTGTGGCTTTACCTCCTCTGCTAGATCCAGCCACTCCCTGTTTTGCTAAATCTCTCCGGAAGCTGTAGTACAGATGGCCCCAGTCTTATGTATTTTAGTAACATTTGTGCAAGTTTAATGTGTTTTTTCCAAAGACTGCGTTTAGCCAAACAGCTGGGACTCACGATAAGCCCGGTCAGGATAAAAGCCAGAATTCTGCAGGGATCTCCATTTCATTTGTATTTCCCCTTGTTTTCTCCATGGATCTTTCTAAGTGATGCAGTACTTGGTGCTGTTTGAAAGCAAGAGCGTGGCATTCCCAGCAGGAAAAAAGCCATAAAGCAGAGACCCTTCTTTACCTACCCGCAATGCCTTTCTGAATGCTTTGGATGTTTAGCAGGAGCTGCTCCCCCCTCTGGTAAGTCTCTCTCGTGTGCTGCTCAATCCGGTTTGCTTCTCTGTGAGTCATTGTCATCTACAACAAAAACCACTGGCTTAGCTGCAGTAAGAGGTTGTTTTATGTGATTCCCCAGTGGGAAGATGTTCCCCAAAGGCACGCAAGGCTTGGGAATGTGCAGATTTGAGGTTCTTGAACTATGTCTCCTCCAACAGCCTGCCCTGTGCTGCTCACCTACAATGAATTTAGTGATGGTCTTATTTAGCACCTTCAGAGAAGCACCAGCAATAAATGCAGCTCCAACGCAACAGGCTCTGGATCCTGAAATAGTCCTAAGACCCCAGAGCAGAGCACTGTCCTACACTCTTAATGCAGGAAAAGCCCCATAGCCTGGAGCCAGGCCCACTGGGTCCTGACCAGGACACAAGAAGAGATGGAGGGCTGCAGTTTGGTCATTCAGAGCATAGACGTAGATATGCACAGAGGCATTTCGTCCATGCAGCTGCCCAGGGACGTATGTCAAGTAGAGACTTTTCCCTCTCCCTTAGATTAGGAGCAGGTAGTTTATAAATCAAATCAAATCAAATCAAATCAAATCTTGCTCAGTTTATAAGTTCTCTGAAGACACAATTGGTGCTTTTAAGACTGTATACAGACTGCATCTTGCAAAATGTGTTGCTCTACTAAGGCCTCCAAGGACTATTACAACTCATTGATGCATTTGCTGTCAGGGCTCAGGTTCTCCCTGCCACAGCATGGATACATCCAGGACGGACCTAGATGTTCCTTCCTCATATGCTCCTTCTGTAAATGACATTTTATTGAATTTATTTTTACTGGTTAAAGTTGGAGCCGCCTCAAAAGCAAGTAATAAATCAAGAAACGACCATCAATACCACAAGATGTTTAGCAGCCCTCCGAGGGAGGAATGCAGGCAATCTAGTTTGGGCATCTACGTAAGAGACCCCGACAGCCAAGCCCAGTGCTGGCTGGGCAGGAGATCCCTCCTGCCTGAACTAGGCTCCTCACTGCCTTCAAAGCCCTTTTTTTAGGTAAAAGGAGGAGCTTGTGCTCTGGAAAAGGAAGATGGAGAAATGCCCTACTTTGTGCTGCAGTGCGTTCAGGTCCTGCGTGAGGTCCACGTTCTCATCCTCCAGCTCGTCAGCCCTTTGCCTGACCTTGTTCATGGCTCGCTGGTACTCACGGAGCTGGTTCTGGAAAAAAAAAAAAGAGATGAAATCAGGCCAACGGGCCAGGAAACGTGGGCAGAAAGTGACGTTAAACCTTCCACGTACAGCGACAGTCACCATAGTGCTGTTGAGCCCGTGGAGGCGAGCCCAGGCGATGGAGCTGGCGTTGAGGTTGACCAGCTGACTGCGAATGGAGGGGAAGGACTCCTCGATGCTCTGCAGATCCTCCAGCAGAAGCAGGACACAGCTGTCGCACACTGCCAGGGGAACGGAGCGGTCAGTGCAGGCCCTTTCCCGGGCCTTCCCTCACCTCCTTCCCCAGGACCGCAGGATACAGACCTTCACACCTCATGCTGTCTGGGCCGTTTGCCACGGGGATCTCGTACTCGTGCATGCAGACGTCGCACTGCTTCCCCGTCAGCCCGTTGGAGCAAGTGCACTCCCCGGTGCGCGGGTCACAGGAGCCCCCTCTGCACTCGCACCCTGCCAAGTTTAACAACAAGGAAATACCCGTGGCATCATTTTGTGCCATTACCACCCGAGACAGAAGAAGGAGTGGTCTTATTCAGCTGTGCAATTGCATCTCTGCTTATCTACATGCTGCTGCTGGGGGTTACTCTGGGCAACCTCGCAACTTGCACAGGACCTCAGATAGCAGTCAGTTGTTTTCTGCCTTTAACAACTCAACAAGCACGCGTGCCACCAATGCCTTGTCCCACTCCTCCACATGCAGGACCCAACACCCGGGAAGCAGGACTCACTGGTACAGCCGCTCTCGCTGAAGCCCCAGTAGCCCGGGGCGCACTGCTGGCAGCGCGAGCCGCTGACGCCGGGTAGGCAGCTGCACTGGCCGGTCTGCGCGTCACAACTGCTCCCCACAGCGCCGACGTCACAGTCACACCTCCGGCAGCCAGAGCATCCCTCGAAGCCATAGTATCCCTCCTAGGGAAAAGCAGGACAGCAGGTGCCCTGTTCAGCAAGAGGGCACGCGTGCTTCCCTCCCTGGGCAGGCTGAGGCGAGGGGGGACCCCAGCCTTGCTTTCCAGGAGTGTTTTGACCTCCACAAAACTCTTATCAACACAGCAAAGATGTGGAGCTGCAGTAAGAGCCCAGACACGCCACAGCACTGCCCTGCAAACCTGCCCTTGCCCTGCAACGCCCACGCTGGATGCATACAGGAAAATGGGGTTTACTGCGGTTTCCCAAAGGGTACCGCATCACTGCCCAGGCTGCAGCTGAACGCTGCCTCCATCGCTTGCTGCCAGGTCTGTAATAGGCTTTAGCCACGAATAGGCAGCTCATGCAAATCCAGCCTTACCCACCTGGCTGCCAGCGCAGCTGCCGGCACCGCTCTGCTCACGGGGCTGGGGATGGCGCATCGGGGCTGCCCCTCGTCCCCGTGCTAAGGACAGGCACCGTCCCAGTACGCAGGTGGCCCTTACCTCGCAGCGGTCACAGTGCTGGCCTGTCACTCCAGTCTTGCAGAAGCATTGGCCAGTTCGTGGATGGCATGAGTCAGTCCCGCAAGGCGAACAGTTGCACTCTGCCAGGGAAAAATACCCCCAGTTATACCCCGAAGAGCCCGCTCAGCCTCTCACAAACCCTGTTCCCAACAGAGACTCCCCTCTCCTCCTCATCTGTCACAGTCAGAGCAAAGACAGAGCCTCTCTCCTCTTGGATTTGCTCCTCCCAACAAATTATTCCCATGACAGCTGCCCAGGGCAGACCCCTTTTTGTGAGCTGCGATTTGGGTGCTGTTCCTCAGAGAGAGATGAGCAGCGCTGGGAGGGGGCTGCGCACACCCCCAACTCCTGAGGGAGCGCCGGCACCGCTGCTGCAGGACCTGCTTGGGGTAAGGCCATTCCAGCCTGGGCATGGGTTGGCGGCTCGCCTTCCGGGGTGGGTTGGAGGTTATGGAGTTGTGATGCTGGAGGGCAGGTTTTTGGAGCTGTTTCTTTTTTTTTTCTTATTATCATCTTTAGAGGATGCTCGCAACGTGTGCAACCAAGCCCGCGACTCACTGGGGCGATGCACAGCCTGGCTAAGGTGCTAAACACATCCACAGTCAGTCTGTCCGTGTCCCCCCGCCTCAGTGCTTGCTGCCTGCCCCACTCACGTGTGCAGTTCTTGGCTGCCACCGCGTCCCCGTAGTAGCCGGGGGCGCAGACCTCGCACCGTGCGCCGGCCGTGTGGTGCATGCACCCCGTGCAGGCGCCCGTCAGGGAGTCGCAGCTGCTGAACAGCATGTTGGGATCCGTGTTCCCGCTGCAGTCGCAGGGCTGGCACGAGCTGCCAATCACCAGGGGATTGCCGTAGTATCCTGGGGCACACCTGGAGAAATACGGCCCGTTAAAACACAGTCGGGGCATCGGGGGGGATCCCCACAGCTCACGCCTGCACGATGCTCGAGTTGTGCAATTCTAACAGCGCAAGCATCCAACGCTTGTAACTGCTGCAGCCCTCAGGGATCTCAAAGCACTTTGTGGTTTTGCCTCGTGACACCTCAGAAAGGTGCCCTTATCACAGGCTGCAAGTTAAGGCAAAGCATAGCTAAGGAATACACCCACGGCAACACAATATATCTGCAGACAGCAACGGGGCATTTGCAGGCTGAAAAGGATTGAAAGAAATCCTGCCAGAGCGAAGCACACCGGCAGCAGAGCCAACCGCTTCGTCTGCAGTCTTTACTAGGACAACTTCTCTTCTGCCACAGCAGCGGCTGCATGAGACTAGTGTGTCTGCGGCCCCTGCACCACGGGTGCCATCACCCTTACCGCTCACAGCTGGGACCAGCGTAGCCGGGCTTGCAGAGGCACTGCATGTTGGAGCCCTTGTGGACACAACCGACGGCAAAACTGAAAAGATAAGAGGTAAACAGGAAGGTGCAGTTACCCCTGACGTGGTGCGAGGGGAGCTGATCGCTTGGTCGGGCCTTGGAAAAGAGGCCATGGACGTGGTTCGGAGCCACGGACAAGGCTGGCGTTGGGACACCCGCCAGGGCCAAGCCAGTGCCCCGATGTGGCACAGTGCGGTTCCCAGCAGTTAAGCAGTGAGGTTAAATAGGCAACTCCAGCCAAGGGCGCTTACTTGTTGGAGGCAACTGAAAGAGGGCACGGACATCCAACACACTGCAGGGGTTCTTCGGCAGAGCGGCTGCCCACGTAGCCATCCTTGCATCGCTCGCAGTGCTCTCCCTCCGTGTTGTGCTGGCAGTTCTGCAAGGAAAAGGCAGGCTGCGGGCTCAGCACTGACAGCAAGAAATGGTGTGTGGCACAAAGAATTCCTCACCAGATAACTGGATGCTTCAGTCCTTCCTCTTTCCCAGAAATGTCTTTTACCCTAAGCTGACCCCAAGCGGGACCACCCCTGAAATGGCACATGCAGCTAATGCTCCCATTCCGGCACGGTCCTGCCAGCTCAGTTAGTACGTGAAGAGCTTTTTAATTACATGCTACAGACCTTACAACTCCAAAATATCACGGTGTTTTACTGTTTACTTACAAGGCATATCCCAGAGCCCGGCAGGCACTGATCTGAGTGGCCGTTGCAATGACATGGGATGCATTTTCCCAGAAAGAGCCCCTTGGTGTCCCTGTAGTAACCTGGAGCGCATTCCTGAGGAGACAGAAAAAGACAGAGATCTGAAAAAAAGCCCGGTACATTCAGGAAAGCAAAGAGACTAATTTCATTTCCATAATGTAATACCCACGGGGTTGTACTGACGGAGAAAAGATTAAAAGCAACAACAAAGATTTTTCAGTGCAGTTTCTTCCTGCTCCTCATCAACAGGAGATAACCAGCTAGACAGAAGGACGTATTCTTCCAAGGTAGTTCATGCACTTAATTTTGGTCTGCAAGACCTGAATGACTGCCCCATCATGCCTCTTCCAAGAGGGCAGATGCAGCTAACGCACCTCTCCCCGGTGCCCTGTGCTGTGGAGGGAGAGGAGCTGGGAGCAGGCTGGTGGGGGGAAGCCTGGGAGATGTTGTTCCTTCCTCCGGCACAACCTGAGCTGTGATTTTAACTGAAGCCCTCAGGGGTCCACTTGGAAGCTGGTACTTTGGCATCACTGCTTTGTATGAACATCCAAACCCCACGGCTGCCACCCGCACCAAGCACAAGAGGTGGCTGAGGCCCCAAACGGCGGCTGTTTGAGCCCCTCTGCCTGAAGCAGCACATCCCCTTTCACCCCTACCTGGCAGGAGTCCCCCTGGTAGTTAGCTGGGCAAAAGCACAGCTCCACGTTGCTGGCGCGGATGCCCGTGGCTCTGTCTGTTGCCATCTCCAGGACCACGCGGTGCAGGGACACGGATGAAGAGAGCTGGGAGAAGAGCGCCCGGATCTGCAGCTGTTCCAGGTTTGCCAGTACCATCATGAGCTCCTCTCTAGACACAGGGTTGTGTGTCTCTGTGTGCCTGAAGTTACTCTAGCGGGAGAAGACCTGACATTACTGGCAGGAAGCACAGGAACCCGAACATCCAGCCCAGCCCTCACTTCCCTGCTGCTGGGATGTCTCCCCTTTGCACGGGTATAACAGCCCTGGTTCTCCACAGCTGCAATAGGCAGCACCTAAAATACTGAGCTCAAAGCGATTGTCCCTTCCGTCTACATGCTAGTCTTGACCTTTCAGTAGCACCTGAGCACTTAACTTGGTACACACGTGTGTGTACGAACTCACCTCCACCAGCTGCAGCTGGCCATGATGTACCTCCCCTGGGGATGGGTAGGTGCCTTCCAGAAACATGATGCTCATCTGATTTCCCTGGGAAAAGCAAGGAAGGTGTCAGTCACGAACTCATCCTGCTCACGCATTAGCAGGGGGTTCCGGGGAATTTCTGGGGCTGCACCTTCAGGATCACATCTGGGCGGGACTCCATGGGAATGAACACGTCACCCCTCCGTGGGTCGGAATGCAGCTCATAGCGCAGGTGCCCCCCATAGGAGGATACCTAAGGGAGAGACAAATTCCATATGTTGCTGCAAGTCCACACCACTGAGATGAATCAGAGTTGTCCGTGTTCAACCGCAGTGTGAGCAATGCCTGCACGTCAGTGGGCACGTGTTGGTGGGGTGAGGGATGTGCATGACTGCTGGTCCAGCTGTCACTGTGCCCTTACCTGGTCCCCAAGGTAGGAGCTGGGTGCAACCCAGTAGAGCTCCTGGTAGGCATCTGGGAGGTTCTTGAGATCAGCGTGGAGGAGCTGCTCCCGCAGGCTCAGGGTCGTCGGCACTTCCTGACGATCACTGCTCAACAAGAGCCACCCGTTCATGTCGACAAACTGTGGGGGAAGAGCAACCGTAGATATTCTAGTGGAGCTACAGAAAGTATTCGGGTGCTGATGCACCAGAAGAGCAAGTCCCAGAGCAGCAGAAAGGACGAGAACAGGTTCACGACCTCACATGCATCCTGATGAAGCCACTGGAAAGCTGAGCACCACCCCTGCCTCCCGCCTGGTGCGGTCCCCCCAGCGCCATGACTTTCTACCCTACGAGACCCCAGAGACCAGGAAAAGGGGCTGAAGGTGGGAGATGGGCACAGGGAGACAGAGATAACGCTCCTCACAGTGTATCTTCCAGAGGAGTAGGATTAATGCAGGACAGAGACCCGAGGGCAGGAGGGAGCCAGGCGGATGGGAACACAACTGAACCGCAGGCTCTGGTGGCCCTTGGCCCTCCTCACCTCAGCTCGGTGCTTCTCAGCACTGCGGCAGCGATCGGTCGCACCAAAGCAGAAGCATTTGGTGCAGCCCTTGGGGTTGCTGGCATCCAAAGAAAACGTCCCCAGGCGGCACTGGTCACACCTCGGGCCCTCCACATTTTCCTGGGAAACAAGGAAAGCTCAACAGCTTCAGCAGTTTCTCACGAGCCCTTAGTGGAGGACAGAGATGGCTGTACGAGTGATCAGAGCGCCGTGATGTGATGCTGAAAGACGATTAAGCAGTCCCTGACCAGGTTTGCTGCCACAGCACCCACCAAACATTAAATTCACCTGGAGAAAGCACTTGTGAACTGCTCCAGCAAAGGGCTGGAGCAGGCACCTCAGCAGACATTTGAGTCACTCTGCTGTCGTGCAGGAGCAGGAGTTAACAGAGCTGACAGCTTTATCTGCAGTGTGCTCTGACACGGGGCAGGACCCAGCCTGCCCACCTCCCCAGTGACAGTGCGAAGAGTCACGGCCAGGCCATGGCCAGGAAAGATGGGGAGAAGGAGTCTTTCAGGGTGCTCTGAACCCACAACCGCGTGGGGCAGGCAGGCTGCGGCACTCAGGCACTCTCCTCCTCCAGCCCTGCTCCCTCCCGGCACGCCGGACGCCCCCGGCCCTCCCCGCCCCCAGCCAGAGCAGGAGAGTCGAGCCAAGGAGAAAGGCACCGCGCGAAGGCATCGAAGGACCGACCTTGCAGTGGCACTGCCCCGTGACCGGGTCGCACACGCTCGCTTTGGTGCCAGCCTGGTGGCAGTCACACCGCCGACAGTTGGGGTAGTGGTAGTAGCCAGGGGCACAGAGGTCACACTGTCGCCCGATGATATTGGGCTTGCACCTGGACGGG
This sequence comes from Ibidorhyncha struthersii, assembly GCA_013398815.1. NCBI lineage: Eukaryota > Metazoa > Chordata > Aves > Charadriiformes > Charadriidae > Ibidorhyncha > Ibidorhyncha struthersii. The sequence continues at coordinate 1,384,454 of VZSZ01007121.1, forward strand.
ACGCAAGAGCCGCAGCGTTAGAAACCTGTGCCTTGCGCTGCTGTGCAGGGAGCAGCCGGGCTTTCAGAGCTTCACATGTTGATGAGGATTTCCCCATCCTGCACGTCTCCTCCTTGCAGCCTGCCGACGTGTCCCATCACTCCAGCAGGGACCAGGGATGCTGCCAGACGTGCCCAGTGCCACGACAGGGCACCCTCACCTGCACTGCCCGCTGTCCACATCGCAGCCGGGCTCCGTCAGCTCCTGCACGCCGGGCCGAGAGCAATTGCAGTCCTCGCAGCCGACGAGGGGGTGGCAGCCGAAGGTCTGGGGCTCGCAGACAACACACTCTGGCTTCAGGGTGTGCGGAGGGCAGATGCACTGCCCCGTCACTTCGTCACAGAGACGTGTCCCACAGTCACAGGCTGGAAGGGGCAGAAAAGGGGCTGGTGTGTGTCGGGGAACAAGACCCAGACAGCCCAAGGAGAGTGTGAGGCAATGGAGGCAGAGCTCAACCGCTCTGCGGGCAGCTGGGCTGTTTCCATGCAAGTGGAGCCATTACAGGGCTGGAAAATGCAGCCATATCCAAATCAGCCTCAGCCCCGTAAGAGGCAAAACACAAGTGCTGGGAAAGCAGAGCGGGAGATGGGACAACTCACGCCTACAGTTGGGGAAGCCCCAGTAGCCGGTGGCACAGCGGGAGCACTCTCGCCCGATGACGTTGGATTTGCAGGGACACTGCNCGCCCCGTTGTTGTAGAAGAGAGAGAGTGAGATGGCAGAATCACGGCAGAACCTCGACGATGTGCTGGGGCTGCAGGGGAAGGCAGGAGTCACCGTGCTGCACACCCTCCCAGCCTCCTCATCACCCCAAAATCCAGCAGGATTTCCTGCAGCAACAGGTACTGACTGAGTGGGAGAAAGAGCCCTGTGACACTGAGAGGCCAAATACCCAGAGGTTTGGTCATTAGATAAGGAAAGCCTTAATCAGATCCCTCCCCCGCCACACATAGAATGGTTTAGGTTGGAAGGGACCTTAAAGATCATCTCGTTCCAACCCCCCTGCCCTGGGCAGGGACACCTCCCCCCAGCCCAGGTTGCTCCAAGCCCCGTCCAACCTGTCCTTGAACACCTCCAGGGATGGGGCAGACACAGCTTCTCGGGGCAACCTGCGCCAGGGGCTCACCACCCTCACAGTCAAGAATTTCTTCCTAATATCCCATCTAAATCTCCCCTCTTCCAGTTTGAAGCCATTCCCCCTCGTCCTATCACTCCATGCCCTTGTAAAAAGTCCCTCCCCAGCTCTCCTGGAGCCCTTTTAGGCACTGGAAAGGGCGCTGAGGTCTCCCCGGAGCCTTCTCTTCTCCAGGCTGAACCCCCCCAACTCTCAGCCTGTCCTCGCGGCAGAGGAGCTCCAGCCCTCGGAGCACCTTTGTGGCCTCCTCTGGCCCTGCTCCAACAGGTCCATGTCTTTCCTACGTTGGGGGCTCCAGAGCTGGAGGCAGTACTCCACAGAATCACAGAATCACAGCATCACAGAATAGTCAGGGTTGGAAGGGACCTCTGGAGATCATCTAGTCCAACCCCCCCGCCAGAGCAGGGTCACCTACAACAGGTTGCACAGGACAGCGTCCAGGCGGGTTTTGAATGTCTCCAGAGTGGGAGACTCCACAACCTCTCTGGGCAGCCTGTTCCAGGTGGGGTCTCATGAAGGGAATGGGTTTTTGCTCCCTAAGGGGTGTGCAGCCTGTGGACAGCAGAGCAGCCACCCAAAGCCAAGGGTCTCACTTGATGTAGAAGCTGTTGACGCCACAGCTGCTGATGAAATCATAGGACTTGTCCAGGGGTTCCTCCTGCAGGTACTGAGAGCTGTAGCTCTCCTCGGGCACCACAAGGATGTAATCCTGCAAAGCAAGGACAAGACGGGTGAGCCAGGCTCCTTAGCTGAGCCAGACAGACACAGTCCAAAATGAGCTCACTGAGAAGTCCAAATGCATCCTTAACTTCTCATCAGCTCATCCCATGCTGGCACAGAACGTAACACACAAAGCACCCAAGTAGTGGAAAGACCAGGGGGCACCTCTCTGTTGGGGTCTGTCCATCAGGTTCCACCTAATCTAGTGCTCCACATGAGGAGTAGCCCAAATTCACTGGAGTAAAAAAAGGCAGAATGCTCCAGAAAGGGCAGCACTGGCAGTGCTTCAGCAGAGAGGCAGGCAGTCCCTGTCATCTTAAACTGCTAGACATGTAGGCACCCGTGTTCCAATTCTGTCTTTCTGCCATTTATCCAAATTTTGTCAATCTTCTAGTCCTGTTGCCTGAAAATAACAAGGGCTACCTGTTCCCACCATGAGACCTGCCTGGACAATGCTATGCAGGTGCAAAATATTGCTGGGGCAGGAATAAGGCTTATTCTGGATTATCGCAAGCGCTGTATGCAAAGCAACAGCTTCAATTTCTGCCTTGTTTTGGTATCAAAACAACACAGTGAAGGGTAACTGTCATATGCAGGTGCTGTCTGTGAATTCTGCCCTCAATTCTACACCACTAAGGTTGGAGATTGCAACTTTCTAGGGTAGTTCAGAAACTGAGTGATGGTGGGAAACATTCCTGCGGTCACACAGTGACAAAAATCCTCAAGGACAAACTCCAGCCCAGCTGGAGCCATGTGGCTGGAGCCTGGTCCAGCATGCCCCAGGAGCTTCCCGGCAAGAGGCTCACCAGCCACAGCTGCTTGCCCTCTGGCACTCGAACAACCACAGTCAGATCATTATCGGTAACATCCAGGACAATCTGGTCCTCAGAAACTACCAGGCTCCGGCACCCGTAGCCATGTGGGCAGAAAGAAGCAGTGGTCTGACCTGAAAAGACAACAAACCTATTGGTCCCACCTTCCCCTTGCAGCCCCCATCACACCCTCCCGCTCTGGGACAGGTAAGTCAGTCTCGCTTCATCTTTGGACTCCTCGGTGAACCCACAGTTATCCTCTGGCGCCCATTCCAAGGCTTCTGCCTACTAGCAGCTTCCCTCAGGTCCCTGCTCTTCTCACCTTGCCAGATGCGCCCACCATTGATTAACACTTCCACAGGGAAGGTGGGATGGTTGGGCTGGTAGTAGTGTAGGATGAAAGCGTAGCGTCCCAGGGTCTGGATCCGACTGTTAAACACAACAGCAGCCTGGCCCAAAAAAGGAGAGCAAAGAGACAAAAAAACATATCTGACACCTGTACTCACAACTGGAATATTTTTTTTATTATTGCACAAATTGTGCTCTTATTGCACAACTGTCAGGTCCTTAGACTTTTGGTGAATCAACCCCCCGTGTCTCCACACTCCCCCTCTAACGGTGCCACCTGCAAAGCTTTCCCTGGGAGCCCAGAGAACCCAGCAGGGTTGGATGGAGCTAAGACAGGAGAGTCCGGGGAATTCCAGGTTCAGGGACAAGTTGAAAGTCCAGATTAAATTCTGAAAATGCTAAATTGCTAATTGCTAAAGCTACTCGATAGAGAAGGCAGACTTCTCCGTGCCCCAGGTGTCCAGTGTCACAGCACCAGCAAACCAGTCCAACCCACACCCGTGCCACTACCTGGGGTGGTTGCAGGAGGATGAGCTCTGCAGTGGGGTCCACCACCGTGCGAGGACGAGGTGCAGGCTCCACCGGGACCCCAGCCGGAGCCACGTGAACAGCCTGAGCCAGGGCGACGTCGGGGGCGATGGGCAGAGCCTGGCCCCCCTCCAAAACGATCGACTGAGAAAGCTTCAGGAACCTCGAGGGAACACAGGAGCTGCTGCAAAACAAGGAGAAAACGGGATGTAAGGATCTCCAGCGAAGAAAGAGAGAGGCTCTGGGTGTCCCGGGAGGAGAAGCACACCCTGTAAGACCTGGCAGCTTATGAAGTATCCCTGCCAAGGGAGAGCTTTCTACCAGGATCCCTGGCACTCTGGGACACGGGCTCAGCAGGAAGAACAGGAACCTTCCACAGACTATTTAATCAAAGTGGTGTCAACAATTTGGACACAGTGAGTGTCTCTTGCTGTGTGCGAGCAAGCACAGGAAAGCCTATTCTGGGTAGCCTGTTCTGCCACGGGAGGCAGTGTGATGTTCAGATAAAGGACCAGCAGCCCGACTTCCAGCCCTTACTCCATCGCTGCCTGCTCGCTGGACACGGGCAAGGCGCTTCCCCGCAGCCACAGGTTTCTTCCTGCTGCGTCGAGAACTGAAAAGGCTCCAATCCTGAGGGAAGTGAGGGAAGCAACTGCTTGTAGAAACAGCCACGTTCACGCTAAAACCCCGAGGGATCCCAGACTCGTACCTGTTGGATGCGAACGTGCCGTGGACACTGATGCAATGCACCTTTGGCTCGATGAACTCCATAGTGAACTGTGCAGCGGGTATGAGGTACACTTTGTGCTGCCACACGCGAAAGAGAGAGACACCTGGTTACGTGACAGTCTCTGCTGCTGGGAGCCTACAGCAGTTTTTGTGCCCACCAGCAACCAGGTTGACCACACTAAGCACCTCCTTATCAGACATTTCAGCTAACGCGTGGCAGGTCACACCTCTGTCTACTGCCCCTTCTTCCTTGGCACAAGCACTAAGGCATTCTAGGACTCCCACATATTTACGGGATTCTTCTATTCTTAGCTAAGCAACTGCGAATGCCTTCAAGGTAAAACGGGAAGAGGCGCTGCCGCGCTGCTGCAGAGCTCCCTCTGCAAAGAGCAGCCTCTTCTCCCCATCTTCTCCCAGTCCCATGATCTACTTCAAAACACACCACTGACCACGTTCTCCACCTCGGACTGCTCATGACATAGACCCAAGATCTAGCACCCAGGCCCAACAGGACCAGAAAACCCTTCTACAGGCTAGGTATCGCTCCTGCCTCTCCTCCTTGCGACCTGCCACCTGAGCTGCCCTCGCAGGGAGCCTTACCAGGAAGAAGTCGGCCAGATCAGAGGTGAACTGAATGGTGGCCTCTGATGTAAGTTCAAAATTTGCCATGCGGCTCTGGGAATCTACAGCAATCCCTCGACAAAGGAAACTGTAAGAGAAACACAGATTTTGAAGCCAGCCTTGAGCTGGGTCATGACCCACTTCTTGTCTTGCCAACTATATGTCCTGAAGGTATTTATACAAAGTCCCTGTAAATCTTTTGATGCCTTTTCTGGCAAGTCATAAGAGTGAAGTTTCCCAAGGACACCCCAGACATTTGTTTCCTATTGCAAAGGTTGCAGTCTGAAGTCAGACACTTCTACAGTAAGGGGCAGGGTTTGAGCTGCACCAACAGCTTCAATAAACCTGCCTGTAGGACATCCCCTAAATCAGGGCTCCTCCCAACCTACCCAGCTGTAAATGGAAGCAGCAGATAATCTCCTGGCAGTGGCATTAGAGGACTACGTTGGCACAGGTATGTATTTCCCAGGGATGGCTTATCACTAAAATCCATGTCCAGCTAGAATGAGCCTGGACATACACAGCTCAGATGTACAAAGCTGAGGCATTGCTTTATTCAGGTGACAAAGCAGAAAAACCTCAGCTAGGGAGGGATCTGTCCGTGCCACGTCGGAGGAGGACTGAACCCTTTCTCCTTCTCAGAGATGACCATACCTGTAGACACACGGGTAGAAGATGAACGTGCCCTGCTGCATGGCTAAGTGTGGCGAGCTCACAGCAATACCCACTGTCTGCAAAGCATTGGTGTTGGCGTACTCCACCAGCAGCACGTATTTCCCAGGCTGGGCAACAGGCAGGGTCAGCTGGACTTCCACCTGGAGGACAGAGAGACGACTGAGCAGGGGTCTCCCGTCCCACTCCCTGTAGTGAGCGAGTGCAGGATGCCCGTGCTACAAACCCGCTTCCTCTGCAGCTGAGGGGACAACAGGCCAACTCTTACCACATACCACGCGTGTCCTTGCAAGCCCTTTGCACGTGAGACACTGCTTTCGGGTGCCTTGAACACCAGGGCATGCAAGCACGCAGCTGCAAGACTGAGGGGGCAACAGTGAGGTGTACATGGGTGAAAAGCCCTTTTGGTAACCTGCCCGGGTGTACGTAAAGCACCAGATGGTGGGAGCAGAGGGATGAGAGCCGCAGTGCCCATGGGAGGGATGAAACAGAAGCGCCACTCACATCACTGCCGCTGCATGTCGCCATCCGAGGATGGGAGGGGGTGAGCTGCTCTGTGGGACACACTCTGGGTAAGCGGTTGTCCAGCCTGCACACCGCGTCCACCCCCGACACAGCAGGGAAGCCATCCACAGGCAGGTACTTATACAAGAGACAGCTAAAAGCATTAAGAAAAAACATTGCAAAGTACGGTTGTTACATCATGATGCTAAGAGTCACGAGCACCCCTGCAGCCTCATCCCAGCAAAATTTGCAAAGGGCTTTGGTCCAGCGTGAGGGTTCCGCTGCCCGAAGGAGCGCGTCCGCTTAGCGCGGAGCAGGAGATTGTATACTATAGGATCAGTGAGGGCAGTAACAAAAAGAAGCTTCTCCCCTCGCAATGTGCTTTATCCTGGGGACCATTGCTACAGTGGAGGGGACAACTGGTGCCCAGAACCCAACCAGCCTTCCTGCCAACCATGGACAGAGAGGTCCTGGCAGCGCAAGCAGATGCACTGAGATGCTCTAAGTGCTGCCAGACTCTGCTCATTCATTTTAAATAGTCCAGCAAGACTCATTGTCACCATTTTCCAGGGCTGTTGACTGACATACAACCCAGTACTGGGACCCCAGCCTAGCAGAGGAGAGGGCTATGGTCTTCCTGGGTGAGCTGGCCCTCCAGCGTCCATGAGAACACACAGACTGACTGTGCCATTCAGGAGCAGATCTATGTGTTGCTGCAGGTTCAGCAGGCTTTATCAACCATGGCAAAGTGCTCCATTAAGCAGTTTTAGTGCATCCAGACGCTCACAGAGTGTGGACTGTGTATATTTCTTAACCCCAGGACAAGAGGAGCCGAGTAGGTCCCACACAGCACAAAGATGTGGAGATCCTTACTTCTGGGTGGCTTGTTCAGGGGCTGGCTGGTAGGTACACGGCTCCGTGACCTTTAGCTGCAGTATTGGAGCTTCATAGTATGAGCTGGGTAGCAAAACCAGATAGTCCTAGAAGGGGAGATGGGAGAGTTGGTTACTTTTGGGACACTTGCCCTGGGGGAGCTGCGGAAGCCCCCTGTGGTGGCTGGAGCACGGGGGCTGGTCCTTACCAGCAGCACACCCTCTGCTTCAACAACCAGAGACCAAGTGTTGGGGTTGAGTACGAAGGGCTCCCCAAAGCTGTTCTGGGGGACGGTGACAAAGGCTGGCTCCGTGCTGGGAGCAAAGACAATCTGCTTGGTCTGCTCTGTACCTGGAGTGGGAGGGATAAGAGGCTGTGAAGGGACCGGGATGGAAAACCAGGGGCTGCAAATAGGAGGCTACGCTCAGGGCAGCGGTTCGGTAGTGCAGCGGGGAGTCCCGGGCTCCTGCTCTCTTGGCACTGCCATAGCAGATGCACCACAATCCCACACTGTCCCGTATGAGAGACATCCACTCTGAATCTGCTCAGTAGCTTAATGGGAGGGAAAAACAAAATGAATCACTGCAATCCTTTACACACAGTGTGCTCTGCACCTCTGGACTGCAAAGCACGCAGTACTGCAGGCCAAGGAGCGTTTTGCCAGCTAGAGAAGGAAGGAACTCATCTGTGAAGAATTTATTCTGAGAGAGACAAAAAGAATTGCCCAGATATGTCCTCCCTTAGGGATATCCTGACCCCAGCTCCACAGGCGAGATACCTGTCTTCTGGCAAACTCGCAGACCCCCAAGCTGTGCTCCTGTCTTTCTTGCCAGCCACAGACTCCGCACCCCGGATCCAGATATTAATTTTTACTGACAGGACAGAACGGGTATAAGGCCTGATCCCGCTGCTGCTGAACGGCTCCTTGGCTCAGCTGACACAGGCCCATACCCATTGATCTCATTAACTTTGGATGCAGTAACGATACAGCACCTAGAAGCAGACTGCCCGTCTAGCAGTCTCGGGAGCGTTTCCAAGAGCACAGGTGAGAGGGATTCACCGAGCATGGCTGCAGGACGAGCTGACGAGATGAAGGAGGAAATGGGGAACGTGGCACGCTGACTATCTTTGTGTGGTACATGGGCATCAAGGCGTAATGCAGAGGGCAGAAGCTAAAGCAAGGGCTTGTGCTACTGCTGGGAGGGGTGAGCCCCTTCCCACGCGTGCTCGCTCTGCACCATGCCTGGCATCAGCTGGGGCCGAGCCCTCGCTTTCTGCGATGGGAAGCAGAGGCGTGGATGCAAGGAACGAAGAGATTCCCCTGAACAGGCAACGGGGCAGATTTCTTGACAAGCTGAAGTTTCACATCCCTCTGAGACGATACACAACTCAAACTGAGAGGGCTTCTGGAGGTGGGGTGGGAGCAACCGGTCTGCAAATCGTACACCTGGAAAAGGCTTCCCTTTTTGCAAGGCACATCTTCCAACTTATCTTCTTCCCAGGCTGCTCGTCCTCTACCATGGGAAGCCCACGCCACCCAGGCAGAAGGTGGCTCAGCACTTCTGGAGCCGATGTGGCCTATCAAGGAAGCTGCCCTCCCAGATCCCACTGCTGGTGCGCCTGTCTGGCAGCTTGCCTTCTGCGCTAGGAAAATCAAATGCTGCTTCTGAGCAAGCAGGGAAGCACATTATAAAGCAAATGAGCTCTGCTGCTGGATAGGACAGATTAAATACTTCCTGACCTTTGGTGGGATCCTAAAGCATGAGCATGGCTCACGCTTCTCTTGGCTTTCTGCTGCGTAATACGACTGGCCATAAAAATAACCAGCTATTTTTCTCCTCCAAAAAAAAGTAGAAAAATGGTAACTTGGCATTTCAAACCTTGCACATCTCATCAAAGGCAAAACACCTTCTATGTCAATTCAAGACGGTGGAGAGAACTTCACACACTGATAAATTAGGTGGCTGGTGTCGACAGCCATGTGCTGTGCACATATGGTCTGGAAGGAGAGCTTCAGCAGGACGATGCGGCTGTAGCATCCGAAGGGGTAAAATCAATCAGCCAGCCACCCACTAGGGCACTTGCATGGCCTCAGGTCTGTCCCCATGCAGTCTTGCTCATATTGATTCCCAGAATATTTGTTATCCAGGTCTCCAGGCTTGTTCAACCATCTTTTGGCGGCTCTTCTTCCTCTCCAGCAGCTCATGGCTTGATAAGAAGACATTGCACCAGAGTGCAACACCTATGTAACATGTGCAGCTCCATGCCACTTCCAAACCCCACGCCAGGCGTGAAGCCAGCAGCCTGGTTTGGGAGAAGCGCAAGGCAAGGGCAGGACCGCCACATGAGGACACCTGCGAAATAGAACCATATCCAGCTGCCACAGTTTGGATCCAGTTTGGTTTTGTGGAAACTCAGCTCAGTTCTGCCTGGGGCACTGGGGCGATCCTGTCCCGTGCTGGAAAGGCTGTATCGAATCGTACAGCAGCCGTATCTCGCACCAGCCTGGCTGCCAGCGGTCCGCAGTGCGCAGCCCCGGGACTGGGGACCAGCTTGCTGCTGCTTTGTTAGATAGGGGGGGCTGCAAACTCACATCGGCCTTTCAATTGGAAGGGCAGGACTAATGGGATAAAGCCATATGGAAGTGTCTTCTGGAAAGGATGATGCAGAAGGCTGCCTGGGATGGGGAAGAGGTGGCGATGGTGCAGGGGAGCAGAGTGGTCTGGGATCCTTACCTCTCCTTCGTGGCTGATAAGCTGTAATTTTGCCATACACAGTGGCCCCTCCTGAATTAATATACCTCAGGATGACATGGAACAGATAGAGCTCTGCCTCCTTCACGTCTACAGTGACTCTGATTTTATTCTGCAAAAAGCAAAAAAGCACACGGGGCACACGTCACTGCGGGGCCAGCTCCTGGTCGCTCACCCGCTCTGCGGGAGAGCCTTACCCGCCTGCCTACCTGCCTGCCTGCCTGCCTCTCTTCCCCCTCCCTTGACATCCCACGGCACGGCTCTGGCCGGCCACCTGAGACGGGCACACCTGGGACGGGCACACCTGGGGCAGGAGAAGGGGCAGAGGAGCAGTGTCGCAGCGTGGGATGCTCTGAGTTAGTCTAGAAGTGAAAAATGCACTTACAGTTGCCACAAACATTAAACTTTCCTTCCTCAACGACCGAGACCCTCCCTTCCACACTGGCAGGCCCCCGGCTGACGTAGCGGAAGACGAGGCGGAAGAGGTCGGGGGAGGTCACATTGAGAGTCACCACTACCTTGGGCTGGTGGGAGAGAGAAAGGGGAGAGAAGCAGAGCACACCTTCAATTACCTCCACCGCCGACAGCTACCAGCCCAAGCGCAGCCGCTCGGCTCACTGCTCCCAAAGCAACATGCCATAGCGCAAGGAGGAGACAAGCACACCGGCTCTACCGCACAGCCACGGCATGGGCGCCTCGCGACGCCGTCCCTTCTGGGGCCAGCCACCAAGGAAGCAGCCTGCCTGTGGGAAGGGGGTGGAAAGGCTCTGCCCACACCTGGAAGATGCTCTGGCACAGCAGGGTGGTTCAGCTATCCCTGGGGCACGCGCCATGCCAGAGGAAAGGTTTTAAGAAGTTTTGGCTTTTGTTACCGGCATGTTGCTTTTGGGCTTTGTGCCGTAAGCAGCCAGCAGGTACCAAACGCTGAAGCACCTGCCCTTGGGTTTACGGGGCTCTGCCCAGATGCCTACAGAGGAGGCTGCAAATCGAGCCGGTGCCTCATCCTCGGGAACCTGCAATGCTAAGGGCTAGTGGTACTAAGAGAGTGTGCCACTGATGGGTGCGTCAGCCCTCCGCCTGCTTGGACCACGTTCAGGAAGACCTCGGTTAAGCAGATGCTTAAGTCCGACCCATTTCAAGAGATCTAAGCACGTGCTTAAACATCCTCCTGCCTACGGGGCAAAGCTGGGGTCTGCCCAGGGAGACTCCTAATGAGGGCTCTGTGTTCCTCGAAGCTCCAGTTACACACCACCTTCCCACTGGAGAGCAAACTGGAAGGATCTTGCAGAGAGCAAACTACAGGTGAGACCTGCCAGCAGAAAGCCATGTGCTAGCCCTTCTATTAAAGCCTATTTCTATCTCAGATGCCAACACTGGATGCAAAACAAAAGCCATGAGCTCCATCCTTAAGCTTTAAGGCTGGGGTTTTCTCAAGGGAGCCTACAGAAGTTTGTTGCTTAGCTCCTATGTACAAATTCTTGTACACAGGAAATGACTAAACACATTAGGCCCTGCTGTTATTTCACCTAAGCATGAAAAAAGTGCAGAAAATTGAAGGTATACACACCAGAATAAGGAACATCTTTCACGGGACAAGACTTATCAGAGAATCGCTGCCCTGCATCCCATCCCCAAACACACACACACAGGTGACACTTTGCAGGGGCCATGCAGAAGAAGAATCCACCAAGGAGAAAAAAAGGTCAACAGGTAAAATAGCTTCACTGACAGGGCTTAGACAACTCCAGGTTAGTGTAAACCATCATTACAGCAAACCACCTGACAGCAAGAACGGAGGCAGAACGGTAACAAGAGGTCCAAGCTGAACATGGCAGCTAAGGAGGAGCTAATTTATTTTTGGAAAAGGGAGGGAAGGTTATGCAGAGTTGCAGGAAAGAGCAGAGTCAGACGAAAGAGCCGCAAGAAACCCCAGAGACAGTGTTTATAGACATCCCTGTAAGTAATCACCGAGCCACCACCTTTGTCTAACTGGATTAGGATGTCAGGGGATTCCCAGTTTAGGATCTTTCCCCTCATCAGTCTATGCCATCCCCAGCACTACAGGAAATATTTGCGCAAACAGGCTATATATACACTGTGCTGTTTATGTTGGCCATCATGTGACTTGGAGGGGTTTGAGAAGTGCTTGGGGTGAAAGGTGTGTGCCAAAAGCACGTCAGTCCTCCACCGGCCGCATCCTCCCCAGGGGGAGCCGGGCTGGGACGGAGACACCAGGCGTACCTGGATGGAGGACATCTGTGCGTATCCTCGCCAGCTGAAGCCCTCAAACTCCAGGGGGTTGTAGCCGAAGCGCACAGCCCGGCCGGCCGGCGTGGTGCCTTCCTCCAGCTCGAACTTCAAGTGGTGAAGGTCGGGGAAATAATGGTCCCGCGCGGGTCTGGGGAAGAGAGGGAGCACCGTTACCTGCCAGACCATCTGGAGGGAGAGGCAAGAGGACACCTCTGCCAGGCACACAGCTGTCGTGGCAGCAGCCCAGACCATGAGGTCCCATCCTCCTGGTGGCCGAGGACACCATTCCCGAGAACGGGAGGTGCGGCACCCCAAGGTGCATCTCCCACTGGCAGCTTACTGGGTGCAGGTGGGGCCACGTGTGCTCTGCCGGCAGCGACAAGCTCCACTCCGCTCCTCGCAGGATGGCCCCAAAGACCCGCCGACGTCGCACCGGCAGCCTGCGGGCAGGAAGCGCCTGTTTACATTCCCGCCACACTAACGAGCTCCTGGTCACTAATCAAAGGCGCGCCCCAGCGGGCAGGGAGGCTGGGGCCGCTATTTTTATTCCATTGTATCCGTTTTCATATTGGCCCCAGCCCCACTTGGATCGGTTCCTCTTCCACCTCAGCGCCGAGCTATTTCCAGACGGCGGCAGGAGAGGAACAAGGTCTGCAAACCCTCAGCCGCAGCCCTGCCGCCAGCAGCAGCCTTGCTGCCTCTTCCCAGCCCTGCCAGGACCGCGTGGGCTGGCTGAGAGCAGCCGGATCTCCTCCTTTCCCTCTTCCCATGGGCATAACGGAGAGCAGCCAACCCCACATGTCCGTGCCCACCGGCTCCCAACAGGAGGAAGGGGTAGAGTTGCAAGGACATGGTCAATAGTTAAAACACAACAGTTTCTGGCACCCAAAGGCACCGTTCCTGGGTCTTCATTCCCCAACCTGATGGACCGGTGCCCAACAACGCCAAAAGCATGAACTTAGGTCTCCAGATCCACAGCAAGACCCAGCCCCTGCTCTGGGCCGGGTATGATCAAAAGCAAGAGGTGGGACATCTCCTGCCCCTTCTCTCCAAGGCCAACAGTCAGTCAGTATACGCAGACCTGCTTGTGGCCCCCCTCCTCCACCCAACACATCACGAAGGGGGCTCACCTTGGCAGCCAAAGTAATTTGCGTTCTCCATGTTGAAGTAGCCGTCTTTGCACGCTGAGCAGAACTGGCCGCAGATGTTCGGTTTGCAGAAACACTGCCCGTCGCCCTAGGAGAGAGCAGGCATGGAAGCTCACTCCCACCCATCGCTCGTCACAGCTAAGCCATTTCTCAGTTATTCGGGTCCTGGTCTGAGACACTGGAGAAGCATTTTGAGTTTTATGCTCTACATCGCTTCCTGTGCGTGGGTGGGCCAGATAAGTTAAATTACCCAACAATGCAGGCAAACAAAAATCCAGGCATCCTGGGCCAGACCCAGAAATATTTAGGTGCCTAATTTATGACAGGTCTTAATCCTGTGTTCTCAAGCAAACCCAGATTGTGGTGCAACCTCTGAGAGCTCAGCATCAGGACAGGCCCGTCCAGCAGCTGCTGGGAGAGACGGAGCTGAAATACTCCCAACCCAGCACACGCTCGGAGGTGCCTGGAGACAGAGAGGAGCAAACCCACCTGCTGGCACTCCGCGATTCCGCTGATGGTGCCCTTGGTATCACACTTGCAGCCTGGAGAGAGGGAGATGAACAAGCAAGCCAGAAGATCAATCAGCCCCCGAGAAGAAGCCTGATGGGGCACAGTACCCACCACACCGGAGGACACCGGGATAGTGGGAAGTGGTGGGAACTGGAGCTGGGAAGTGGTCAAGTAAGGGGTAGCGCTGCACAAGAGCTCTCTTTTAATTTTGGACAGCTGGCATTGAGGACAAAACTACCAAAGACGTTTGCCTTTTCTGCACATTTTGCCATGAAAAATTAAGCGTGCAGTCTGCTGCAGAGAGGGCTGAGAATGACACAACTCATTACACGAGCCTTGTGTTTCATCCCAAGCAAAAAGCTCCAGGCTCCAGCCTTTCCCCTCTCCAAGAAGTGGTTACCCAGACCACTCCAACTTCGACATGTCATTTCAGGGTCAAGAAGGAAGGAAGGGTATCACCTCCCTCCAGCACTGATGGTCCCCGCTGGCTTGGGTTTGGGTCTTGCACCGCTACAGCACAGAGGGGACTTTCTGGGGCCATGCGAACGCCATTTCCTTACTCGTGCAGCCGTAGGGGTTCTCTGGAGTCAGGTTCCAGTATAAAGGCTTGCATCTGTCGCAAGCTGGGCCTTCGACGTACGCCCGACACGCGCAGGAGCCCTGGGGAAAGGGACGGGGAGAAAAAAGCAGGTGAGAATTTGCAGCATGGTGGCCGAACGTGGTGTCTGCTACTCTGCTGTGGGCAATGGCTGCCTTCAGGCTGAGCTGAGGGAAGGACTTGGCCCAAAGTGAGTAAAAGGGGATCACACAAAAAATGACCTGCAGGGGTTAGTCGATACTCACCGGGGCCAGCGAGGGATCTGCAGTCACCAACCCCGCTGGGTTACAGGAGCCCACTAGAAAAGAGAGGCACAAGGAGGCATTTATAAGAAGATAGCTCACAGCCCAGCAGCTCCTAAAGGGGGTTATTTCTTCCCTTACAAAGCTCTTGGGGGCTGATAAGGCCATTCCAACCCAACCTGTTCTATTATTTGATGATTTACCAGCACCGCATGCTATGTCCCAAGACACCAGAGTCCCCCCGCCATCAAAGCGGAGAAGGGGGGGGTACCTTCACAGTGCGGAAACCCATAGGCGCCCGGCACGCAGCTATCGCAGCGCAGTCCCGTCACTTTGGGCCGGCAGCTGCACTGCCCCGTTTCCTGGTCGCAGGTGCTGTGCAGAGAGCCCTCCCGGGAGCACTGGCAAGCTGCAAAAGAGGGGAGAGCAACTGCTGGCGCTGCAGCGCACGGGGACGCCTGCATTCAAGGCTTCCCACCAGCAACCTCTTTTGTCTGCCTGACCTTCACCACCATCAAAGCAGCCAGAAACACAGGTTATAAATAACATACACGCTCATTCTTTGCTTTTGGTTAAAAACATCCCATCTTTTAAGAAAAACAATAGAAGCTGCAATGTTTATCACACCTATTCACATATATTGATGCGTATTTTTGGATGGCGACGGCGGAGAAGTTTTGTTTAAGGAGAAGTGGAATGCGTGACCTCATCCCCAAAAGGTCACAACCAGCGACAGCTCAGACCCTACAAAAACCCATTTGCACCCAAACACCCAAGAGCAGCGTTTGGCCACCAGGGTGCCCTGCGGACGTTGTGCGCGAGCAGCAGGCTCACACCACAGCCATGGCACTGCCGGCAGCGGAGGGCAAGAGCAGGGCAACGGCTCTGCGGCTTCCCGCGCGCCCTGCCGCCTGCGAATGCACGCAGGGATCCTGCTGCCCTATCGCATGAAAGGTCAGCGAGCTGCCAGGGAGCTGCCCATGCCCTCCTTGCCCAGCCAGCATTCCTCAAATCCCTGCCGAAGGGGACGTTTTAGGCTGACACCCCCAGAGTGGCTAACAGCAAAACATTGTTCATAAAAGAACAGATTAAAAATAAAATAAAATCAGGCTCTCCTCGTCTTTCCTTGCTGCGACTCCTCTACAGCTCTGCAATATGGACACTGCTTTATGAGACGAAAAAAGAATAGTGACTACTGAGCTCCTGGGAGACCATTTCATCTGTGCCTCCAGCCTCTTCAAAGGCATATTGCCGGCATCAGCATTTGGGAGCAGCGCTCTGCCAGCTGGCCGCGGCTCAGGCGTCTACATTTAGTACGGTGCAAGAGGGTGATGATGCTCTTTTGTTGCTTCAGGGAAATTGTATCACAGATTATTTTTTAATGAGCAGTAAATTCTTGCTGGGAGACATAAGAGTACATCTGGCTTCCAGTCGGACTGCCGACAGGGAGGGAGATGGGGACACTCTGCCCAGAGCTGGGGAGAGCTATTTGGAGCATGTGTGGCCGCAGGCACCTGCCACAGGCAGGGCTCAGCCCTGGCACCAGCAGCTCTGCTCCAGGAGCCATGCAGCGCCCAGGGAAGTGGACGCCAAACTCTCGCCATGCCAGCAGACACCTTGAATTTGGGGCTGCCATGAAACCCCAAATCCCGATCCTCATTGTTCATTCACCCTTTTGTACAACTGGAGTCCTGTTGGTTTTAGCACCGTTTGCTCCTCCCGTGCACTGGCACGACCCAAGGTGGGGTAAGCCCTGAAGAGCCTGGACGTGCCACGTGAGCCACATCCGAGCGCCTCATGGCAGCAGGGTATACCCTGAACACGTGGTTTGAGACTTTGCTTACTCCACTCAGAGCCCTGCTGGCTCTGGCTGCAGGTGCTCGAGCCTGAGGACAGCCAGATGCAATTCAGCACGTTTTATGTGCACACAACGCTTTTGGAGAGAGAGTCCGAACCGCAGCTGCTCCCCAAGTCATACTCTGTAGGTCTGTTTCTTAACAGGTCGCTAGATTAAGAGGCCATACGTCCAAACCGGGTTTTATTTCCAAACCAAGCAGGCAGCCCCACACTCCTGCTGTTAGTGACAGTGAATGAACTGGGGGAGACAAACCGCACGGCCTTTGGGGAAGCGTTTCTTGGAGATGTTTACTCATTATAGAGCACGCCCGTCAGATGAGATAGGCAGGTCAACTGCGCACAGGAAAAGTGATTCCGGCGGGTTCAAGTTAAGCCAGGGGAGGGTTATTTTGGATATTAGGAAAAATTTTTTCACTGAAAGGGTTATCCGACATTGGAATAGGCTGCCCAGGGAAGTGGTGGATTCGCCATCCCTGGAAGTGTTTAAAAAAAGGGCAGACGCGGTACTTGGGGATATGGTTTAGAAGTGGTTTTGTCAGGTTAGGGTAATGGTTGGACTCGATGATCTTAAAGGTCCCTTCCAACCACAACAATTCTATGATTCTATACAACCCCGGGAGACTGGTGAGGAAAAGGAAAACCATTACAAAGGCAGTAGCAGCAGCTATTCCCTTCCCTCCGATGGTGGTTACTCACGTGTGCAGCTGGGGTACCCATAGAAGCCCAGGGCACACTGGTTGCAGGTGTGTCCCGCAAAATTCACGTGGCATCGGCACTGGCCAGCGGGGCTGCAGTTGTTGTCCACCGCACCTCGGGAATCGCAGGAGCAAGCTGTAAGAGAAGGACTCTCAATAATCTGATGAAACGTGCGATCCGTGGCCAACCTCTGCTGGTCTGAATTGTCATTCAGCCCCACAGGAATTAGCCATTTATATAAGAAAACTAAATTAATTTCTTAATCCCCTGGAAAGACAGGCAGTATTTTCAGCTAGACTCATGGTCATAGCAGAAAAATGACACTGGGGTTTTTTTTACAGCCCATTCAATGTGCCTCAGCAGTTTAGTAGGTTAATGCACTAAAAAGACAAAAAAAGGCGTAAGCTGAGACACCAGGTCACAGCGGGGCTGTGATGAGGAAGTGTGACTGATAAGAACCGCTTTGTCTTCCAGGCTTTGGCATGATCCACGACCTCCAGAATAAGCCTGCCAAATTCACAGTGCAAACCACATGGGGTTTGATTTTGGGAAACGCCGAAGCCTTGCAAAAATAGGCATGTTTTTCAGCAGGTGACAGACCAGCAGGAACTGAACGCTAAGGTCCTTACCGTAGCAGTGGGGGTAGGAGTGGTGCCCAGGACTGCACTGCTCGCACCTCGGCCCAGCAAACTCGGGTCTGCAGAAACACCTCCCGACGGAGTCGCAGCCTCCCGGCAGCGTCCCCACTGCGCTGCAGCCGCACACTGCAACACAGAGAAACCGTTTGCCTGTGCTGGGAGCACAGGGCAAAGCTCACGGCAATACATTTTTTTTCCTGAGGTTCTCAGATGGGCATTTAGGTCCTGCTCTAAGTGTCCAAACCGTCGATCTCTGCCCACTGTGTATATCCCCATTTTAGGGATAAAAACCCGCAAAACCCCTTCCCAGTCCTCCTTCAAAGCCCTGCCAGAAGACTCTGGCTTTATGCGTACCCACCCGGTCCCACGGGAGGACAGATACGCACGCTGGCACAGAGGGTAGTTGAAGTAGCCGGGAGCGCACTGGTCACACAAGTGCCCTTCAAATCCCGTTCGACACAGGCACTGCCCCGTCTCGCTGTCACAGGTGCCATCGTACCGACCGGGGCCGGAGCACTGGCAGGCTGGAAAGCAACAAGGGCACCAGTAAATAAACAGCTTCTTCGTCTTTCCCCTTCCTAGGAAAGGAACCAGAGCGTCTGTTCCTCTGGGGTAGAAATGCAGTCACTGGAAAAACCATGTGGGA
This sequence comes from Ibidorhyncha struthersii, assembly GCA_013398815.1. Classification (NCBI taxonomy): domain Eukaryota; kingdom Metazoa; phylum Chordata; class Aves; order Charadriiformes; family Charadriidae; genus Ibidorhyncha; species Ibidorhyncha struthersii. Next base: position 1,402,772 of record VZSZ01007121.1, read on the forward strand.
CACAGCTGACACCGAGCATGCCTGGCCCATAGCTCACATCCATAGGGAATTCCTCAAGAGCCCCCCCCCAAGCTGGGAGGATGCTGGAGGGTCAGGGCTGGGTGGAAAATACCAGCAAAAGTCATGGGAATTTGTCACTCAGAAGTGGGGCTGGAGAATTCCCCCTCCCCAGCAGGAGTGGAGGACAGGGAGAGGCACACTCCTCCCCAGCGGGGAGGCGAGCAGGGCGAGCCTGGGGCCGCTGACCCCGAGTCACTCACGCTGGCAGCTGGGTCCGTAGTGGCCTGGGGCGCACTGGTCACAGTGTGTTCCCTGGAAGTTGGGTTTGCACACGCACATCCCCACCCGAGGGTCTTTGCGACAGGCGTTGCCTTCCGTCCCACCGGCGTAGCAGTCGCAGTCTGGAGTGGGGACACACGACAAGCAACAGCAGACACGGCTGTCAGCTGGTCTCTGCTGCTGGGCAAAGGTCCCGTAAGGACAGGGAAGGAGTTGCCATGAGAGGCAACGGCACAAGCGTTTGCTTCCTAATAACTTTCCTACCAGATGCAAACGTTTTAACCGAACCCTGCTCAGGCCAGCAGCACGCCTGGCTCCTGAGGTCGCAGCGTGGTTGGGAGACCTCAGCATCACGCAGACGTGCGAGGGGCCGGACGGGCAGCAGGGCAACGCACGGGGCAGACAAGCGCTGCATCGCCCAAGAGCTGTGCGGGAATAACCAGAGCCTTCAGCTAACCCGGGTGGGGTTTGGGCTTTCTCTCTGGTCACTCCATGCTCAGCTGCACCTGAGAGCTTCCCGCCGCCAGGGCAGGCGGATGCTCCGGGCGAGCAGTGCTGAGGCCCTCGGCCAGCTCTGCCTTCACCGACAGCAGCGGCGTGGGGTGCCGGGCTGGGAGAGGGAAGGGCAAAAATCATGCAAGAGCCAGAGGGAGGGGGGAGGTGGGGAAATGAGAAGGGAAGTGAGAAATTCCAGCTCAGGAAAAAAAAAAAAAACATTCTGGAAGAGCACAGAAGGAAGGAGAAGGTTATCTGGAGCACACTGGGGAGCATGAGACAGGGGAGGACTCGGTGGGAAAAGAGACAAAAAAAAGCACAAGGGAGGAGATGAACCCAGAGGAGTGAGCGTCAGAGAGGAGGGAGGCGGAGGGGAGCAGGGATGAGGGCACAGGAGAGCTTTCAAAACAACAGAGAAACAACGCAGAGCCAGCGGCCGGCTGTGCACGCTTCCCAGGCACCCGCAGCAGCGCAGGGGGGGCCACGGGCATGGACCCGCTGTGCTGTCCACCAGAGGGAAAACACACGGCATGCAGGTGTGGCAGAAGGACAGGTTTGTATCTAAACCCGGAGGCCGAGATTTGGGAGAACCCAGGTTGGATTCCAGCTCAGCCACAGCCCCTCTGTGATCTTAGTGGGGTTTCTTACAGGGAGGCCAGAAGGAATGTCCCCACATGGCCTGGACACCAGAAAAAAAGCACACAATCACATGGCCACCCTGGGCTAGAAGTTCCCTGTCTATAAAAAGGGGTTCATAAAACTTCCTTTCCCCCATCCCTCAAGCTGCCTCCTCTCTCAGAACCACTCTGTCTCTTACAACGCTCGTGCCTCGTAAGCTGAAGACTTGATCTGGCATTGGGTGGTGACATACAACAGTAATAAAGCATGGTGATTGCCAAAGCAGCAAGGAAAATTGCACTGCTTACTTATTATCTGTCCCGCGGGGAGCACTTGTTCTCCAGTATCGTTGTGAGCAAAAGCTGGAACAGCTACGCAAAGAAAAGAGACATTGCACAGGTCATCACACACGCTCAAAGAGATCCTGTCGGGATATCAACGGGTTGACAGTCCCAAAGCTGAAGAGGCTGAATGAAAACATTGAACAAAGTGCAAAATCCCACTAAACAAAGATCCATTACAACCATTTTTAACCTGGGCTCTGGGAAGATGTCCTTCACAGAAAGCGAGAGGTGAGACTCCAGTGAGCCGAGTTCAGCCCGGCTCAGCTCTGGTCCAGCTTCCACCGAAGCCAAACGTGGGCTTGTCCCCACCTGCAGGAACTCTTCCTGGGACAGGAGTGCCATGTGGCACGGGGAGAAGGCACCTGGAGAGCAGCCCCAGCTGGAGCTGTTGGCCCGTCCTGCCCCCACTGGGTCTGTGCGGTCCCAGACGTGGCCACCCCACGGCCCCGCAGCCCCCACTTACGGTAGCAGTGGGGGAAGTTGAGGTATCCCTCGGCACAGGCATCACAGTGCTCCCCGGTGTAATTGGGCTTGCAGTAACAGCGGCCGGTGAGGTCCTCGCAGGTGCCATCGGTGAAGTCAGACTCACAGTTACAGCCTGCAGAGAGGGACAAGCCGGTCGTCACTGACAGTCACTTGGCCAGCCATGAGCACTACAGAAGCATCACTGCGATACAGAGCCTCTACAAGAGACTCCGCCATCTGCTGTAAATCCTCTCCAAAAATAAAAAGTGCGATTTTGCCTCTTCGAAAGGGGTCTGGCTTAGAGGAACTGCTCCCACTGTGCTTGTCCCACTGCAGGGACCCCAGTAAAGCAGCACAGCCCAGGAGACCCCAGATTCCCTGGAGAGGTGGCTGTGGCACACTGCAGCAAGGACACAGTCCGGAACAGCCGATGTGTCACAGCCACCAGACTGAGCTGGGCTCCCCAGCCATACAGATATAACCCACTGCTGCCCAGAAATCCCCGTCTTGGCGCGTGGAGAGCGGTGGTCTGCAAGTGCCAGCTGAAAGGGCACAAGATGACAGCTAAGACTGGATCTCCTTGCAGGCTACAGCAGGGGTAACAACACATTTTTAGCTCGTTCCAGCCTTAGGACATGCCACCGCTTCTGATTTCACGGATGCTGCAGACACCCGTACTGCCTGCAAGTACAGGCGGCTGCACACATACATTTCCATGGGCAATGGCAGCCGCAGCAGGAACCGCCCACATAGGCACATCTTTTATGGTGCTGGACTCCCTACACCAGAAAAACCTCTCAGCCCAATCCTTCAGGCCACCCTCCCCGGCGCCATCAAGTCCCAGCAGGCATCTACAGCCCGCAGAGGAAATCACACTCACGATAGCAAATGTACGGAGAGTCGATTGGGTGGTCAGGGGACCGGTAGTATCCTGGGATGCACCTTTCGCAGTTAATGCCAGTGGTGTGATGCTGAAAGACAGTGGGTTAGAGGGGCATCAGTTCCTCTGCTGCCAGGATTCATGTTCATCTGCCAGATTTACGAACAGCTTCAGGGTCCAGAGGGAGCAATTCAGAAATGTCAGCACACAGAAGACCTAAATCTGCTCAAAATTCCACATGCACCAATTTGAAAACAAAGTATTTCCTGCAAACTCTGTATCCTCCCATAAGCCCAGTGTGAGCTTCAGGTGCATATCTGACCTCAAGCCCACCTTCCTTGCTTCAGATGGCAAAACGTCCTGAACCACTCTGTGCTAGGAGGACGGGAGCAATCTGTTTCCTCCCAGCAAGAAAGCACAGCTAAATGTTTCATGCCACTGCGTGAAACCAGCTCACAGTCGCCTTGGGAGCAGAAGAGCTACTTTCCCACTTTCACTGGGAACTTCAGAGACTTGAGATTGAGATTTTGGTGGTGAGAAGAGATCTGGAGAGATGGCAGCCCCTGAGCACTGCAAACTAGGCGGGGACTTCCCGATGTGCTCAGCACCAACCTGTCCCCCGCAATGCACAGTGCCTCAGCAGACCTGACCCTACAGCATCCGAAAGGTAATGGTACGACCCAGGTGACAGCTAGGAACCCAAGCCCTGTTTTCATTACTGGCGCGCGCTCCTTTAACCTATGGCAAAGAGACGAAATTTCCAGGGAGAGACCACGTTAAGATAACGGAGGGTGCGCGAGGGGGTTGGCGGAGCCGCCAGCGAGGCTGAACTCCAGGCTGAGCAGAAACAAACACAAAAATCTGCAAAAATCTGCGGGAGCTCTTCAGGCCTACCTGACAGTCAATGCAGACACCTCCCCCTTCAAACTTCTCTTCGCGACTTTTGCTGGCTTTGTGGCGATCCACCTCGGGGTCGTAGTAGCAGTCGTAGGCATGGCCATTGCAATTGCAAGCTGCAAAAACAGACACATTAGCTAAGCCACCAGTCCACCGAGGTCCTTCAGTCACCAGCTGGATCTCAAGATATGAACTCTTCCTCGTGGGTCTGACACTGGACAGGTTACTTTTCAATAAGGAAAGATGCTTGAATGCATCTGGGGGATCACACGATCACCCAAGCTCCCAGAAGTCTTCCAGTTCAAAAGCGCAGAAGCAGCAATTCCTTCACAAAGTCTAGTCTGCAACCGGAAAAATGCAGCAGGCACAACCTCAGAAGTAAAGTATGTGCAGGCATGTATGGACGAGAAAGAGAAATTACCCAGCTTTAGGGCCTCGGGTAGTCTGGTTCAGAGGGCAACGTTCTCGCCTCTTTTATCCCATCCGGGATGGAGGTGAGCTGTGAAGTTCAGCGCCCGGCGAGGGTGCTCTTTACAAACCCACTGGATTGAGATTCAACTGTCCTTTGCCGCCCTGCGTCTATAAGGGATTGTGTGATGCAGCTATGCTCCATGCTCTGCACTCCCAGTGCAGCATAAATTCCACTGTCGGCATTAACTAAAGGTTTCTCTAGACAAATAAAGATGTCCTGTATGTAAACACATCCAAATGTAATTCATCTTGGAGACAGAATTGAGCAACGAGACTTGCCTGCACGAACCCTTGGACACAGAGGAGGAACTGGAACATAAGCAGAATCAAAGTCCCGTACAGACCTAGCGGGCCTCACCGGGCGAGCCTCGACTGGACACAATTAACCACTGTGCAAACCGTCCTCTCCCAGTGCCAGTGATCTCCACTTCACCCAGTGCCACACTCCATAAACCCCATCATTTCAGTGAGTGGCTTCTCAGCACTGCAACGTCAAGGGGCCGGAGAAGCGTGGGCAATCTGTGCTTTGCAAAACAGCTGGAAAAGGAAGGAGAAACCCAGCTCTGACTTACGCTGGCATTCGTTTGCGCTGTCGGCAGTGGCGGGCTTCCAGGGGAACTGGTTGAAGCCGGGGCAGCAGCGATCGCAGGACCCGCCGCAGGTGTTGTGCTGGCAGTCGCACTGCAGCCTGCAAGGGAGAGGAAGGAGGTACAGCCACGCTTGTGGCGATGACGGGGACGCGTGGGATGGGAAGCCACCGCGTAACCCCGCTGTGCATAACTATCACTAGTCAGACACACAAACGAGTGATATTTGTTATCCAAATATTCTGGAAAAGAGGCTTCTAGGGCTTTTTTTCACTTTTGAATTGCTGGGCTGTATTTCTAAGCCAAACACCAAACTTTGCTCTTCCAGTGCCATTCTCTCCCTTCCTTCTCCTCCACCATCACTCCTCTTTTCTGCACAGGGGGATAAGGATCAGAGAAAAATCAGTGTGGCACTGCCGAGCCAGCTCTACAGAGAACAAAATGTGAAACGGCTGGAGGGGGCAGCGGTACGAACCTGAGCTGAAGCAAATTACTTGAGAGGGAGTAGCACGGTGCAGGGACACGATGTCCCCACCACTGCGCAGGGGCAGCGTGAAAGGAATAAATGATAGTCCAGAGCCGGAGAGGGATGGGGCTGCACAGGTCCCATTTGCTCCTCCAGGTATACCTCTGCTTGCAGAGAGGAAGGCCATGAGATTTGAATGAAGACTTTTAGCAGACGCTGGCCCCACGCTCCCTGCAAAATGCACCTCCTGCTTTCCTCAGCCGGCACAGGCAGGGCTGTGCTGGGTAAACAGGCGGCTCCGGAGGCGCCAGGCAAGGAATCTCGACGGTCGACTGACGGATCTCGTCCCTGCTCAACCGCAACGGTGATTCATTAACATCAGTGACATCATCTCCAAAACTTCCACTTAGCAGAAGGCGATTCCCATCCAACACAAACGCTTTCTGTTGTAATAGACTTATGGATAATACAGCATGTTCCAGCTTTTATCTGTGCAATTACTCATTTCCCCTCAGGGTCGGTCTGCCACTCCCATCTCTCCCTCCTCCAATGCTCTTCTATTCAAAAGCAGTGTTTAAAAATAAATGTAATTTTGTAAAACATTAGAAATAAATGGGAGTAGTCATTCTTGGTGAAACGCAGGAGTGCAGACACACTCTTCCATGCCTGCAGTGAGCTGAGTGTCGTGGTTTCCACCTACATGTGTTTTTAAGATGTAGGACCTGCAAGTGTATGTATAGTGAATAGCCAGACAGAGGCAGCAGCACAGGACAAGTGAACTCATTTTAATGAAATATGGGATGATCTGAAAGCTTGGGGGAACGCGGGCAGGACCCACACTCAGCACGTTTGCTACAGCCAGGGGAGCTGAGAGGCAGGGGGTGCCGGCCCTGCTCCCAGCCCCGCTGGCCGTCCTCCCCCTGCGGGCACCACGAAACGCTTGGCCACGGTCAGCGTCTCCTGATGCCCCGTCCCTACCCGCATTCACAGCCTGGGCTGTGGCTGGCAGAATCCAGGCACAAAACCGAGCCCCCTGAGAGGTTGGCTGGAGCCTACGTGGCTGAAACGAGCCCTGAAACATTCACCAGGAACTTCGTTCTCCCCATGTTTTGCAGACCCAAGGGGGAGGCTCTTTGAGAGGCAAACCTTGGCTGTGACTCCGTAAAGAAACCACCCGCAGACCTCTCACCTGGCTGACTACCACTCAGCACTTCCAAGGAGACAAAATTTTATGTTTTTTTTCCTATGGCAGCAGCTGGAGATCAAGACTAACATCCATATACAAATGTGTGGAGAAAGACGGTCACTGACTCGGGGAACTTATAAACCCGCTGAGCAGTGTGAATCACCCTGGCTGGAGGACGTGGCTCCAGCCACACACCCCGGCTCTTTAATGTTCGAGATGTTTGAAAAACACTGGTTCAGTTCCCAGAATGCAAAAAGATGGCACTCAGTGAGTAAAGATGCACATTTCAGATGGAGAAGGAGCTATTTATTTAGTCTCTGCTGTCCAGAGTCAGCAACGACCTCTCAGAGAGCTCATCTATCACGGCAGCTTTACTGTACCTTGTGCCGAGTCCGTGCCGCTAATGAATTATGGACAAATGTGCATAAGCTACAATATTTACATGTTTCATTGATTGAATATATACAAGGAAGAAGAGGGAGCGGCTGTGTTCACATAGCACATATTTCCTGGTTGTCCTGCCGTAAAAAAATGAAACCACAGTCTTCCCACTGGAACTGATGCTCAATAACAGAGACTATAAACAGTTTCCAGTGAGCAGCTGTCTCAGAGCCGAGAGCGGCACACAAGCGCTACAGCATCTGGATTTGGCTGGGACATCTGAGTAGCACGATCAAGAAAAAGCCCCTTCCTCTAACTGCTTCCGACTGTCCTGAGGGAAAACCACCTGCAAAAGGGACTCACAGACGGCACGAATCTACCAGCACACGTGGTGCTTTCGCTTCCAAAATGGGAAAGAGCGAGCTAGCATTCAGGATCCAGCAGTGGGAAAGCATCCTTGATCTCCTGCAGATCTGCTTCTCACCAGCCAGGCTGCTGTTGTCTTGCTGGTTATCTTCAGCATCAGGCTCGGAAGCAGCAGCTGCACTCTCTGGTTGTCTCCTCTCTTGCTTGTGGCATCCGTGATGGGGCAGTGAACCCACGGAAACAGTTGCTCTTATCAGACAAATGCAGAGCACTTGCAGGGTTCTTCTGAGCTCACATCAACAGCAGCCGCATGTTAACACATGATTTCTGTCTGGGCTCTCCGTCTGCAACGTGCCAGGTCCCCGCTGATGCTTATCTCACTGCTCACAGGGTTTGCCAGGAGAAAGGTTTGTGCCTGATCCTGCTGGTGTTCACCTTTAACCAGGAGAACTTTCCTTCCCTCTGCTTAATTCAGCCCAAAGACAGACAGTTGTAAAAAGCACGAAGGACCCTTGAGGAGGCTCCATCTGCCCACACGCTGTGGGCCCGTGTGCACACACACACACGGGGGGACCAGATGCGCTGCCAGCTTAACACAGCTGGATGCGCAGCCTCCCTAGCTTGGCACTTCAGAGAAACTTTCCAAAGCTGGATAAACATTATCATTTATGGCCAGGAAGTCAGCTCACGAACACGCTCCATCACGTCCTGAAGTGTTTGCCAAGATTTCTTGCTCACCTCACCTCTATCGAAGGGCTCATCCTGCCTTTCTGGGCAACAGGCACAAGAAACACAGCGTGTGCAGAAGAGAGAAGTTAAAATGAGAAGCAGAGACCTCCCAGACAGGCTGAGACATAACTGGGATTTTTAATAGGGCTGGGCCAGTTCACATTCCTCGTCTCCCTCTATTTGCATCTCCTTGCCCCGTTGCTGTCACACATCAGCATCTGAAGAGGCAGGACATGTGCAGACGGACACACCGCACCTCCTACTCAGTCAGGTCACGCCGATTTCTGAAGGACTGATGTATTTCTGACAGCTGGGGCCCACGACCTGAAGGGATAGTGTGTCCAAGTCCCACCTGCCTCCGCGATGCCTCTTGTCACGCAGCGTTACGGCAGGTATCACCGTGCTGGCTCCGTGCTACGTCAGGGCAGGAGCGGGGGGAGACTGCCCAGCAGTGCCCGCTCCGGCGGGAAGGCTGGACACAGCTGCTGCTGGAGCCTTGGAGAATGGCAGCCTTTTGCCGATTACTCATTTTCTCAACTGAAAGTATCATATTTCTGCTGACTTCTGCGTGCTCCCGGGCTTGCTAACAGGGTACAGCAATGCCATGAGAAGTTCTTCTATTTACCAGCATCTTCATGCTGATGTATCCCAAAGGGCTTTACAGATGTTACGTGCTGACTGTACAAAGCACCCAAGTAGGAAATGTTTTCTCCTCCGGGCAAGCGCGATCTGCGCTGGGTGAAACACAACGGCTGCTTACGAACATGCGCTGCACCGTTAGAGCGCAGTTTGGGGCTAAGAGCGAAAATGCCAAATGCACCCAAACGAGAGGGGAGGAGGGGAAGTCTGGGAGGCAGAGACAGTCGTCAGCAGAAGTGGCACTGAACAAGGATCCCAACACACCTCTCCTCCCTCCTTTTTCCCTCCCTCCCCGGAGAGCCCTGAGCCATCGATACACCCAAGACATGTCAGGGTGTTTCTATGTTAACAAGTCACTTTGCACCGTGAAGCCCTTTTGCCCTGGTACACGGGCGTACTGTGCATCCAGCAACACCAAAGTCTAAAACAAAACCAAGGAACCGCACATCCAAATATTTATGAACTTCCCTTTGTCAGAGAGCTAGGCACACTAACGCAGACTCGCTTTTCAATACATCTTTGTTTTAACACTTAGCAGCTTTTAACCTTGGCCGGGACTCACTGGAATTTTACAGAAGATCCAAAAGCTCTACATGATCCTGATGAGAAAGAAATATAAGCTTCCCTTGTCCAGCTGAATCTACCCATCCCTTTCATAAAGGCAACATTCAGGCTGCAAACAGATGGCTAAGAAGCAACACTTTCACAGTTTGAAGCAGCTCTTTGGCATTTCAAATTGCCAAGGCAGATGGGAAGAGTCCCATGAGCCAAAATGTAACTGCTTTGCATGCTCTTGCTCTTTTGCAGAGAGCAGGTGTTTAGCTACGTACGTAACCCATCTATGGTTCTTACGAGTAGAACTGGACAGCGGAGTCTGGTTTCTTGGGAGACCATCTATTTATGAGACCACTGCCCCTGTTCGTAAGAAGGCACCTGGGAAGCAAGAGACTTCTCTGAACAGGTTCAGAAACCAGTCCTGTGCTTCGATGAGAAACCTCCATGTCCAGCAACGGTATCGGCTTTGCACACCTACCCACCCATTCCAGCACTCTGCTCCCACGGGGATGGCAAAGTTGTGGGTGGGGAAACCAGACCAGGGAGCTGATCTGGCTGAAAAATAGCCTGACAAAACATTTAATTTTTGCTACTTTGGCAGGACCAGTTTCTGGTTCATTCTCAGGGCAGAGCCACGAACAACAGCGCTGGCACAGTTACGAGCTCAGGACAGGACACAACCCACACTGGCATCTTTCATTCTTAGCATAACAATTCAAATGCTTTTACACAAAACTGGGACTTTGAAAAACGTACCTGTAAGGGTCATTCGGGTCTTTGGCATCACAGACATCTGCATGGCCATGGCAGACACAGCGCCCTCCAATGCTGATATCTTTGATGCTGTAGTAGTACTGGAGAGCACAAGAAAGTTTGGCCATTAATATCTTTATGAATAAGCTTCACAACTGCCCTACTCAGAATTGCGCAGGACATTACCTAGTAAAATGACACGTCAGGACATTTCTCTTACAGTGGCAAGCTCGACCTTGTAGGCTGCAATATCTGCCTATGGTAAGACCCACCACCACTAACAGAGCCCGTTAGTTACAAGTCGGGTCTCCCAGCACCGTCAGAAAGTCACATGTAACACAGGAGGTGTTTCCCAGTTTCATGTTGTTGGTGCTAAGCACACAGCTCTTCCCAAGCAGTCTCCAGCTCCAGCCACGGCAGCAGCGGCACCCGCTGAAGATGCCTTCAGCTCGGGGAGTACAAGCACAGAGAGAGGAAATCCCCCCGGGCAACAGCCAGGGATGTCTTCTCCCCAGGGGTGGCACACACAGCCCTCAAACACTTCCACCTCACTGGCAAGAGGTATCAAGGCCTGTCTTACCCTCCTTGTCACTGTAGGGTCCCTTAAAGCTTTGCCCATCAGGTGCCCGAGCAGAGTGTTTGTTTGCAGGAAGCGCAGTCTGATATTGGTGGCTTTTGTGAAATTCCGCAGGAGAGGAGAGTAGGAGAAGTTCATGGCTCCTGGGCGCCCGTTTACCAGAGAGACAACGATCTGTGAATGCAAGGAGGGAAAACAAACCTGTGTAATCCTCTGAGATGGGAAGAAACTAATCTCTCCCTTAGCGGAACTCAATCTTTACATCCCCTCAAGATGACTGAATCAGTTCCCTGCCAGTCTCATTTGTTTTAACAGAGTTAATTCCAGTGGCACCCAAAAGTCAAGAGGGAACCAATTAATAAGAGTACCTACAGTCACAGAGAAACCCTGGAAACTCCAGGGCATGAAAACATGCAACTGCTCACCTCCCCGTTTTCTAAAGGCACGATGCGGGAGTATTCAGTAGTGCAGATGGCATGGTCATCCTTGGTGATACGATCCACGGTTTGCAGTCCAAACTTCTCAATGCAGTCCCTCTTGGAAGCTGTTCACCAACCAGAGGTGAGAGTAGTAAGAGAAAAGGAACAATTCAGAGCCCTGTATCGATTTTCCCACACTGACCAACAGGAGAGAAGGGTCTATACTCTTTGTTAAGCATTTGCTACATACAGACTGCTTTGCAGCATTAACTCTGTCCTTGCTAACGTGCACGTACTGCACTAAGGGAGGGAGTTGCTATGAGAGTAATAGGCATGGTCAGAAAATCCCCGAAATCACCTCATTTCAGTAGATGAGGAAAGTGGGAATGGCCACTGTACTTCCTGTGACCACCTGCAGGGAAACTGGCCCCTTAATTTTGCCATTAAAGCTTGGAGTTTAACCACCTTGAGCTCTAACCCTGGTCTGAATTCGTTGCCTTGCTGGCACTGGATTTGCTAAACTGCTTCTGCTGAACTGGGGAAGGGCTGGTTGCTGCTCCCGATGTAGGAGTTTGTACTATCATGTTCACGTGGCTCCTTAACTTCTTGGGTAATTCCCAAAGAGTGAGCTAGCACAGAACCACGCAACGGGAGCAACCACAAGCCACAGCCACCGCTGCGCCATCCCCCACCAGGCCGAGTGGACACGCAGGTGTGGGGACCGGGCTTGAGGTGTTTGGGAGAAGCAGAGCGACTGCCTGCAGGACATCTCCTTCTCCCACCTTACTCCGAACTCTGCGACCGTTCTAAAACAAACGCTACAAAACAGAAATGCCAAAGCCGCCCCAGAACCACCGCCTGGGGACAGCAGTCGAGGGCTCCTGCCACTAAGTGGCAATGCAAGGCTGGCTAAAGCCACGGCACAAGCACCGCCAGGCAGTCGCACTGCTGGCCCTGCGACCTGCTCTGGGGACACTACAGGCCAAGAGTCTCCTTGCAGCTGTAGGAATGTCCTGGCTTCCCTGCAGAGCCGCTCCTGCAAGTCCAGCACCCTCGTCCCCAGGATGTCTGATGTCCCTGCACCGGCAGAGCCACCCAAACCACACTGAATGTGCTGGGGCAGCTCCGGAGCTGACCGTGCAGGGTGGTGAGCACCCACATCCACCCATGCAAAAACCTTCACCGTGCCTTCCTTCACTCTTGGGCCACTCTCTGGGGCTGTTCCCCTGGGGAAGAGCCTCGGACAAAGGCTGCTGCTCCTTCCCGCTCCCGTTCCACCTGCGCCAGGAGCTCTCAGCAGTGTGTGCCAAAGCACACGTCGCTGCGGAGCTCCTGAGGGTGCTTCCACGGGGAGAAGAGGGAGGAAAAGGCAGCCAACACAACCTGCTGCTCGAGCCAGTGCTGCTCGGCTCACACAGGGAGCTGATGGGGAAACGTTAGCCTAATTTATGGGAACAACACTCCAAAATCTTGCAATCTGCCTCCAGGAAGCACATCCCTCGATCCACGTGCTGCAGTGGTAGGCTAAGCTGGGCAGGAGGAACAGGACGGGGGGGAGCACAGAGAGCTTCTGCCTCCCCTGCCTTCACCTCTGGCACGCAGCCGCCCACGCCTCATCTCCAGCAACGTGGCCCCGCTCCACGAAACACTGTTCTGGCAACAGCGGGAGCTCAGTTGCATCCACAGGAAGGTGGTGTGGAAACGCTTACCACCAGGTCTCTGGCCGCCATGCTTTGCTTCACCAGGTGCTTTTTTAAAGGCAATTTATTGTGAAGCCCCAAGCGAGGAGCCTGTCACCACTGGCTTGAGATGATTGATTTCCAAAGCACTGCCATGGCTGGGCACGGAGAGGGGATGCTCAGCAAGAGCAGCTACTCAGGAAAATCAAAAAACACCTCCAGTTGTTGCAAATCGACACAACTGTGCGAGCCAGAAGCCGGGCGCTCTGTCTGTGAGCTAAAAACAGAGTAACCCACCTCAGAGCACAAACTGGGGAAGTCTCCCCTCCGGGAGGAAAAGGACGGGGCTCGCTCTGCGCTATGGCTGCCTTCCCCTCCGCAGCGGCACTGCCCAGCAGAGCGAGACGGAAGGGGCTAATCCTGCACGGCACCCTGAGCCGGGGCGGGCAAGGCTCTGCGGGTCTGGACGGACAGCTGGGGCCGGGCATCTTTCATGTCCTGTCCCCATTTGAAACGCCGCGTGGGGAACCCTTCACGCGGATAAACACCGCCATAAATCTCCCGCTTCTCCTTTGGTGGCCGAGGAAAGCTTGGTGCCTCCCCGCCGCGACGCACAGAGGATTTGCATTGCCACGGTCCCTCCGGCCCCTTCTCCCCGAGAAAGCCCATCAGCTGCACCGACAGATGCTTTCCACGACAGTCATTTCTTCCCCCCTCCCGCAGAGCTAAGACCAAAGGCACTTCAGCAGCCTGGCCGGGGGGGCACGGGGCAGCCGGGGGAACCGACCACCCCCCACGATGAGTGGGGCTCGAGGGGCAGCCTGGGGACGGTGTCACCCAGGGCAAGGCTCGCTGGCGTCTCTGGAGAACGCTTACATTTCTGCTGGCTGCTTTTAACCCTCTTACTGAACTGGCCAGTGTTTTTATTAGACCACCTACAGAATTCCCCATGCCAAAAATAAACCTCCGCAAAGGACTTTGTGTGCTAGCAAATCTGGCAGGTTTTGGAGCAGCCACCTCTTTATTTCCATGGGAATTTTCCACTGGGCTGCATCACCGCATGTCACTTCTGAAGGGGGGTGGCAGCAGGGCCTGATGTTGCGGGTGGGAAGAGGACTCCAGACGTTGCGGTGTTGCCACTACACGCAGGAACAAGCAAGTGGGGCCCGCTCAGCCCCAGACCAGGCAATGACGTGACCGCAACGAGCCCCGGGAGAGGCTACGGAGCTGGAAGGGAAGATATCTCTTTTATCAGAGAAGATAAAAAAAAGCAAAGCAGGCAGTCTGACAGCAGTAATTCCCCACCAGCGCAACAGCAGAGGGGAAAACATCCGCACTGGAGAGGAGCTACCGCACTAAGGCAGTGGGGAAAATGTCTGCAGCTCTTTCTTGCACAAAAGGCCAGCAAAGGGAAAGCGCAGGCTGACAGGTAAGCCAGAAATATGAGCCTTTAGAGGCAGAGCGGGTCGAGGCCTCGGAGCGCTCCGAGGTCCTTCCTTGCCAGCTTTTAAGCTCTGGCTGTAGATCTTAACTCACATCTTCTCCCAATTACTGCTGCTGCTTCTGGGAGAGGCTGGTGGTTAACAAGTTCCTTGGCATCCGGCTACCCCACGGACCCTCGGGGAGAAGACTGTTGCAGAAGCAGCTGTTTCTAAAGGGATCGGGTTTTAATCAGAGAATGGGGAAGTCAAATGCAGAGCCTGGAACTCTGCAGCCGCCCTTTCCAGCTGTTTCTGATCCCACCTTGCACAGCGGCAGGACAGCGGTTTCCCGCCCCGCACAGGCTGTTTCTGATCTCCGGCACTGGTAAGCGCAAGAGGACAGTTTTGTGCCTCCAGACTTTTCTGTTACAGCAGCCGCTTGGAAGCGAGCCGCTGGTTTGCTTCTGGAGGAGCTGAAGTGTGCCAGTGCAGATACGGTCCAGGGCAGCCAGACACAGGAGGGCAGGGAGGAGACAGCAAGAATTCTCGCGTTCCAGACCTAGATCAGCAACGCCCAACCACTGACACTGGTGCCAACTTTGGCATCCACAGAGATCTGTGTCAGCACCAATAACAATACTTTCAAAAATACATGTAGTCCCAGACAGAAGAAAAGTTCTCCTGCTCTGAGGAGCACCACGACTTCCCGCAGCTGCTCTGATCCGAGCTTCAACTCCTGCAGCCTTATGGTGCAGAAGAAACAGAGGACACATACCACATCACAGCAATGTCACAGAAACAGCCCCAAACCCGGCCCAGAGCTTGCACAAGGAGCCGTCTTCACTGTGGCCTCGCTGCCTGGCACTAAGCTGCAGCTCTCTTGTAAGGCTGGCGTACTTACAGGCAAAATACTGCCAGGGCTCGTAGGTAAGGCCAAAGTCGGTAGATCGCTCCAGCACCCAGAGGTCAGGACGAGGGGAATTGGCAAATTTGATCAGGACATATGCCACGTGGAAGAGCTGAAAGAAAGGAACACAGAGTTAGTTGGCTGCTCAAGGCATCGTGAAAACCAGGGAGAGCTTAGTGGTATCCGAGCCGAACAAACGAGCTGGCACTTTGCAGATCCTGCTGCTCACAAGCAGCTTGTGGAGCAAAATCCTCCGTATCTAAAAGGATCGTGATAAAACGCGGCTGCTGGAGAGAGACAGATTAGGGAGCTCAGCTCCCACCAGTCCAAATGCAAACAAAACACAGACTTTGTGGCTACGGGCTGCACTCGGGAGGTTGTGCTGGGCAACACCTTCGACTTAGCCTCGACCCGAGCAGGCAGCATGACAAACCAGTGCCACGGCCCTACCAAAGCCCTGCCGAGGGAATCTCACGCTGGCTTGGCAAGGCAAAGGCTTGGCTCCCACCACCAGGCTCTGCAAGGTGATCATGAAAAGCTGCAAAGAGCTAGGGACTTGGCTTCGGGGCTGTTCTTGGGCTCGCAGGTGACCCCCTGGACTGTTGCAGGTATGCCAGGCTGGCACCATCCAACTGCACCTTGCACACAGTATCGCAAAATCCTCGTTTGGTTTTCTTTTTAAAGGCTGTCTGCACGGCGGCCCTGCTTCACCCACGCAACCTGTGTTTGTAAGTCGGTTGCAGAAGAGCCGCAGCACAGCTCCCCGTCCCCAGGTGCCACGGCGAGGGGAGAGCAGGAGACCCACTTGGCTTCAGCACAGCTCTAACGCTGGGCTGCTCCCATCTGTCTGGACACTGACGTGTGTACACACACCCTTGCCAAGAATAAAATAAACGCGCTCTTTTAAAGAGCTAAAATGTCAGTGCTAGAGAGAAACAAAAGCCCCAGCAGAATTTCCCTTCGCCGGCTGGCACGGGCTCGCTCCAAGAACCCCCACTCCATCATCCTGTCACAAAGTGATATTTAAAGGCAAATAAAGTTCTCTTATCAGAGAAAATTCCTAACGTCAAAAACAACCCAAAAGGGAGTTTAGTGCTTGAAAAGCAGAGATTTATAGCTCAGGAGTCCCTCCTCATACAAAGCTGGTGCCGTAGGAGCGTCCATCCCCCAAAGACGAACAGGTTCCCAGAGGGACACTTGTACAAGGGGAGGAAAAGGACGGCTCCGTGCCCGTCTCAGCCCACCCCCCCAGCCATAACCAGCTGCAGGAGGGCCAGGACAGCAGCCTGCATCCCGGCCCTGCCCCAGCCACACACATCGTGGAGCCAGAAGGCGAGTATTAATAACAACGTGACTCCGAAACAGCCCCGACAATCAATAGGAGACTTTTTAAGGGGAAAAAGAGACAAGGAAGAGGCATTTAAATCTACCAAGACATCCATAAAGTACACGTCTTGCTCTGGTCATTCAGACGAGGGGGACTGTGCGCTGTTGTGTGGGTACGGAGCAGGAGGACGGGTGCAGCCCTGCAGATTGGCACCAGCTCAGTCTCCTCCTCAGCAGGACACACAGACAAATACTTCCTCAGGCTCCTGCCAGATGCTCCTCTGGCTCCGGGGCCGCCTCTCCACCACGCATCAGGGATTGCTCTGGTTCCCACCACAGGCTGGGGGCACCTGAATTTACGCCTGGGTGTAGGCTAAGGGGGCTCCAGAGAGATGCTCGGGGAGGAGGGAACTGAATCCAGCTGGAAAATCTGCGTGATCCTGAAGCACAGCAGGTCAGAGGCCATCCTCCAGCCGTGAATGGGCAGGAGGGTGGGATTTGTCACCACTCTCCAGGTTTGTACTGGTAAAGACTGGTGCCATCCAGAATGAAGAACTCAGAGGGGTCACCCAACAGAGTCCCCTGTTGCCAAAAGACTTGTGAGCCTCATCAAGGGGGAAACAGATGTCATTTTCACGTTGCTATAAACTGAGGAAAACCAGGCTTAAATGCTGCCTTAATTCCCCTCTGCAACCTACCTGTTATCAAGGCATACGAGACTAAGCTTTTTTACAGGAGAAGCATTTTCTGCCCGCTTACCCTCTCAGCAGAGCTGTTATTTGTTAGCGAAGCCCAAGAGGCTTCAGCTCAGGCAGCTGCTTTCTCTGCAGGACCAGTTCTCAGGGCTTAACATCTGCCTCTTGGCACGGGAACAGGGCTGAGTACCAGCCAGTGAAGTTACACCTTCCCTCCACTCTAAATCCTCCTCTGGTTTTATTCTACGGGGAATAAATTAATGCTCCTGCTGGAATCTGGCATAGCTTTTAGCTGGACGAAATTCCCTGCGGCTCCGGCGTACCTGCACGTGTTCTGGTCTCAGGCACTGGGAGAGTCTCTGCTCTGAACGAACAGCAACCACAAACATAAAATCAGAAAAGCGAGGCATGCCCCTGTCTTCTGCATTTATCTTTTCGCAAAGCCACCTATGAATTTACAGTCAGTAAATCCCACGGAGTTTCCAGGGGGATCCTCCTCGCTGTCCAGTTTCACGCTGGAAAGAACCGTTCCTAATTAAACGTCCTCGAGCCCAAACTACTCGCACACTTCTAGCTCTCAGAAGTGCCCTGCCTCTGGAGAGCACGGGTTACGATGCAGTCAAATTGGTGCACAGTGAGAGTCTGTTTTTGCAAAACCAAGCCTAGGGCTCAGCGCCTTAGAAAGTGAAAACAGCCAAAAAAAAGAACTCGTGCTGCTGGTTGCAAGCCCTGGGACAGGGGAGCGGCAGGGTCGGGCGGCGCACAGGCTCATGACCTGCAAGAGCCCTCTCTAGCTGAACGACGGTGATGTAGCTGGTTTCAGTACGTTTTAACTCATGGAAGATGTGGGTTTGTGCATGTACACACATGTACGCACATTGGGCACTGGAGAGAACTGTGTCCGTGCTTGCTGGGAGCTCTCTGAAATGCCAGTCCCGCCCCCACTGGTAGGGTTAGATATCCAAGAGCAGAGCTAGCGTGCTAACTTTTCATCCTTTATTGCTCCTTTTCACGGGAAAGAACAAGAACCTCTGGGTTCCTGATGGATCTTGCTGGATCAGCCGCAGTACCTCAGCTGATGCCCAGTTCGGATACTCCCATCCTGCTCCCAATGCCAGACATGATTCCTCTGCTCCGTAGCCAAACTCATCGTTAGCACTGCTGCCCGCTGTTAGACTGCTGCTGAATTTTATTCCGGTCCTGACCGCAATTTTGGGACACAAAGCGGCCAGCCAATATTGCACATCCGCTCCCCTCCAGCACGTACGGGTTAGGGTCATTCCTGCACGGAGCACAAAAAACATTCAGGAGCCTGTGACCGCAGCGAACCCGATCCTGGCACAGGACCCGCATCCTGGTATTCAGAGGGATTCTTGTCAAATCTGGTGAGTCCCCTGCCCCTCCACGCAACATCCTTATCTCGCAGAATATCACAGCCTGCCGGAATAAATAAAGGCAGATTGCCTGCTTCAAGTGCATACGCTGAGAAAACTCAGAGAGATACAAAGATGGAGCAGTAGCTCTAAAAATAGAGCTGGCAGAAAAGCCAGACTTTTCATTCCACGTTTAGTTCCAGTACAGTTCTGCCCAACCAATATTGCAAGAGAAATGGTTGGGTTTTTTTCCAAAGCCTTTATTTAGCTCCTATTATCAGCCAGATGAATAAAAACCTCTATGCTCCCAGCCTCTTAGGCAATTTTTTTCCCATCTCCATGGAGGAAGGAGGTGAAGCAGCACACTGGATGCCCACACTTGTCTCCTTTGCTCTCACCGCCTCTGAAAGCGTGCCAGGTACAACTCAACCCCCGACCATCGCCCAGGATCTCATGAAATGAGTTTTTCAGCCAGGAAATTCTGACAGGAGTATTTTAATTAGCAACCAACTTTTTTTTTGAAAATAGTAACATCCCTACATCCAGCTGGCGTTGCTGCTAGTGGTTTTGAAGCACGTTTCCTTAGTAACAATCACTTGTGGCTGCCCCACTGGATGGAGCAAGCCCCAGAACCAGGAGAGGAAGATGGAGATGAGGGCATTTCCTCCGTCTCCCGCCCACTCCATCCCTTTGCGCGTTTGGATAGTGGGCAGCTTTATCCAGCACAAAAATCCCATGAAAATATAATTCTGATTACTGTCCAGGTGATTGTGCAAAGATTTGAAGAGTAAAACCAGGACCATGAGAGGCAAAAGAAACTCAGCTGCTTTTGGAGCAGCACATTCTCTGTCCATCCGTCAATCTATCCTCCTGCAAAAGCAGCACACAACGACAAACGTACACATTTCTCCTCTATTCCCTCCCTCAGAACACCGATTTCAGTTTTCCAGCTCTGGGAGACACGTGTGAAAACAAGACAGCAAGCCGGACACAGCCGCATCCCCTGTTTCTTTGGTGAGGGATTTTCGGTGAAACCTCACTGACATTCCTCCAAGAGGTCACAAAGCCATTCAATAAGCCAAATAAATCTTCATATTGTTAGAGGCTGACCTGCTGGAGAGCAGCTCTGTGGAAAGGGACCTGGGACTCCTGGGGGACAACAGGATGCCCACGAGCCAGCAGTGTGCCCTGGTGGCCAAGAAGGCCAATGGCATCCTGGGGGGCATCAAGAAGAG
>VZSZ01007121.1:1422734-1434803 GCA_013398815.1 Ibidorhyncha struthersii
GGACTTCTTTCCCGTGAGGGTGGCAGAGCAGTGGCACAGGCTGCCCAGAGAGGTGGGGGAGTCTCCCACTCTGGAGCCATCCCAACCCCGCCTGGACGCCGTCCTGTGCCACTGCTGGAGGTGCCCCTGCTCTGGCAGGGGGTGGCACTGGGGGAGCTCCAGAGTGGCCTCCCAGCCCTGACCAGTCTGGGATCCTGTAATACTGGCAACTACTTTTTGACAAACAGCAAGAGAGGCCCTTTTTTGGTCCTGACAGAAAGGTACGAGCAGCCTGTGCTGGCCGGGAGCAATGCGCAGCTCTACTCCCAGCCCCGCCGTGCACAGGAGTAGTTTATATAGTAAACCACTCTCTAATTTTCTGTAGGACAGATTTATTACCTTTGGCGTTGACTTATTAAAATAGCACCATGTAAAAACAAAGCAGTTCATCTCTTCCTAACCACTGCTAAATATCCCCGTGGAGCGCGCGTGTGGATAGCATTACCAGCGCTGCCTTATTCCTGCTCGGGATTTCCTGGAAGGATTGGATGGACCAGGCGAGCAGGTGCGGCTCAACGGCGCAGCGCAAGGGCAATAAATCCCACTCCTTAGGGGTGCACGAGGCCTCCTGCACACGTGCAGCAGGGCCGGGGGCGGTAGCCAGCCCAAAGGGCTTCAGCACATGCACGGTGGGCACCTGCGGCATTTCGGAGCATAGTGCACCCCAGGCTGGGTCACTGCACAGCAGCTCCGGCCATCCGCAAAACCTAGACTGAAGCAGGGAAAGCAGTAAAAACCCAGATGAACCATTTCAGAACCACTGCGGAAAGTGACTGGTTTGGGGTTTTGGGGTTTTTGGTTGGGTTTTTTTTCATTTTTTCTCACAGCTTTCAAAAGCGACTGATGCCTTTGCTTCCTCCCAAGCCCATCCATCCCCCAGGCACCGCCTTGGTCCAACACCAGCCCACCTGGAAGACACAGCTGAGGCCAGAGCCTGGATGGGGTTGTTGGTTCCCAGCCCCAGGGACAAGCAGCTCCCTGGGAGCACAGGTCACCTCCGTCCGCAGCCCCCGCGTTCAGGCAAGCGGCTGCCCAGCTCCCGTGGGCACAGTGAGCGCTCCTCAGGCTCGGGAACGCTCGGCAGCGCTGGCACCACATCTGCTCTTCCCAGCAGTGGCAGAAGCTAAAGCTAATAAGCAATCAAGCCCCTTCGTGTGACTTGCAAACAAGTATGTGGAAGGTGAAAAAAGCCAGAGAGCTTCTGACTTGCTCTGTATTTCTCTAGGTCAGTGATCTGCCCCTTTGGCATCCTTTGCCTGTAATCATTTATTCTCATTGAAGAAATGGCTTTACTCATTAACAGCCTGACTGTCCCCCTGCTGAGCTTCTGCTGTCTTACAGCAGATTTATGCCTTCCTAGCCCATGTATCAGAATCCTTTATTAAAATGTCTCACATTTAGCTGCTGGTAAGTACGTGCCTACCTTTTATTTCCAATCACACAAGAATTATTTCAACGCTTCTAGGCAGTAAAAAAAAAGGTGCTTCCCCTCCAAGCAGGCATGGCTTTTCATCCAGTCACTTTACAAAGTAGTCAAGTCCCTGAGACAAAACCACGACCTCCCCAAAAAAAAAGCGCAGAAAGTGTTTGAAAGATGGGCGCTTACCAAAACACACACTTTGTCCCCGTTTCCCTCTTTTGCTCCCAGCACCTCCTGCCTCTTTTTTGTATGTTTGCGCGTCAAGACCTCACTCCTAAAAATGGAGGGTTTTTTCCCAAATTATTCATGCAGGGCTACAGAGTTCTGAATGAGATGTTCCCATATGCTTGTATCCCAAGATTTTGACAGCCAAGTTTTAGAAACAACTGCCCGTCCCCTTTCACTGTCCGCTGAGTCTATTGCAACTCATCACACCCATGCTCAGAAACCCTTCAAGCTGCCCCACGCCTCTCAGAGAGAAACCAGAGCTGCCTGCCCCCGTAGGTAGGTTAGCCCTTACCTTCCTCCAGAAAGTCTGGGACAAGGCAGAGTCTTGGGGACAGCTGCTCCAGGAGGTGACAACCAGTCCCTAACCCACCACGCACCGGAGAGCCAGAGCTCTGCGCAGACCCAAGCCCCAGACCCCCGGAGCAGAGAACAGAGCTGCAGAGCTGTAGCTCTTCAAACGTCTCTGCAGGGCTGGGGAGAGAGGCGAGCACCGAGACCTGGGGACAGGGAAGGGACAAAGTTTCGCACCAACCCATTTTCAATTTTTTTTTTCCTCAAAATTCAAGAGTTTTATTGAGAGAGATCAAAGAAAACACTCTCCTGGAAACCAAAGATTCGGAACTACCAGCCAGCATGAAACCTGCTCTGTGTCATAACTAACAGCAACAGCAACCCAACGCTTTACGATATTATTTTTTCTAAACAGCGCCTGTTCCCTTTCTAAGCGGCTTGGCTTAGGTGAACAGCTGATAAAGCATTTTCCACAAAGGATTCTTTCTTTAAACACCACTTCTGAGAAGGATTTGGCTTGTTCACTAATTTCACACACAGCACTGCTTTATCTTCACAGCATCCTCCTGGGTGAGTTGTCCCTCCCCAGCCAGCGCCGTACACGTCTCCTGCCAAAAATCCTTGGGGGACCAAATCTGCGGCGCTCGGTGCAAGCCAGGACAGAGCAGTGCCATCACTTGTGGCTCGGCGAGCCTGCACAGTGCTGAATTGAAGATCTGGATAGCCGAGCTTTAGGAATGACCACCAACAGGGCAGCAGCAAGAGCCTGACATGCAGCAGCTTCAGCAGGCTGACGCCAAGGAGGAGAAAGGCATGGAGGAGTCTGGGCAGGATGCAGGGTTTGGGTAGCATCCCGTTAAATCCGTGCCTGTCTGGAGCTGCAAACAGCAAGGGCCCCACAGCTACACGTGCAGCGCTCAGGAGGTGCTGACACACCAACCTGCACACACTCAAACACAAGCTTGTGCTTCAACCCCAGCAAGTGGGGTCCCTTCTGAATTCGGAATCAGCCCTTTTGTGTTTGCCCAGCAGCCACCCACGTGTCACTTACTGAAGGCAGACGTGCCCAAGGCGGGCGTAGGTAACCGGAGGCGTCAACAGCAGAGCAAAACATGGTTGGTGCAGAAGGGATAGCTGGAATTCCTCAGGCTGAGGCTTCAGTCACTTACCGATAAGGACTTCGCCCACACTAGGCTCTCACGGTGCATTAGGAGATACCCTGCACTCGGCTGACACGGCCTTTGCACTTTCTAAATTGCTTGGAGAAGTGTAAAGTAACCCCTTAGAGACTAGACTCAAATATTTGTCATTTAGCTTAAACTTGAACTAGCACACCCTCAGGGAAGGGCTAAGTGGGCTCTCCTGCCACCACCACGTGGACAGCCGTGGGCACCCCATAAATGGGGACAAACGCTGGCCCAAGGCCAGCCCAGCCCAGAGACCACGGAGAGGAGCGGGTGCCCCAACCACGAGGACCGCAACCCTCCCCAGGTGCTTTCATCCCCTTGCAAACACCAGCGGAAGCCCACCACAGTGGTGGCTGTAAAGATGCCCTTAAAACTTCCTAACGCTTCAGAGAGAAAACACGGTAACTATATTCAGGATTTCAGATTCTCAGACTGTTTACCTTGAGATGTTAATTGTCTTTGACTGTTAAATGCTTTGAGGAAGCTTCTAGGAATGTTTTCTGGGAAAATATCAGCATCGTAATTAGTCGCTGGCAAGATCAGCAGCAGTTCATACCAGGGTCTTCCAAAGGGCTCCCAGTAAAACGAGGCATTACTTGAAAAGAGGGGTAAGGAAGAAAGCGGCTCAAAGAAGAAAACTGGAAGATGAACATCGCTCTCTGGGCTCATGGCGGCACAACGTGCACCCACAGAGAGGTGTGAGATACCGCGTGCTCGTGCCGTGCTGCCCGATGGGCAGAGGCCAAACTGCCCACAAGCGGCTCTGTGTAGATAGGTGAGCAACGAGCAGATGCCCCAGAAATACTTGGTATCGTAGAGGAATTTAACTGGAAGTCACTCAAATCCACACAGCTAAATAAATCTAGCCCCCTACACGATGATGGCTTTGAGCAGAAGAGAATACCACGTTGTTCTTGGGGCTGATTTACAAAGTCCCTCGGTGCACTGCCTTAATTCTCCTCCCTTGACCTAACAGGGGTTTGTGACTAATTTTAGCAAAATGAAAACTATACGAGCAAAGACTCCAGTAATCACAAAACATACAGAAAAATGTGCTTTTCTATAAATAGAAAAATCAGGGAGTTCCTGTTTGCTAACATGAACTGGTATGATTGCATCCTAAATCTGAAACTGCTACGAAGCAGCATGACTTGCGGGTTTTAATCCGACAGCGGTTACTCGAGACAGCACGGAGCAGCAGTCTCTTCAGGGAGCCGTCAGTTCTCACATCGGCAGCGTGGTTTTATTTTTGTAACTCTGCAAAACCTAACCTACCTCTTCACCACATTATGCTTTTAAGTTTTTCTTTATGAACTTCAGAGCATTCCTAAAATAGTATCTTGCATGTAAAAGCTGTTGCCTAGTAGAATTCAGGGCATTTATTTTGCATTATATGAAGTAGTAAATAAATTAAAACAATAGGCTGCAAGATCTCTGAGGGAAAGTCTTTTGAGCTATTAACTCAAAATGGTGATTAATAGACAACCAGCCTTCTCTTTTTCTTCTACGTCATGGCAACAGCTGGAAGCCAAAACCAACTTACAATCCAAGCAAAGAAGAGCAATAGAAGACCCAATGGGCAGACCAAGTTTTACTCGCGCCCCACAAGCCTCAGAGATTTACTTTTCCTAATGGGAAGAATCTGGCTCAGTTTTTAATGCCAGCTAGACTTCAACAAGCTAAAAAAAAAAATAAAAAAATCTCCTTGGAGCACCCCATCCTACTGTGGCAAGTTTCAGACGATGAGCCCATGCCCGACCTGGAAGGACACGGCTGGTCCCGATGCCCAGGATGAAGGACTCAGTGCCTCACAGTGAGCTCCAGCACAGCACTGCTCTGCAAATAAACCTTTTCACTTCACTCCGCATCCATCTGGGTCCTTCTCCAACACTCCTGTCCACATTAACAACCTCCCTCAAGAGCGGCTCACCCCAACGCCTCCTTTGCTCAGGGAACAATCTTACACTGATATATCAAGAACATCAACTGGTTGCTTTGTGAAGGAAGACTCGAACAGACAATACACACGCACAAAGGAGAGGATGGCACAGTACTGTTGCCACAACCTCTCCCCACGTGGCTAAAAACCCCATCTATCCCTTACTTCCTGCTGCGCAGAGGGGAGAAGGTCCAACTTCAGAGAAAAACCTGTCCCTCTTTTCTTCCCCGGTGACTGCCCACCTCTGCACACAAAGCTTAGCACAGCTGGAGGAGAGCCCAGCCCAGGCGCTACCTACTGCCAAACTGTCCCAGCAGCTGAAGATACAGTCTGTAAGAGCTCCCTGGGCATCCGCTCCGGGGACAGAGAAATAACGGGCTTGCAGTCCCACTGACTGTGGAATCTCCATCCCTGGAGGTGTTCAAGGCCAGGTTGGACGGGGCTTGGAGCAACCTGGGCTGGGGGGAGGTGTCCCTGCCCAGGGCAGGGGGTTGGAACATGATGATCTTCAAGGTCCCTTCCAACCTAAACCATCATATGATTCTATGATGTCAAGAGCTGTAATACTTTTAATAATGATGGCCCTGCCTGATACCTCCTGTTTATCAACGCACAGTCTAACAGGGCAGAAACTATGACCTTGAGCACAAGGAAAAGAAAGGATTCCATTCAAAGACCACGTTCACCCCTCTACCAGCCAGGACGACGTCACCACGAGAGGATTTCACCAACAGTTTGCCACTCAGAGCTCAGCACTGCTCCCCATCTTTCTCATTTCCTCAGAGTGTAATTTAACAGCTCTCAGTTAATTCAGTTAACTGTCCACCCAGCTGCATGCGTGCTGAGAGGTAGAAAATAAAGCGCCCACAGTCACGGATTGTTTGCTTTTAAAACATATAGAAGGAATCCGTGACTTTGGCAGCAATCGTGACGAAAGCGAGCCATTAAAACATGGCACATTCCAGACCCAGATGTATGGGGCACAGCTGTGAGAAAGTGCAGGTCCACAGTCCAGCGCAGCAGAGCTCAAAGCCTCTGGTGTTCTCGGGTGCTCCAGGCTCTGCCCACGCTGCAGCCCCTTCTCCGTGAACCTTACTGGGAGGAGGCTCGGGAGAGCAGAGGGGCTCTCCTGCACGGCTCCTCCGCTTCCCGCTCTTGCAAGCCACCACCAGTTCGGGCAGACACAATCCAGTTTGCAAGACGCAAAGTGTTTGTGTCTTTACAAATTAAAGTCAAGGCGAAGCCTCAATGGATTTGCTAGTGGAGCCGCCTCCCCCGATCCAAAGGCTCCCACACAACCAGGCAGGCATTCCAGCGTGCACTGGGCCAAAATTCCTCAACTTCCTCCAAACAGCTCCTCACTAAGAAATCGGGTCTGACCTTTCATACCGCTTCATTTCTTCTGCTCTGCAATTCAAAGGCATCGGCAGCAGAGCACAGCCATCAATTTTTGCACAGTTTCTGTATGGGAACAGTGTGGGAAGATCAGTTTGGGAGCGCTGAAGTGAATCGCTGTGTGGCATAGTATGCGGCACCTACATTGTGCTGCTGATGTCCGAGCTCAATAAACACCACGTACGGTTAAATTACCCCCCAGTAAAGATGGGGTGCCTACCAACGTTGTATACCTGAAGATGTTTCAAGCCAAGCAAAGGAAATTGGCACCATCAGAAAGGAGAGCCTGCCTGGTTCTCAGTTTGGGTCCAAACTGAGCAGGAAGGTGGACAGCCCGAGCTCTCTTTCAAGCTCCTATGAAATGTAACGCTTCAGAATTTTCAAACCCATCCTTCAAGAAAGGATTTTGGTTTGAAAGTGTCTTAAAGCCCCTGGAGCCAGCGTAACCCTGCAAACAGTTCCTATAGCTCAGTGTATCTGCCCATCATCACCTCTGCCTTCAACGCCTCCCAAACTCGGGCAGTTAAGAGAAAGAGACCTGCCATGCAGACAGGCAGGAGACCTCTCTCCGTTGGGTTAACAAATCCCTAACGATGTAACACTGACTTCCCAACAGCCTGGGGTGGGAGGGTAGAAAATCAAGACAAAATGCACAGTGATGAATTCCTCCTCTTTGTAGAGGTGTCAGACATCAGAAGATGGATTAATGGAACAAGAATGCAGGGGAGGAAACGCTGAGGACATGAGAGACTGTGATTTAGGCCAGGTATAAGAGCAAAATCCTTTGAATGGACGAAGATTAAAAAAATAAAAATTCAGTGAAGTAATATACATGATGTCATACAGCTCTGAACATCATAAACTTGTATCTAACAGGTGGTCCAAGTTAAACTCGAAGCTGTTTCAGATACATCCCAAGCCAAGCTGGCTGTGCAGAGCGGTTGGTGAGAAAAGCAAGCAGCCTGACTGGCAAGAAGTTTCGATTTCCTTGAACTTTCCAGTCTGCCAGTTCACCCGTATTCTCTGAAGTGCATTATCTCTGCTTGCAGGGTTTACTCCAGCCTTTTATTGTCATCTTATCTCCAGCCTCTTCCTGCCCCAGCTTCAAAAAGAACATTTAACATCACAGAACAATATGAATTAGCTTAAAAAAAAAAAGTATATATATACAGCAGTCCAAACTCTTTGGCAACCTGGCTATCCAACACGCTCACAGAGGCAGGATTGGGTTTTGCATGCAGAGATGAGGAGAAGCCATCTCCCCTGTCCCTGAGGACAGGATAACTACAAGACTCCCCCAGTGCCTCGAGCGCAGCTTGGTGAAGCACTGGTCAAAGTGGACAGACCTGTCTGAAGCCCAACACTAATCTCGAGCTCAGCAGCATCCACTCAGTTCACGGGAGGAGGAGAAGAGGCAAACACATCTCAGCTACATTTGTGGCAGGACCATAAAACACGGTCTACTCTTAGGTATGATGGACTAACTAAGCAGCCTATCTGCAATCCACGGTGCAGCCCTTTCAGGACAACCACCATGCAGCACTTGATTCCTGCAGTTTTATTTGTGAGGATGCGCTGAAAAGTGTTTCCCAGGAGCTGGAGAAAACAACCTTCTCTCTCTGGCTGAGCAGACCACGTCCTAGAGAAGATCCTTCTATGGAGAATATGTATTCAGGACTACTGGGAGAAATCTCTACACCTGTCAGTCCAGCAAGAGGGATCCCAGGCAGCCGGCAGCCCTCTCCCTTGATAGCACAGCGGGATACACATATCTGCAGGGGCACAGACCCGTAGCAGCACACACGGCCAAGATGCCTTGAAAGGTACCTGAGTCACCCCACTCAGCAAGGTGCAGGACAACAAGCCCTACGGCTCCTCTCCTCTGCCAGGTTTAAATAAGATAAAATAAAAAAAAAAAACACAAACCACCAAACCAAAAAGCCCAAACTCCCGCGTCCCAGTACCTCCCGCATCAGCCAGGGCGCACGAGTCACAGCCTCAACCAGAGCCCAGCCTGCCGCTATGGGAGTTTTGCGCAAGTCTCCCGTCTGCCCAGGAAGAGCTCCGCTGTGACACCAGAGGCTCCATTCGAGACAAACCGTAATCTCCCGAGATAAGGCTTGTCTGTAGTGAAAGGAAATTGGCTGCTTTGTTTCAGACCAGACCTCTGTTGTAAGTACCTTTTTGCATACGCTTGCATCTCCTCCGCTAAGCCGCTCGGTCCGTGGGTCAGCACTGAGGCCCGTGGGTCAGCAGAGCCCAAGAATAAATCACTGCAGCGGGCTCCCCGCCAGCACGGCCGGCGGCAGTGAGGGCTGCGGTCTTCTGTGAAACAGCCCTCCCCGGGACCGACTTAACTGGACCCTTCAGACTCCCTTCATGTTTCCAAGAGAGGCCACTGTCCTCCATCACTATTTGCTCATTGCAGAAGCAAACTCAGGACCTTATCCATCAAAGCCTGACGCTAATGAAGACTAGCGAACGATTAGCAACCCCCCGACCGCCTCATCAGGGGTTTCTGAAACCTAGATGTGCCGCAGGGTGTTCACCTACTCCAGCTACGCTGCAAGTCTCTTGCAAAGCAGCTTTGAGGTCATCCAGGCTATTCAAGTTTTGTGTTATTTTTAGGGCTCCGAATTATGTAGGGATATCCGGGAAGACTTCACAGTTCTAGTCCAATTCCCATAGAGTTCAAGACCAAATTGCTCACAAACGCATTTTATCCTCAAGGGTTTTTTCTTAATGTTTGGCTTATGCCCTCCTGCTTCTATCGGTATTTTAATTCTTTTAAAAAAAACTCTCATTAAACATCATTTTAAAGGGAAAAATATGCTGCAGTCTTTGTGGGCAAAACAAATATTTTAAAGCATTTCCCACATTAGGAATGAAGGTCTGGAACATCTGAAAAGTCCGTTCACATCCTGCCTCTCCCGTTAGCTTCGGGCTGTTGCCACTGAAAACAGGGAGGAGATAAAAAAGGATGGAGATACCTTTAAGGGTACACAGGCAGAAGAGAGCACAACGGGTGTTTTAAGCTTCAAGTTAGTCTTTGCAGAGACGGCAGTTACAACGCAAGCATTTGGTAACTCGCCCCAGTCTGTGGGCAGCATTCACGTCCGTTCCCATGTGGGTATCTGTGTGCCTCCTTACATCCCCAGACACCCCACGGCCCACGCGAGAGCCATCCGCCCCAGCTGCGGAACAGGGACCGCACCAGAGACCTGGGAGAAACCTCAGCTCGGTGGGTCAACCACTTTCGCACCCGCTGGGCTGCTCCTGCCTTTCCCACCTGGGAAATACTTCAGTTCCATTTTCCAGCTCTGCTCATTTGTTTTCAATCCTCTCACCTCCCAGCTGGGGCTCATGCTGGGTCATACTCCTTTGAATTTCAATTAGCCCATAGCAAAACTACAAATCATCATCCACAGCATCAGCCACTGCTGTTCTGCTCCAAGGGCTTATTCATGGATGCACCATAACTACAACACCGCTTTCATGAGCTAATTTAGATCATGGGTTGCTGCTAACCATTGACGACAGCCCTTTCTCTCCATCTCTCTGTCTTTCTGAGAAGATGCCCTGAGATCTAGATGCTGCCATCGCTGTCCCTGGTGTCACCACCTCTGCGGGAGCCCCAGCGGGACACAGTGACTACAGACAGCAACTCTCACACGTGCCTGAATTTCTCTCCTCCAACTCCATACACCTTCTCGACCAAAGAAGGAAACTATGTGCCACACTTCGGCCACTTAATTACCTAAGATTAGCTGGAATAAGTGCAAGGTGGTGTCCTGCAGCCCTCTATTTGTGGAAGTGCCCCGGCCACGTTGGCCTGGCCAAGATCACTAGAAGCATGCAAGCTGGAGCATCCTTGCTATGAGCAAAGCCGACACTGGCAGAGGAGGGAATACTCCACGAAGCTGGAATTCACCCCTCCTCCTCTTAATTCAAAATAGCCCCATCGCCGGCTCATCAGGCGCACTCCAGAACTCAAATGCTCCGGGGTCAGGTGAGGAAAAAGCAGGCAGAGGCTGGAGATGTGCTGTGAAGGCAGCAGCGCATTTGCTGGAAGCGGTAGCGCTGGAAGGTTAACGCAAAGGGGCTGCTAAGGATTGCTAATGATTTCTGCTTTGTTTTTTGGGGTGTTTGGGATTTTTGTTTGTTTGTTGGTTGTTTTTTTTTTTTAAATAATGCCAAGCTGAAGGCAGAA
The DNA here is from genome assembly GCA_013398815.1 of Ibidorhyncha struthersii. NCBI lineage: Eukaryota > Metazoa > Chordata > Aves > Charadriiformes > Charadriidae > Ibidorhyncha > Ibidorhyncha struthersii. Next base: position 1,433,444 of record VZSZ01007121.1, read on the forward strand.
CCAGACACTTGGTTAGTGAATCTATACCCAAATAAAGTGACTGTGCACAGCCTGGGGACAGCTGATAGATTAAGGCAAGACCACAGCGACTCCCTGGCCCGTTCATCACGCCGGCGTTCGCTCCCCAGTGCGGCCAGCTCGGCTTGCTGCACGCTGCTGTGCGGAAAACAAATGATACTAACTCACTTGTCTACAGCATATTATGCTTTGAAATATTTATTGCCACCCCAATCGGAAAAAAGAAACATTTCTCTCTTAGACATAATGAAGAACACATTTCCAGTACTTAACAGCTGGAAGCTGGAAAGGTGGCCAAAGAAAATCCCTAACTATTTTTTTTTTTCCTTCCTTTAAAGTAAGCATCTGGAAAACTCATTTGCTGGGGAAGAGGAACCCTCCCAAACCAACCCGGAGAAAGAGTCAATTAAACTTGGTCACAATTTACAGGCAGGACTGATAAAATCATATCGTGAGCGTGTTATCAACAACGTGTTTTCTGTCTGCCCCTGGCAGCTCGACTCCGGTAGGATGAAAAGAGGCTGCCTGTATTTAATAAAATGCAGCAACTCCCCCGGGCAGAGATTTTCAGCATGGTTTCGATCAGCCACTGAAATATCAGGGCATTCATTAATCTCCACCCCACATCTCTTCAGCTGATACACCCCGGGCGACGCTAACTTTTTACTGTGCCCCTGGGATGGCAAGTGAGCCCCTCTCCACCTGGTCCCTGGGACCAGCTCCTCCAGCCCAGGCGGGCACGAATGCAGCGGAGCGGATGACAACTGGCACCCGTGCCTGCACGCACGACACCGCTTTGTGCGGGTCAGACCCTCCCACTAACCCTCCTAAACGGCCAGGGAACCCCTATTCCTTTCCTTCCGTGGTTACCCCATCCCTCTCTGCACCCTGAGTGCACCCCACGGCCTGGGGCCAGTCTGTGATTAAAAGTCACGGAGCGGCGAGAGGGAGCAGGGCTACGCATCACTTTGCCAAGGCAGATCCCTGCGCTTCGTCGTCTCTGAATGGCAACAACTTCAAGCTGGTGCCAGGCTGCCCAAACCTTCCTGCGCTCCAGGCACCGCAGCCGGGGAGGCCGCGGCAGGTCCTGCGGACGGGCGCTCCCCGGGACTGCGCTTCTTGCCCCCACACCCCCAGGAAAGCCCCGCTGTCGGACACCCCCCCACGGCTATTCCCAGAACGGAGAGCAGCTGACAAGAACAGAAAGGCTCTGCTTCGGATGGGCTGTCTGGGAAAATGTTTCTCCTCTAAATTTCATGACAGGTTCGAATTCTTTTGAAGGGAGGATTAATGTGGTGTTGTTTTTAAATACACGCTATGTTATTGTAACTAATAACAGGAA
>VZSZ01007121.1:1434873-1450471 GCA_013398815.1 Ibidorhyncha struthersii
TGGCCGTGTCCTGCGCGCCGGCTCTCGCTGCTGGCTGTGTGGCAGAGGACGGCCGAAGGCACCGGACACCCCACAGAGGACCAGCAGCAGGGAAGAGGGACGGCACAATCCAGAGCCAAAGCCTTCCCATGCACCCCATCCAACGCGCCCCATAGCTGTGGGGCAACTGAAGCCTAAAAGCCTTTGTCCGGGTCTGTTTATCTACCCTGGACTCCAAAGGCAGGTCCAAGATTAAGTGTGCCACCTCCCCTGCCTTGGGGACAGGCAAAGAGACTCCCCCCTCCCCTACTGGGTGTCCCTGGCTGCCGCTCACCAGCCACTGGGAGAAAAAGCTGCTTCTGGCAAACGCGAGGCATTTCTTTTTGAGGAACAGAATTAGCTCACGCTGTTTTCCAGCATTCAGCTCTCTATCTCAGCAGGCAACCGGGCTCTGCCAGAACAAACAGGACATCAAATAAACAACGCATTAAGACGAAGCACGCTGCGGACACGTGCGGTCACTCTGGTCTCCAGCCCCAGTGGCTCAGACATCTGCAGCTGCTTTGCTCTGCTCGCCGCAGAGCCCCGCTGTTCCCCGAGCCGCCCCAGGGCTGCCTTGGAGGTACTCCGCTGCGGAAAGCGGGTCCTGCCGCTGGCAGACAAGCCCAGCTCAAACGCAACAGCTTCACTCAGCTGAGGACTGATGCTTTCAGCACACCTCCAGCTATCCTGGTCAGAAAGAAGGGGCCAACTGCAAACGACACGACTCCTGTAAGCGCTTCTGCTCAGACAGCATCAAGCCAGAAGCAGCGCTAATCCACCTGCTCACAGTTTTAACGCCAAATTTCTGGCCGATGAGACACGCGTGGTCCCCAGCAGCCAGGGACCGGAGGAAGAGGCACAGCCCAAACCTTCTCATGCCCAGCGGTGCATTTCAGGTCGTGCTTCTGACCTAGTTTTAGATCCGGGGGGTTTCTATTCGTGGGGAGCTGCGCAGCGGCGGCGCCCGGCCGCGCTGCCGGCGATGCACCTGTCAGCCCCTCTCCCTTTCAGCAATCNACCCTGGGGACACCGAGGCACGCGGGGCAGCCACGCCAAACCGCACCAGGTCTCACCGCTGACATGAGACGCAGACGTCAGGACAATAAACTCCAAAGCCTTCCCAACACCGACACCAAAGAGAAGCACCCCAGGCTGCAGGGCAGCCTTCCCACGTTTCCACCTTCCTGGTGGTGTAGGTACGTGGTAACCGATCGGTCCCACCAGCGCTGAAATCCACACCCTTATCCCCACTCCCCGCCCAGAAAATAGCATCACCGGGGGGTTTACTACCCCTCAACGCAAGAGAAACGGGCAGCAATTCAAGTACTCGTTATGGACACAGCGTAAGCACGGGATTACAAACTCAGCGTGCCCCGAACACCCTGAGCATGTCCTCACTGGAGAGGTGTGGGACCACCGGCGCCGTGGGCACAGGCAGCTCACCTCCTCCAGGCGCCAGGACGCGCTCTGCCGCTCGGGCAGGGACAGGGACAGCACGGAACAGTGCGCGGGGGGACACACGCTACCCCCCAATGCTGCTGGTCACCGACTGCATCCATGCTGCTCCTCTGAGGCACAGAGCAAGAACGAAGGACACGAGGCTGCTATTTTGGAAGCAGCAGTGGCGTTGTTGTAGCATGTCCTGCTACTACGAGATTAACGAGAAGCTTTTAACAACCTGGTGTGACTATCCCAAAACACCTCTAGAGCAGCTGCAGAGAGCAGCTATTTAACTTCTATCCTTTGCTGAATGCTCGCAGTTGTTCTAGAGGCAGGGACCTTGCGAGTGCAGTTTGGCATTGAATACAGCACTGCGTCTAACAGCGATATAAACACCGTGGGGTCAGTAAGAAGTGGCTGTTGGGAAGAAGCGACGTCCCCCAGCGGGATGCACGCTAACCTGAGCGGGTTTGGCTCACAAGCTGTTAGACAGCAGTACTTCGCAGTCCAAGGGAGGCCGCTGTACTGTACGGTTCTGCTCCCAAGGGGAGATTTATAAACATTTTCCAGGATAAACATTTGTAAATAGTGACTTTCAACTTGTCTGCGACCAAATTCTTGATCTCCTGTTTTCAAAAGGCAGTCATCATCTTCAAAGGAGGGGAGGCAAAGCCATTCACGCAAACAGGGTAGCCACAAGCAATCCACGCTGTTTGGCACTCCTCTCCAAAGCTGTTGCGGTGGGTGTTTATCCTAGATGGTGTGTCTACCAGGCGCAGCCACAGCCTCCCCTGCGATGCCTCCCAGCACCGTTCCCTGGCGCAGGGAATGTTGCCCTGATGGCCTGAAGAAATCGGATCCGTCTGAGGAAACGCGATCGCCTCCATCCCTCTGCTGCTGAGGGACAGGGGTCGCATTTCTGCGAAGATCACAGCGAAGCAGACTGGCATCTGACTCTGAGCCCCACGGTTCACGAAATCAATATACAGGCCACGGCAGTAATTTTGCCTCCTCTGCTCTTTGAAGAGTTCCCTCCCTTCCCCCTCTGCGGGCCATGAAACCAGACTCTGGGTGGTCCCTTCCAAGACTGTAAATTGGCTTGTTGAAAGCCTTAGCGAAAGAAAGGTCAGGTGGCTTATAAGCTGAGCAAAACCGATAGCGCTCTACAACTATTTGCACATTATTCAAAGGATACGCACATCCACACAGCTGCTTGCGCCACAGCAGGCATCACCCCTCATCCAGATGCACCCATGTTGCACAGGTTTCCCCCCAAACCGGCACGTGAAGATGCAACTCTTGGCGCCGTGCCCCAAACCTTCAGCTGTGGCTAAAGAATTGGGCAAATGCGGTGCGAGTTGTGGAGTTACCGCCCTTCGCTGTGGATGGTAATCCCTCATGCAGAATACAAACCTGCCGGGAAGCAGAGCTCGGATTCGGCGCTCTCCAACTCAAAGGGTCAACAAGGCAGTAAGGTGTCCTTGCAAGGAGCAGCCGTAAGACCCACCGCCTTTTCTGCAGGTTCAACCACAAGAGGGCAACAGCATATGCACACATAGGGACACCCACCTGCACGCACCCACCTGCGCATACGCACACACAAGGTTGATCCACAGCCTGGGCACGGCCGGGAGGTGACCGTGTGCTGCGAAGCCACTGCTGAACGCTCACTATAGGAAAGGGAAAGAAAACACAGAAGCAACTGCATTACTTCTCATCAGACACAGTAATTCCACGAGCTGGGCAGGACACCGGCCGCGCTGCCCTCGCAGACAGCGTTACACACGACCGAAAGGCACAGCCGAGCGCGTGGGGCTGCCCAGTCCCAGCTTGACTGGAGCCACCGACTGCACGGGCAGCAGAGCCCTGCCCCAGCACCCGGAGCACACCAGGCTGCCTAAGTGCAGATGTTTACTGGTCCCACAGATGCTTATTGGTCCCATAGTCTGCCTGGAATTACTGAAAGCGCTTCCCAGGACTTCACAGTATCCTTATTCTGATGGCTGGAAAGAAGGACAAGGCAGAGACAAGGGGACAGAGAGAAGAGACAAGACCATACAGTCACTTGACAACGACTTCAAGACAGTTTTCAGCCCCTTTCCACGAGCTGACATCCACATGAGAAACCGCAGCTTTCTGCTGCACCAACGTGCTGCAAATCCTACGGCCTCAGACCCTGGAAAAAAAAAAAAAAAAAAANAAAGAATTCCCTTGCAGAAACCCCAACTGCCCAGCAATTTGGAAACACCCAGCTGCCCTAGAGGTGCTCCTCCTGCTCTCAGTCCTGCCTGTCGCTGTAAGGCGCAGCATCACTGCAGGGCAAACGTGCATTTACGGCTTGCTCAGCCCCTCCTGCTTCCCTGCTCAGGAACAGAGATAAGGGGAGTGCTACAGAAAACACAAGGGCTTAAGAAAGCTGTGATTTAGTGGAGATAAAAGGTCTGGGTGTGTAAGCACACACCACTGAAACAAAGACCACTGCTGGAAGAAGGGAGGGCACATGCGATGGCCTGTGTCCAGGGTGGGGGCATAGCACAGGTATGTCATTTACCCGGGAGGTTCAAAACAAGTTTTTAAAGCAATAGCTGCATTGTCATTCTTGTGGCACCCCAGTATGATGAATGACGTCCAAGTGGCCTACCGTGGAAGTGGCGCTCTGCTGTCAGTGGCTCACGGATGTCAGGGCCACCCAGCGTGGTGAGGAGAAGGACCTCACAGCTCAAACGAGCGCCCTGCTCCTCTGCCCCGAGGCCTGGGGTAACCACTGGAGCATTTCAGGCTAAAAGTAGCAAAGAGGGAAGAAAAGCCCTTGGGTCTTGCCTGCAGCACCCCTCTACCCTCCCCTGGAAGCAGACCCGCTTCCCTGCTGGGCAGCCTACAGCATTTGCCAGTGCAGGGGGGTCCGGATCTGCCCTTTCTTCACATTAAAGGTGACACACAACTGACTCACAATTCCTTTTGTGCAGTCCCATCACCTCCGGGGAGAAGTCTCCAGTGCTTGTGCTCATGGTGTGAATTTAAGCCGCACTCTGGGTCACGAGCATGGTGGTAGAGATTGAGGGCTGGACCGGGGGAAGGAGAGTGCTGGTGTAAAACAGAGGCTGTGAGCATCCTCCTCCTCTGGCTTACGTCAACGGCGTTATGAACCCAGACTCACCAAAAGCTCCCAGCCTGCTCTTCTAACAGGCATCCCTCTGCAAAGACCCACTCCCAAAATTGTTTGGGATAGCCTTCTTCAGCCAATGAGCCGAGTTCACGACAAAGTGGTCAGGGAATAAAATAAGGAATTAACTAGATAGAAAAATCACATCTCCAACCAACATGGGACTTGCTGTATTGAGAGGCAATCCCACCTCTGTACCAAGCTCAGAGAGACGGAGGGGGCGTGCTGGGAACGAAACCACAACGACCAGGGCTCCGCAGAGCCCAAACCAGCTCCAGCCTCCTACCCAGTAAGTCTGACCCCAGCGTTTCAGCTGCCAGCCACAGGGACAACGTAAGCCAGGAATAATATTTCCATGTAGCCCTTACTCTGACCACACAATTTCCTGGGCTCAGCAATAAGACATATTAACTTTTCACACTGTTAAGGGGAAAGCAAACAGTTGAGGCATTTCTGTTCCTACATTAGGCTCTCAAGCACATTTGCTGCATATCTTATCAGCACAGCTCAGCAGCCTTTCTAAGTCTTTGGCCTTCAGAAACCTGGAGAGGGGGGTGGAAAAACCCTCTATTCATACTTACTAAAACACAGCACATTTTCAAGAGGACATTCCTACCATCCAGAGCAAACAAATGTTCCCAACCGTACATTCTATGTGTTGTTTAAGTTACAGTAATACCAATCCAGGTTCGCTGTGCGAGACAATTTGAATATTTCTAGGAGTTCCCGGGCCAGTTTACAACTGAAATGGAGAAGCCAGACAAAAGAATACTTGTCTCTGCTTTGGAGACCTTGCAGGACGGTTTACACCGAGAGTTTTACAAGCACAGCGACGTCAGCTAGGACCACAAGCTTGTTGGGACGGGCTCTCCAGAGCGTGCTAGGAGCTGTACAGATCTGGGACCTGCTCCATGACCAGACATTCTAGGCCCTGCAGCACCAAAAATAAAAAAAAAAAAGTACTATAAAAGAGCTATAGTATGCCCCTTTTCAGTACTGACAAAGTCTTGCTGATTTGCTAAGTTTATTCAGGAAGTCCTTGGCCAAATCATAGACTGAAAAGAGAAACGGGTTCCCTTCCATAGGATACAAATGGGATTTTGTGCTTATAGGCACCAGCTGAGACTCGCAACAGCTTCTGCTCTTTTTGTGGCCAACAGTGAATTAGATGTCTGTGAAGTTCCCGGAGCTTTCTGGGGAGCCTGAGGCAGTGACGTAACAATCCCACCACAACACAGCACGTACACGGATAAACGCCACCTGATCTACTATGACGAACAGAAGTCAAATCTGTCTTGCAGGGCACGGCGGGCAGAGCAAGGCGTGAGAGCATCAGCCCAGGCGCCGGCCCGTCACACCACCCGCTTCACTGAGGAACAGCCGTCCCACCCTCTCTACACAGCCCATAACCCCATCATCCCACAGCCCTGGACATCATTGATTTGGCCGTCTTAAGTAGTTAAACCCCAGACACTGCAATTCACTGCCTTTCTTACCGCCATCATCACAGCTCTGGATTTGTTACAAAAAGGCCTTCTGCAATCACGGCAGAGCTTGGGTGTCACCAAGAAGAGCTTCCAGCTACACCACACTGAACAGCGCAGGGGCAACCATCTTCTTAACCACACAACTGAACTCTTCTAGAAAACCCAGACCTGTTGCAAGCTCAGCTCTTAACTCACCTAAAACTCCCCAAGATCGATATTAACCTTGAGAAGGCACAACTTGTACGGCAGTGACGCAGCAGCTTCCCATCAAAGAGAGGATTTCAGACCCAGCCTGTCTGTAGCCCACCCAAGTCTTTTCTTCCCTTGCATTTATGGGATTAAAAAATAATAATAATTAAAAAAATAATCCCAGTGTCATGCTTTTCACTTCCAGAGCTGCAGGAAATCTACTCCAAGTCACAAGCCAGCTTCAGCTCTGAGGGTTTCCTTGGGCCGTCCTTTCAGCGACAAGGAGAACAAAGCAACCTTGGCAGCTGGCCATGCTCCAAGCAAATATTTCCCCCATTCCCTTGAATGGGGTGGATATCCTGTCGCAAACCTCAACGCATGGGAAGGGTGAGGAAGGGACGGAAACGGAAGAGGATGAATTAGCTAAAAATTGGCAGAGAGCGAGAGGTCTCAGCTTGCCACCAAAGCCATGAAAGGCTTTTCATTGTAAGTGGCCAAATGCTGAAGATGAATGACTCAAACCTCAGAGGAGTCCCAAGCTCTTTGGCACCCAAGGGCAGTATACCTAAATCCTTCCTCTGCTGGATATGGAAGGTGATATGGATGCTCCAAGCTCCGATACCTTATTTCTGTCCGATTCTGACCCCAGCTTTAGGAGGTGGCCAAGGCTATTTCCTTTCTGCTCTCCATTCCCTGTCTTTCTTACTTCTACCTTGTCCATTCCCAGGGCTGAGCGGTGGTTTTGGAAGATCCCTTTCTGGACTATCGTCAGGCAGCAGCTCCAGGTCCCACACATACAGAGAAGTGCCGGCTCCAACAGGAAAAGTCTCCCCGTCGCACCCCGTATCGGCTCCCTGCACCAAACCCGGCTGAACCAAGCTTCCAGACGTTTCAGTGACATCGCTTTTCTGTAACTCTTCTGCATGGTTCCTGCAAGCCTTGACAACAGTGGGTTTAAAGCTATAGCTGTTAGCAGATTTCAACAAAGCCAAACCCAACACGTGCCAGCAGGTTTATTCTTCTAAAAATCTGCGTTATAGCCATGCGCGACGGTAGCATTTGTCAGCAAGTTTCCCCACCATGACATTGCCATTCAGAGCCGGGTTAGCTGACCCAACAGCAGCGCATACCAGGGCCACAGCAGGATTAACATTCCCCATGCCATTGCTAACGCCAGCGGAGATCTGCAGCTACAGCGTTTGCGCGGCAGTTCTTGCTGCTGTCGGGACACACAAGGCTCACAAGAACACGGGGTTCGTACTCACGATCCCCCAAGACTGTATTTACAGTCCCATTTACAGAGACTTGAAGTAAGCCTGCTCCAAGGCAGAAAGCAATGACTAGTAGAGAAAGAAGAAAACAAAACCCATTCTGGAGTCCAGCCAAAACCTTCGTGCCATCTAAGTTTGGGTAGATGCAGACTTTGCAAAAGCCTGGAAAAGGATTAAGCAACAGCTTTAGCAAACAGCCAGGACAACAACAGTGAAGTCATGATGAAGCCAGCGACACAGATTTCTGTTTGCAGTCATGAGTCCGTGTTTACTGTTTGCAACTATGTGCAAATGCCAGAAAGCCATTCTTTTCCCCTTCCCATCAGGGCCTGGCATCATCCGCATTTAACTAGATCCGAGAGATGCCTCCAGCAGCACACCAACTGTTTTTTGGTCACAGGGCATGCTCCGATCCACAGTGACGGGAACTTGTAGGAACCCATAAATAGAGCTCAGCTGAGCGCGTGCATGAGGGAGAGCTCTGGATCAAAGCAGGCGAAGAAAGAAATGGGAAAGAGCAACTAACTGCATGTGTGAAAAATTGTGACAACTCTCGGGGTTTGGCCGTTTGCTTGTCACTGCATGGGTTATGCAAACAATCACTGAAAAGACTCAGGCTGCCAAGCAGAAGAGGCAAAATTATTCTCAGGCAGAGCACACCGACTAGAGCAGTGTTTTAGGCACAGGCTTTGCCAGTAAATCTGCTCCATCAAAGATGTGGTTTTCGGCATACACAGGTACAATGGTAAAATCCATCAGTGACAGGTAAATCTTCTGGGATAAAGGCAACTTATTCTAAGGGAAACTGTTCTCACTACCAGATAACCGTGTACACCATGCAATGCAGACACATGTATCCTTGCAACAGGAGCTCGGCTAATTTAACCCTGCTGGCAGAGTCACAGCTCCTCAGGGCAGACGTGGCTGGGAACAAAAGGTATGACGCTTCCCGCCACATCCAGGAGACACACGTCTCCCATGAACATTTTGTTATTCGACAAAGGTAAGGACAAGACAGTCAAGCTACCATCCTAACACTGCCCTCCAGGAGCTCTGACCAACAAGTCCCGACAAGTCGTGTTGCAGCAGCAGTTGTTGGCCCCCGTTACCTGCTCGTCCTCGCTGCCAGAGGCCATCACCCCAGAGCAGACCCGTCAGGGAAGGGGCATGTCCCCATCCCTGCTGCTCCAGAGCCACCTGGCAACCTAGCAGTGGTACCACCGTGCTGGCAGGCAGTTTGCTACACACTCTTGCTGACATCAAATAGGTGATACCAGTCCACCCAGAGAACGTAACGCACCATCTCAGAAGAGGACTGAGAAGGGAAGTGGATGCCGAGTCTCTAAACGGCACCAACAGCCCCAGCTCCGTTCTCCCTGTCGCTGGGTGGCTGCCTTCCCAAAGAAGCATTCACGGGGCCAGGTTGGGGCGCTTGGAGGAAACAGGCACCGTTGCACCCTGTGCTGCACAAACACGAGTTGGCACCGTCCAGACCCACCTTCCATTAGCAGCGATCTTATGTTAAACAAAGGCCTTTTTTATAGTCGTGCTTGGCAAGTCCTTCTACAGAGCACAAAATAACATCATTCCTCCCATCCTTGTCAGAGTCTCTGGTGACCAAGGTAGCCCCAAACCACTGTGCCATCCTCACCTCGTGCAGAGTCATCCATGCGCCACTCTCAAGGCCTCATCCTCCTCCCTGCATCTCCCAGTATGACGAAGCCCCGTTCCACTCCCTCCTCTCTAACCACCCCCTCAGCAAGCCTCCAGAAGCAAAAACTCAGTTACCAGGACTGTGTGAATACGCCACATTTCCCTAATTAGCTGCCACCGATCTTGACTCTACTCCTAAGCCATTTAGAAAGACTCTTCCATCCCATCACACCGGGCATGCGCCTCTCGCCTTGTGTCTTCCTACTGGTCCCCCTTTTATTTTACATCAAACGGGAAGCAATGTACTATTTATTGCACTGCTTGGCATCACTCATAGGAGGGGAGGTCTGGAATTTGAAGAGCACCGAATCCAGAAAACAGGAAACGGCTGAGGATCAAGGCTGGGCACAGCCCGGAGGCCCACGTTTATGACTATAATAAAAGGATAAGGCAGAGATGAAAGCAGGGCTGAGCCAGGCTTGGTAAAGCATCAAAAGAAAGGTGCAGGGGGCTAGAACAGGCTTGAAAGAGCAGTGAAGCTGACTAGGCAGATGATCAGAAGTGTATTTAGCATCCTCCCTGCCAGCCCCGTGGATCTGAGCCAGGACATAGCTGTGCCGGAGCTGCGGAGGGCAAGGACGGCTGCCGGAAACCTGCCCTGGGAAGCAGGAACAGCCCACTTGAGGGGCTTCTCGTCGCCATCAGGACGAGCGTCAAGAACTGAACCCACTGTGCAATGCCACAGGACGAGCGTGTCGCCCAGCCCACGCCTGGGTCACAGGAAGAGCAGCGCTGGCGGCACCTCCAGGCTCACCTCACAGCCCTCAGCTTCAGCAGCGCGCACTCGGGTGCGCGGTCAGGGCACGAGCTGTGGACAGCTGAGGACCCCCGGCAGCGGTGAGGGATGCTGTCACTCACTGGAGGAAGACAACGGACAGAAGAGAAGGGCTGCACAGGGCCAAAGCCGAGAGCTCTCCCACGAGCTTGACTCGAGAAACCATTCTCTTCTGCAAGCGACTTTCTGCTTGTTGGGCGGGTGCTGGGCAGGCTCCAGCTTGGTAATGGGCTGCGCACACAAGACAGATGCAGTATTCCCCTTTGGGAGATGGGACAGCCCAAAGCGCAGAAGACACTAACTCACCTATTCGGGTGCCAGCACGCTCCATGTCAGAGCTGTGAACCTCCCCGGACCCGCTGGGTGTACTGACCCTCACAAAACGCTCCCTCTAACATCTGTCTGAATAGGAAAACACAACTCTCCAGTAAACGGAGGCCTGACCTGGACGGTTCTGGTCTGTTTTAACTTGCCCAGTACACCCACAAGCAGGCTGGACAAAGCTGACCCCTGCAGCACGCGGATCCGCACGGATTCACACCCGATTCAAGGCACGCTCTGGATTACCAGCCCGGCCAAGGAGACACTTCCCAGGAGAACAGCAAGAAATTACAAGGCTTGCCTTCCAGCTACTCATTACAAACTGAAGCCCCCACACGCCAGCTCGAAGCTCGCCTGACCTCTCCCCAGCTCCCGCTTGCCCCGAGGCTTTCTCCTCATCTTTGAAGAATCCCGGGGAGCGGAGCAGGAGCGGCAGCCTGGCGGGGAGAGGGAGCTCCGCGGCAGGAGACCTCACCGTCAGCCTCCTTGTTTCTCATCGCGCCAAAACTAAACACAGGCAACAATATCTAAGGAGAAATGACAGTGGAAATCTCGCACGCGCTTTTGAGAAACAGAGTAATTATCCTTTCATCAATCGTTACCCGGAGCTGTTCTGCGGGGGAAGGCTGAGCCTTATTTTAACACCTGAATTCTTCGGAGCTGGTTCAGGTCCAGGCAGAGCAAGCGCCGCCTCTGGGAAGATTAAGCCGTGGAAGCACAAGGGTCATTTGTACAAGCAGCAAAGGACGGGCGGGAACACCCTCCTTGGAGGCCACAGAAGGTGCCACGATGCCGAGTGATGTGCCCAGAGCCTCCTGCTGCGCTCTGCGCTCCCAGCCTGGAAGATGTGAGGCATGGCAGGTCTTTTGGGAATCCAATGTTACAAGTGAAATGCCATCTACTCATTGCAGCCCTAGAAAACTGATTTTAAGCAGTACTGGTTCGTGACATAAGTAAATGCAACGTGCAATTACAATTCACGTCATCCATGATTTACCTAAAGTGATATTCTGCACATCTTTCCCTTACAGCAACCACCACCAGCACTAACAAAGAGGAAAGAAATCTCAAGCCTTGGCTGTTCTGGATCCCGGAGAGGGGAACTTGGCACCCGATTCGGCAAGGCTGTTTGAAAAGGAGAGGATGGATCTGCTCTTGCTGCCGGAGGAGACAGATCCCCACTTGATTAACAATCGGGCACTCGCTTCCCGCTCACCTGAGCAGCTCCCGCGCAGCTGGCGGAGCCAGGAATCCGGTGGGAGCTGGCAGAAAGCACAGAAAGGTTGGGAAGGGCCAAGTGAAGGCAAAAATCTCCCCTTACCAGCACAAAAAAANAGCCGCTGGTCCGGGTCAGGGGAACTGCAGCTTTGAAGAAAACAGAACAGCCTTCACAAGCTAAGTTATTGCAAACAATAAAGGGGAAACTATATTGGGAGAGGAGAGAAGAGAAGATCCACACACCTGGGCTCAGCGCCAGCTCCCAGCGCTGCGCGCTCTCTCACAGTCACACCTTTCTGCTTTTCCCAGAGAAGCATTACAAATACGCACCCCGCTTCCACTTGACAGTCACGTTAAAAGACAGCAGCACCGAAGGGGCTCTGTAGGCCACAGGCCATTTCAGATCGGGGCTCTAGGATTCGGAAGCCTGTAAACGAACAGACAGAGATCCCGATCTACTTTTGGAGGATTTTATGGCAATTGCAGAGGACAAAGTACAAGAGAAGAGAGTGTAGGCTCAGCCGTCAAAAGCAAAAAGGATTTCTGCTCAGCCTGCTTAACGTGCTTTATTTTTAATACTGCTTTTGCTCCAAGAGCCCAAAAACAATTTGGAGAAAGAATGTCTTTGTTAGAGATTTTACACCCCAACCCTTTACTTTAGGTGCGAAAGCTCACAGTAAATCTCACTGAGCCCTCCTACCCCTTTCCCACAGCAGTGCCCCAGCACAGTGAAGACCAAGTAGTCCTTACAGTAAGAGAAATTTTAAAAAAGTAAAAGCTGCGTACAACAAAATCTTAAATCGTCACCCATTCTTGCAATGCTCCGTGAAAAACACGTGCCAGGCAGATAAGGCAGCCTGTGGCCCCGAGAGAAATGAAAGCTGTGCATTTCCCAGCGATGTGTGCTGGGGAAAAGGATGCAGAAAACATCTCCAAGGGGAAGGAAAGGAAGAGACACGTTTCAAGCCTCCCCCCATCTATAGCAAGGATGACCAGGATGCCTCAGAGGGCAATGTTGGCAGCAGCTACATCACTGGGAGGCAGGTAACAGCACTCAACAACTGAAATGAAGGTCCAAAAGGAAGAAGGTGAAAGAAGGGAGAGCTTTTCAGCTGAAAATTCTTCTCGGATGACCATCACCCATATCCCATCCCAGGCTTAGGGAAAGCAGCCACTAGGAGAACAGCTCCGTTCAAGAATAACCATAAGCTTGCTCTTGGGATTTCATGAGTTTTCTCATAAAAAAGGTTTTTTTTAAAATTAATTAAGCATCACATTCATCTGTGTGCTGAAGGCTTTTGCTGGGGATTGGGCTGAGGCTTACCTCCCTTCGGTTTGCAAGGCTTTCCTCCAGCTGCCTTTCAAAGAGGGCTCCTGATGATCTCCACCAGCAGCTTCCATTACAATTTCAATTAAATGAAAATAAATGGGAAGATAGAAACTGAGGTGAAAGAAGGTTTCAGAGCACTGTGACACACAGGGTACTACGCTCTGTTCAGTGCTGTTCCTTTAGCATCAGGCCAGGTGGCATTTTCACCTATGGAACCCAGCCCAGATCTACCGGTGATGAGTCGGAATTTAATATTCATTAACAAGAAAACGGTTTGCACAAAGAGGATTGACTTGTTAACGCAAGCCAGGCATTCAGCCACACACCCAGAACCTGCAAGTGTCCTGCACGTCTAACCGTCATGCAAAGCCGGTTCCGAGGGGCCACGTTTGCAGTGCAAAAGGGAAAGGAAAGAGGTTTACACCCTGGAAACCCACCGCAGGAGAAACACCCACCACCTTCGGAGAGGAGTTTCATGCTGAAAGAACAGCAGCCTGTTGGCCAAGGGCTGAAGTGTCGAGTGTGTATTGTGCCAAGGTACACCTTCACTAGGCTAGAAGAGCCTGGCAAGCACAAGTTAATCAGTTCAACAGAAGCCAGAAAAAAAATGGTAACTTTGGCAGATCCCATTGTAATTACTAGAAAACTCAAGAGGTACCTCTCGAGGCACCCAGTAAGCTATTGATCTACTCCCTTGCCTAGACACATCTTACAGTGACTACAAAGCACACCTTCAGACTGGCCTGGGAGCTCAGCTCACAATCCTTTTCGGTTCCTCTCTGTCTTCATGAGCTACCAATGAATGCAACTTTTTTTTTTTTCTTTCTTTCTTTTTAACCCTAAAGGGAGCTGCGTTTTAAGCAGTAAGAGCCTGGAGCTCTCCAAAGGAGGAGGTTTCTCATCTCTCCTCGGTGGCAGAGGTGAGTGGAGGTAGGTGTTTCTTGTGACCGGTGTGTAGGGGAGGCTGCGTGCTCTCTGCGTGGCACTGTCAAATTAAATACCTTTGGGGTGTAAATCAAAACTCCCTGCAAAGCTTCAGTGTGAAATTTTGCTGTTCTCTAGTGTCACTGGGGCCAACAGACTCTGGGGATGGGGGGGCGGAGATGGGGGATGCTATCCAGCCACCTTCTCACTGCAGTAATTAACCTCAAGCAAGCACTGGCACGAAGCCTCCTGCTCTCGCATGACTGCGAGCATTCCTCTCCACAGAGTTTATCATAAAGCACCAACTATCCATAAACATCTCTGGGAAGGGCTGGCCTGGGTTCACCTTCATGCAAGGAAGATGTCAGGCCCTGGCAGGGAGCCAGCCATTCATGTTTCTTTAAACCTCCTGATTTTTGTCAGCTCTGACTCAAACGACCTTCTTGGAAACAAAAAAAAAAATAAAATCTTCCATCACACCCTTTCCTCCCCTCCACCCGCTGTAGCGCTTAATCACAGCAGGATCGCGGGGGACAGTGCCCATGGGGGCAGTGAGTCATGGTCTCCTGTCCCTCTGCTCCCCACACAGCCCCTTTGCAGCTGAGGCGCTTTCCCATTTCCAGCTGGTCTGGAGGCTCCGGGCGGGAGAGGAACGAGCTTGGAGCTAAGCAGCAGTGGGGCAGGCTTAGGTCTTTGCCCTCCAAGCCAGGCAGGACAGCCGGTTCTGGGGACAAGTGCAGATTGTCCAGCAGTACCACAACACACAACAGCGTCCTCCCAGCACATGGCACCCTTCAGCTCTTCCACGCTGCAAAACCTGAACCGTGCTTCCTCAGTGGTGCCATCATGTCGTATTCTGCAGTAGATCCATGCAGTGGCCCAGCCATTTATCCTAAATATACTAAAGGTCATGATTAAAAGCAAGTAAAAAAAAAAATCCTCTTCATGCTCCACTCTCCAGCAGCTCCTAAAATCCATTTAACTTCCCTCCTTGGAGCCGTTTGCCACATCCCTGGTGCTCAGACCCGGGTCTGACATGGGAACCCTCAAGTGACTTTTCCTCCTCTTCCAGCTTTCCCCCCCCCCCAGTTCTAAAAGGAAAAACTTCTCCTCCCCAGGGAGGTGGGAACAGCCACAGCACCAACGGGAGCAATTCAGATCCAACTCCCCAGCAGATAATCAGACACAATCTCTCCCCATGCTGCGCTGGGAGCTCCGATCCGCCTTGCTGATGAAGCCGTTAAGATTAGGCCACTGCTGGCACTAAGATGACATGATGCGAGTGTTTAATATACCCACACCAACTGGGTGGCCAGCCTGAGCCGCTCTTTAGCTCACTTGCTGGCTGGGAATATTCCCCCCTCTCTCCTTCCCGTAGGATTTTAACATCCCTATGAGGAGAGCAAGCTCCCAGCCAGCGACAAAGACCAACAAGCTGTTTAATTAACTGCCCCTCTCCCAGTTGCCACAGCCTTGCCAAATGCTGGAGAAACCCGATTCCGGCTGGTTATTAAGCACTTATGGCTCGAGAGGGATGAAGAGGGGAAGCACAGCAGCGAAGGGAGGAGGCTGACACCATAACCTCCCGCGCCAGCCCCGCTGTGCCAAAGCGCCGCACTCCAGGTGCTCAAGGTCCCCCAAAGGGACAAAAGCTTTTAGTGGCCGTCAGTCCCTTAAATTAAATCTTAATTGGTCCAAGAGCTCCCTAGTGGGTTACACAGAGCAAGGAGAAGCCTTGTTTGCCCG
>VZSZ01007121.1:1459684-1487213 GCA_013398815.1 Ibidorhyncha struthersii
CTGGATTTCGGGAAAGGCTTGCTTTCCCTGCTCGCTCAAGGGAGCAAGAAGCAGCCCGGCGATAAGCCGACCTTCTCCCATCCCTCCGCGACGCGCCGACGGTCCCTCCGTGGTGTGACTGGCAAGGACACACACGCTGCCGGGTCTCCACATGCTGCTGGGGGGAAGACACTTCGCAGATAAGAAACCGAACGTATTGCAAGAAGTTATATATAACAATAGATAAACTAACTCTTCAAAACGCTGCTTTGATTTTCTGGCACAGAGAGAGACCTTTTTAAATCCGAGAACTGAACGATACACACAAAATGTTGTGCCTGAACTAGCCAATACCATTTCTTTAAACTAAGACGATACGGAGTGGACCAACGGAGACCAGGTCCCGACTCCATCCAGTTGGCTTGCTGCGGTATTTGAGCCCCACGGGAAACAAAACAAGCTCTTAAGCGCGCCCAGGTCTTCCCCGGCGGGTGCTGGGCATTTGCTCGTTGCCTCACATCGTCCCCTTTGTTTCTCTTTCGTGGGCTGCCTCGCAGGAACCAGCCCTCTTGGAAAAGTTGCCGTCTTAAATATGAATAGCTCTTTAAAAAGAGAGGAAAAAAAAGAGCATCGTGATGCGTGTAGTTCAAATACGTAGCTCCACGGGCTGCTGTCGTATATGGCACGTACCTGGCAGTACTCTGTTCAACGCTTTCAAGGGCCTTTGGAACATCCCTTTTACTGTGTCTAAAGCACTGTACGTGGCCTATCATATAGCGATATGTCGTAAGATTACCGTCGAGTGAGAGCGGAGCCCTGGTCACCACAGTGCCCTGGGCCGCAGGCAGTGGGACACTCGCAGCCCTCCGGCCAGGTGCCGCTTGGGAAAGCTGGTCGGTCCCAGCGTCAGGAGGCGGAGGACTGCAGAGCCACATGCCATCACCAGCCAGGGAGCCAGCCAGTGCCAGCTGTTTCTCTCCTGGCACTGCTCGCTGCGCTGCGCTGCGAGATGGCATTAGCATGACATCAGGGCTTGCGAAGGCAGGGCGGTGAGAGGTGCCTGGTTCCACATGGCGAGGAAGCACTGAAGCACAGCCGCCAAACCCACTCAGTCAGAAAGACTTCCTAAAGGGCTTTCAGTCATCTTTTAACCCCTTCCTGCCTGTCCGTCTCTTTGGACCTCTTTCCCCGGTTTCCCCACTTAATGCAAGATCTTATCCCTCAGCAGATGAATGTCTCCTTTAAAAGCTAAATAGAACCTTTTAAAACAAATCCTCACAAAGAGAACGGGCGGTCCTTGCCCTTTAAACTGTGCTTGAAAATGGGTAGTTTACTCTGGGGAAAGTGGAACAGCCACCTTCGAAAAAACGCTTGTGCTTTGCAGTAATCGTTAACTAACATGTTTATGTATGGGAGACCAGTACTCCACAGGACAGGAATTAAAAGTTCCTTCAACTTTATCAAATGCCACACTTAATTAGCTACTTACACCCCATGGCACCTGTGAATATGTAAAAAGAGTTAAGAAGGAAAGTCGGGCACAGATTAGGAAAATAACTTTCTCCCAGCTCTGCAAGAAAGTTACAAGGCAAAGCGCTTGGGTCGGTCTAATACCCGTAATCCCTCTAGTGGTAACGTTGTGGCACGTAATTAATCACCCCTCCAAAATGCAATTAAGGAAAGCGAACAATCCATGCAGAGTGAAATCACAGTTAGCACGTGGGTTTTGTGGCACGGACTCGGCAGCACCATGCAGAAAAAATGACCCTTCTGCAGTCTGAACCGGCCTCTAATCAACCGCAGAGCTACTCTGCAAAGGCAGTTTGAAGACCGAAAACATACTTAGGCTACCTGCGCTACGGGGATCTGAAGTTTTCCAAGAAGCAATGGCAATGGTTTAAAGAAAGGATTCTGAGTTGGTTTGGGTTTTTTTTCCCAGCAAAGAAAGAGGCAGCAGGTTCATAACATAGCTGAACACCCAATTTAGAGGTTAACCAAAAAGTTGAGGTTAACAGCTTGAACTCCTGTTCTGATGCCATCTCTGGTCAGCCACACTCAGGCAAACAAGACATGTTTGCTAATCTGGACCGAACGCAAGTCCCATCTGGTCCAACATCTCATCTGAGAGCCACCAGCAGCAAACATTTCAGGTGAACCCCCCCGTGGGTAGGCAAGGGATACCCTGCTCCCAAAAGACATGTCCCCTGATCTATAACAGCTAGAACTTAGCCTGAATACTGAAGCCTTTCTTTTATTTAAGAAGCTTTTCTAAGCATTAACTTCAACAGCCCTGGACTTTTACCATTCATGTTGTGATCTGCTCTGATCTCTCTGAATTTTACTAGTTTCTTGAGCCCAGCAATGGCGCTTCTTGGCTCGGCTTCGCAAAGCTACTGGTCATAGTCACACACTCTCAAACAGGAGGTGTTGAAGCAGAAAAGACTTTTCTGTTTAAAACCAATGCGCTACCAGCGAATGCAGAAAGAATTGGAAATAAAACCCCCAGCCTGTAGCAACCCTCCTCCAATATTTTCTGAACCTACATGTAGCAACATGACTTCAGCCATGCTGCTATCCATCTGCAGCCATTAAAGGCACCTGAGTTCTGCTGAAGCTTTTACTTTTGCCTCCCTAAAAAGTGCGGGACCACGAGGAGCTTGCTGGAAGCTGCCATCAGAAACCGCGAGCTCTTTCTTCAAGCAAGCCGCAGAATGGCAGCAGGGTTCGGGGTGTGTGGAGGGACAGGAAGAGCTTAAAAAAGATCCGAGAACAAATTCAATGCTTGGGCTCCCAACAGCTTACCTTAATGAGGGAACCCAGTTCCTAAATCCGAACAAAGATTCAGCAAATTACAAGCAGGAGTTTTCCCATCTGCGCAGACCCTTTTAGCCTACAGCAGAGGTGCGGGGAGGTGTCCCACAGACAGAAGCAAGTAATTCAGTGGCGATGCAGACCCATTCTGCCTGCTGTGAATACATTCTCTGGTTTTGCGTTGTCTGTTACCTAGAGAAATGGCAGAAGTGCTCCTCACTCTGGGAAAACCAACATATGGCCAATGGGAAAAGAGCCGTTGCCTTCCCGTGCAGTATTTCCTAGCAAGGTACCGCCACAGTCAGAGCCGTCAGTAAAAGCAGTGCCTGAGCCAAGAGAAATAAGTGAGCATATGGTTCTTGTACCGTGTATTGTATAGGGTCAGGAACATGTTCTCTTACGGAAGATTTAATTACTTTTCTACTACCCTGCTGCAAGCAGTGTGAAGGAACATGTTTCCTGAGCTTTGCTCTGTGGTGACCTGAGAACATTATACCGAGATCACCATTCTCGTAAGCATGTCGTGTCTTGACACAAGTGTGTCAAGAACAGCTACTAGAAGCTAAGAACTAATTCCACAGGAGCTGGAATTGAACCAGCACGCGCCAGAAGAGCAATCAATATCCTTCAAGCACATCTCCAGCTTTATAATTTTATAAGCTTCATAGGCTGTACCTGAGGAGACTGTAAAACAAAATAAAAAAAGACACAGGCAGGTTTCGGTTGGGTTTGCTGAGTTCACAGAGGCGCGGAAAGGAGTTCTCCTGTTCAGACAGCCCCCTGCACACACGCACACCCAGACAGTTCCGCAAACAGCCCACAGAGACCCAAAGTACATTTCCCCTGTTTGTTCTTCAAACTGACAGCTCAACTACAGCTTCTTAAGCCCTGCCGCGTATGGGGAGCGAGGGCACAGTTTGAATCTACGGTGAGAAATGGCTTTTGCTGAAGGGATGGGGAATGTGACCAGGACCTGCCTCCCTTTCTCAGGCGGGTTCTTACGAACGCATAAAGCCGAAGCCCAGAGGGGACGGTCGGATGCACCACACTACCTCATCTGCTGCCTACGACAGGCCATGAACTGCCACCCCACAGTGTTATAACCAGCACAGCTCTGCTTTTATTAAAATATTCCTGATGCTGTTTTGCAATGTTAACAGAAACAGTTAAAAACTGGACAAACCCGACCAGACTGATAAGGTGATGCAAGAGGAAGCACCTCTAGGAAGGAGCGCATCCTTTACATCTTTTCAGAACTGAATTACGTTACGCGAGAATGCAAAACCCTAAAACTCACAAGAGCCAAATAAGCATTAGCAAGATCTGAATTAGGAGGCATCTGGAATTAACAGTCATTTTCCCCTCCTCTGTAAAATAATGTGTCTTATCTTTGTTTCCTTCAAGATCTGAATTAGGAGACATCTGGAATTAACAGTTATTTTCCCCTCCTCTGTAAAATTAATGCGTCTTATCTTTATTTCCTTTATAGTGTTCCCCCTTTAACATTTATTCGAATTTGAAAAAGGCTGTTTTGATTTGCCGTGCCCGGGCAGCACCTTTTGGTTAAACCCGAAAGGCGGCACGCATCTGTGTTTTGTCTGCTGCAGACATTTTCATGAAGAGATCAAGAAGTTTCATAATGTAGCAGGACACGTTACCCTACACCAGAGAACTCAATTCACTTTAAGGTCAGCCTGTACCTTCCCTGCAATCAAATGGTTCCAAAACCCTCCCAAAGCCAGAACAGGTGTTTCATTCATACTGTCTGTCTACCTGGCAAGGACCCAAATACTTTCTTTTAAAGTCTAAACTCCGTATTATTCTGGGGCGCACTGAAAACGTACATATGTGCTGTCTCTTAGGCATGCTTCAGGCTTGGTCATCGTTAGCTACATGTTTTTCTTCGTGCAAATCAAACAGCAACACAGCTGCTTTTATGTTAATAACTAAATCATGCTTTAAAACTATGCCACGCAGCTCTCCCTTCAGCCAGAAGGGCCCTGCGCATTTAACGAGCTGACATGTCAACAGAGATCAGTTCACCCACCAGAAAAGTGCAGCTACTTCTAGGGTGAGCCGTGGTAGCTGTTTAGCGCTGCAGGAGAACGACGACTGCTGCGTCAAGTTGAAGCCGCAGAGGAAGCAAGGGGACGAGCGAATGCGCTCGGGATGAAAAGCAGTGGAAGGATGGGAGGTAATGCACCCGCTCGAGGGTGAAAGAGCAGCAGGGGCAAGCTGGAGACACACGGACGGAGCACGCTTATACTTCTTGTCTGAAGGGTGGGAGATACCCAGCGCTGCAAATGGGAGGCCGACTCACTCCTGACTCAGAGAACAGGATTTTTCCTGCTCTGTCATTATAACTTCTTTGAATACCGGGAAGTTCATTCTCCCACAGATTACTTCAGCCGGGTTTGTTTCTGTACCCTGTGGCTGTGCGCACGAATATTCTTCAGGCATGGGGTCATGACAGACCCTTGCTGGCTTCCACAAACACCACATCACATCCAATTTTTCAAAATCTAGGTGGAAATTATTAGTGGCAAGGAACTTCAGGGATTTCAGAAAAAAAACAGTTATCATTTCTAATGCAAATACCCACACATGTTTGAAGGAGGGGAAGGAATGATTCGTGCGAGTAAGGATTGCTCGGGTTAAACCATCCACTGCATTTCCATTCAAGGCATTTCTTTTCTCCTTGCCATTCTTGAGAGCCGGTGCTAATGTCACAAATAACTCTGAAAACAATAGGTCCTGGAGAAAGTTAGTAGCTAACATGGCAAAAGGAAGATCTCATCCGGATCAGAAAGGCGAGACACCCGCTGACCGTTGCTCGGTTTGCCTCTGCCTGCCCTGCCCTTGCGACTGCGCTTTCATTAACTGCGCATCTATTCAGCTGGAAAGGTGCAGGTTTGCTTAGATCAGGGAAAAGCTCTTGATTTCATTAGTGCGACTAAACCAGCACAGAGCGGAGCTTGCATGCTGTGTTTGGTAGGTAGCACGGCTGTCGGCAGGAAACACAGCGCCAATACGGCTATACCTGCCCCCCAGGCGAGCACAGAGCTCCTACGATGAAAACAACTCCTTACTTTCAAACTGGTCTGTGTCAGTAACTTCTATCCCTTACGCTTAGGGACTTCAAGGTCAGACTTCTCCTTTCCTATAATCAGATCGATCCAGATCTATTCCTCCGCTTCTGCATGGGAAATCTTCCTACTGATAATCTAGATTTAACTGGAGTCATGAGATGGTGAGGCACACACTCAAATACCCAGTACTAACGTAAATGGTTCCTGTTAAGGCTAATTATACTATCACTTCGTACAGAGCCAGTTTCCCCAGGACTGATGAGACCTAAGTCATGCCTTAAAGCCGCTCCACTACCAACTTCTAGTACATGGACTTGATGGAGAGCCTATCTGCTCTGCCACACAGGACAGTAGTATTGGCATTTTCCTATTAAGTCCTGTTTCTTTAATGAGAAATAATACCTAGTTAACGAAAAGTGTAATTAGGAACAAGCAACAGACCCCAGCAACATTACAAATGCCAGGCTGGCCCCAGAGGAAGCATCATCTCAACAAATATCCCACACCAGCAGATGTCCTTTGGTTTTGATGTGCGTTTTGCCAGCTGAAGGGCATGCCCGGTCCAGCGCGCCCTGGCTGTGGCTCCCCAAGGGAATCAGCAGCAGCTCTCCTGTCAGTCACAAGGAGTGCGGGTAGAGGAAGGTGCACAGACCCAGCAACCCAACGGGCTTGTTGGACTTGGCAGAACAAACATTTACGTTTGGAATTTTCCCTGTTACCTCCAGTCTGCAGTTTAGCTGCATATTTAAAAATGGGCAAAACTGAGTGAAGGAGCAGAGACACATTCCAGCCATAACGCTCCAGTTTTTGCTGCTCCCCAGCAGCTTTTGTAATTGAGCTGCACATGTTTTCCCAGATGAAAAGAGAACTGTTGGCCTTATAAAGAGTGCCAGCTGGTAAAGAGGTTAGATGCAAAGTTTGGGGGGGGGAAGTTACAAATGAAAGGTTTCTTCCCTCACCCCTCTCAAAGCAGTTTTTGAACGTGGGAAATAACCTAATTCCCCATGTCCAGTTAGATGAATGGCCAATACCGGCAGCACTGGTATAACGAGTACGTGGGGCCTCTGCCAGAAGGTCTGTGCCCCACAGGCAGGCGGTGCTGGGGTCACCAAGCAGCCCCAGGGCTTCGGCTGCAAGACGGGCGGCAAAGACCAGCCAGCCGCGACCCTGCCCCGTGCGTTGGGTGTCAGAGTTAGAGACTAAGAGACCGTTACTGGAACCTTCTGAGTTCAAGCTGTCAAGGCAAAAACCAGTCTCAATACCCAGGTTTTGTGTTTTCTTCTCGCTTCAGACCGGGCAAGGACAAGGAAAGGTGAGGATAACTCCTCTGGAGGAACAAAGATCAATGCGGACAAACAGAAGGAGCTGGCTTCCTAGGAATACGCCATCGATGTTAAACACCCTCGTGTTTGCATTATTTGATTCAAGCACATTAGGAGACATAAATGTGATACCACTAACTCTGTCCAGTAGTCTCCATCCTTCACTAGCGCAGGAGCTGCAATGCAAAGAAGGCAAGCCAACAGACATTTGTGTGCAATGCCTCAGCTCCCACGACCGGGGCAGGTCAAAGCGCCTCTGCTTGCCATATCCCCGCATGCCAGCACTGGGGACGCCATCCAGCAAACACACCCATCACAGCTGCAGCACTCTGGTGTGACGGTGGCTCATCTGGAGCGAGCTGGCCCCTCTGTTTGAGGGCACCAGCTTGTACTGGTGAGAGCTGTGCTGCAGCCACTCTGAATGGAACCTGGCATGGCACTGCCGCAGGGTGCCTTAGCATCATCTCAGCACAGAGGAGGTTGAGTTCGTACCTGCATTTTCCGCTTATTTTGAAGATAGAAAGGGGGAGATTAGTGACTACCCAAGATTCTCCACTGGGCACAAGGCAGTGCTGGATGACAGAGTTTAGCTCCAGCTGTGTGTTGTGGGCTCTGCCTATTGGGAATGCTTTTTCTTTTTCTTTTTCTTTTTCTTTTTCTTTTTCTTTTTCTTTTTCTTTTTCTTTTTCTTTTTCTTTTTCTTTTTCTTTTTCTTTTTCTTTTTCTTTTTCTTTTTCTTTTTCTTTTTCTTTTTCTTTTTCTTTTTCTTTTTCTTCTTTTTTTTTTCTTCTTTTTCTTTTTCTTTTTTTCTTTTTTCTTTTTTTTTTTTTTCTGGGGTACACTCAATCCAAACACAATATTGACAATAAACTCTTCTTTCTGAGATTCTCAGTCCTAATCCGTGGGACTTGCAGAGGCCAAAAGCATTGTAATGAAATATTAGCAAGAGTTGCCTTGGTAACTGCCCAGATGAAGCCCTCTTATATTCACTGAACTTCTCCCAGCGTGACTAATACCTCCTGGGCTATAGTTACACCACTCTGAACCTCCTGAATGCATGACCAAGTCAGCAGAGCAAACACACTCAAGCCCCATTTATACACTTATGGCTTAATCTGATTATTTGTAGTTTGACCGAGTGCAAGAGAAATTTGTGGAGCTCCACTCTGCAATCATTAGCTCCTCACTTTCATCTCGCCCCTCTCGCTAATTCAAGCAAGGGTTTCCCATTCTGCATTTCCTAAGACAGAAAACCCAGCAGCCTAACGGCTGAGTGCGAACTGCAGTCATCTGTTAAAATGCGTTTGGTAACATTTTCTTTATCCTGTTAACCTTATCAGTGAGCGTAACACGGGGGGATGTGGAGGGCCTTCGCTCAACGCAAAGCAAGAACCACTCCGCGCGGAGGCCTTGCCAGCCCCTCTGCCGCAAAATCCACATCACAGGTTTCAGCAATTTAAACGGTTGGTGTGAGAGAAACCCAGCAGAACCACGGGGCACAGGGAAAGGCACTGGCAGAGATCCTCACCTGACCCGAACAAGCCTTCTCCCCCCATCACTTCCCTCCCCACAGCCTCCCTGGCGCTGCACCCACACCGTTCCCCTTCTGCCGGGCGGAACGTGAATTGCTCAGGTACTTGCCCTCGACCACGTACAGCTTCCACAGAAGAGAGATTTTCTTCTGCTTGAGCAGGGACCGGCAAAGCCAGCCCTAGGCTGCAGTCCTGCTGTCCCCAGGAAGGCTGGCACCATCCCGCCCCCAGGACTGTGCCAGCAGAGGAAACTGAAGTGGTTCCTTTGTGAGCTGCAGCTGACGGCAGTGGAGCACTATCGTTACTCCAAGCTTGGGCTCACTCCCTGTGCTGGCTCCCTCCATCCCAGCTGTCCACCCAACCCTTAATTTTCCTTTTACAAAGCTCCTTTCACTGCCAGGACTGAGGATTTATAGGTCCCACAGAGAACGACTCAGTGCCCTTATCCTCCCTATTCTCACTATTGCTCTTATTTCTAGGAGTACGCGTTTGACGATTCATTTCCCTGCGTGGGATCAGGGGCAGAGTGCCTGCAAGAGGGGAAGACTTGCAAAATCAAGAGTTCTCACCTATTTAAAACTTTTCGGAAACGCACAAAATAGTTTGACAAGATAATCTCAGAATTCAAACCTCCCCCCCCCATTTCTGTCCAGCACACCAAGCTCCCAAGACCCAGTTTTAGACGCGAGAGAGGGCAATTGCAGTATCAGAGACAGAGCAGGTTAGGGTGACAGTGGGCACTGTGGTGTTTTCTCTCCCGTTAAATGAGAGGGGATGGTAGTAGTTGTCGAAGCATTTGAGCTGGAAGATTGAGGACAGCTCGGCGAGCACCACGGAGCTCCTACAAGGTAACCACTGAGCTATATCTTATTGCGGCTACGAGATCACTTGCCTGTGGGCTTTCGTCTCCAAGGGGGACGTGAGCCCTGACCACATCCTCTGCAGGGATTAGCCTCAGCCAGCTAAGGCCTCGCTTTCCTGGTGAAAGCAAAAGGTCGCAGCGGATTTGGATCCCCTTCCTACAGCTCAAGGTGCATAGCAAAGGGCTGCTGCAAGTCTGCAGCTGCGGTTCCTGCAGACGTACGGGGCTTAGCTCTGAAACGAGCGGCACCAGACTCGCTAACAGAGCAGCTGCAGCAGGCAGAGATCCTTTCAGGCTGCAGTGTTTGCCCGACCCGCTCGTGAATGCTAGGACAGCTGCACTGCATGGGGTGCTCGAAGCTGCTGGTGCCTGCCCTGGGCTCGCATCAGTGTAGTGTGCTCCTGAGAAAAGGCTTCTTTAACTACAAGAAAAAAAAATACATGTAGCAGCAAAATCTCTTCTGGCCCTAGGGACTCACGGTTTGGTTTTGTGTTGCACTAAGCTGCATACGCACCCGCTTTTAAGAGTCAATTTATAGGGGATACAGGAAAAGTTATTATTGCCCAGTCTTAAGCTATTTGGCAGTACCAGCTGAGTCACCCTCTAAATGCACACCGCAGTCTGGGTGCGCTGCGGTAACGGGGATATCGATGCCTTTCATTAGCGTTTGTCCCTTGCGTGCAGCAGCACAAGGGAGTTTTCACACCTGTGTCCGCCATAGATAAGAACGAGCCATGGTTTGGACTGCATATCAGGAAAAGATTTTACACATTTCCATTGTCACAGCCATTAATCTGAAATCTAAATTGCTTCCTATTTGGGAAAGCATCTGAGGTTTTTCCATGCGGATTATTCCTAACAGTAGCTTAATAGGAACAGCTAGCTATTTTGTGCTTAAAAATAGTTCCCCTCAGTAGGAAGAGATAGCAAATAGGAAAATGAGTGCTTTCTCCAAAATAGAAGAGCTATGAACCTGTTTCTAACATCACAGAGGAAGATGGTGCCACAGCCAAAACCTAGGCTGCGGCTGAGGCTCAGATCCCCGCTCTGCTAGTTTCCTGCACGACCTTGGACACATCGCTTAATTTTCTCTTTGCCTCTCTTCATCAACTCAAAATGAAAAGAAGTAGCAGTCGTGGGGTATGATGAGAATAAAAGCTGTGAGATGCTCAACCATCAAATGTAGGTGCGTTTTTAAGTTTGTGAAAAATGGATTTAACAGATTTCGTGGGTCCAATAAACTTCGGTGAAAATCCCGCACATTCTGCACAGCCTCTCCAGTTTTCTTTCCAGGAGACTAAACAGCAAGCACAAAACCCAACAGGTTTGTCAGGATTTACACGACTCAGAAACATGACGGTCCCTAAACTCGACTCCAAGGCCTGGGGAATGGAAAAGCCGTCACCAGCTCATGCGCAGGGCGGCCCCAGAGACTCTCCGAGGCTCTGAGCTCAGGAAGCCGCGGCAGGGTGCTACGTCAGCCTCTCTGCAAACCGCCCCGCGGAGCTGGAGAATTGCCGTTCATCCCAGAGGATGAGCTGGTGTGCAGCACGGCTGCAGCCCTGGACATCAGAAACCCTTGTTTATATACATGGGGAAGCACTTTGGGATCTCTCAGTCCAATGGATCCAGAGCAGCCCTGAGGAGAAGGATCTGGGGGTGCTGATTGATGAGAAGCTCAACATGAGCCGGCAATGCGCGATCACAGCCCAGAAGGCCAACCGTATCCTGGGCTGCATCAAAAGAAGTGTGGCCGGCAGGTCAAGGGGGGGATTCTGCCCCTCTGCTCTGGGGAGACCCCACCTGGAGTACTGCCTCCAGCTCTGGAGCCTCCAACATTGGAGGGACATGGACCTGTTGGAGCGGGGCCAGAGGAGGCCCCGGAGAAGCTGCGAGGGCTGGAGCCCCTCTGCCGGGAGGACAGGCTGGGAGAGTTGGGGGTGTTCAGCCTGGAGAAGAGAAGGCTCCGGGGAGACATCAGAGCCCCTTCCAGTGCCTAAAGGGGCTCCAGGAGAGCTGGGGAGGGACTTTTTGCAAGGGCATGGAGTGATAGGATGAGGGGGAATGGCTTCAAACTGGAAGAGGGGAGATTTAGATGAGATATTAGGAAGAAATTCTTGACTGTGAGGGCGGTGAGGCAGTGTCCCAGGTTGTCCGAGAAGCTGTGGCTGCCCCATCCCTGGAGGTGTTCAAGGCCAGGTTGGACGGGGCTTGGAGCAACCTGGGCTGGGGGGAGGTGTCCCTGCCCAGGGCAGGGGGGGAACTGGATGGTCTTCAAGGTCCCTTCCAACCCAAACCATTCTATGGTTCTATGATTCAGTGCAAAATTTTGAGTGCGTTTTTCCAGCCATAACATTTCAAATAAGGTAGATGGAAACATAGGAGAGTAGTCCTGGGTTTGTTCTTTGGCTGCTGGTTTTCAGCATGAGATTTGCCTCCCTTGCAATAACCTCTAATTTCCTCAACACTTTAAGAAAGGTTTGTATTGTGCGTAACCTTTGTACAGTCATCCAGGTAGCCAAAGAAATCTTCTTAAACTCAGAATGGCTGGTTTGCTGCAATAGATCCTGTTACTGCTTTTAAATACTTTGCACTAATATCAAGGATAATATTTTAAATAAAGAAAAAAGAAACCTCATAACCACAGCTGGGCTATTTGTGGGAGGTTTCTCCTCAGTTTTCAAAGATCCTTGAAAAATTGGCAAGGAAACCAGAAACTATTTTACTTTCTTTAGGAACACTAAAGGGAAAAAGGTACTTTGCGGATTAGGAGATTAAAATTACAAATACACTATCTGGTAATTTTATAGTAATTAAAGTCATTAACTTGATTGTATACTGCCATTTCAGCTGGTTTGGGCTTTTAGAATTTTATTTAAAGGAGCCACATTATTAAAGAGCTTCAGATGTGGAATCACTTCTGAAAGGTATCCACTCTGGGTTGATCCATAGCTCTGAACTACTAAGGACTCCCAAGATGAAAGCTATTTGGAAACTCTTTGTGATTTATGCATACAGCGCCTGACATCCTCATCTTCATGCTAGGGGATTTATTCCTTCCCTAATGAGGTGAAGGTCAGGCACGCCGCGCTCGTTTTGGAAACGGAGAGGGTACGGGCGTGTGCCCGTTGGCATTCTTGCCTTGAGCTCTGCACTTCAAGCATGAGGTATGAATGAAGGAATTTAATTAGTTCTTGCCTGCTTCTATTAAACCACTCTAGATAGAGGGATGCAGAGACAGTGTAATAAAGAGGGTATGTGATTTGCATGCTAATAAAGGCACATACACTTTCTTTGGACAAGCCTTGACTTGATACCAACGTTAGGACTTGCTCTAAACCCAACTTTGTTCCGAAGTGAGCCTGCCACACACAGCACTGCGAGCTTCACGGGGTTTTAAAGTTAATTGCAAGCTATTCTGCTTTTGCTGTTTAATGTCTCTCGGGCCGTTCCCTGGCCTGCAGCTCACTGAAAAAAGCAGATTAAGTGCTTTGGTGTGTTTATCAAATCCTTATTATTACAGGCACTCGCTGGCTTTGGGAGAGGAAGTGTCAGATTCTCTTTTGCTATTTGTTGATTGTGTTTAAGGCTGGAGAGAACGGAGGAGACCTGCTCCCTGCACAGGAGGGACCGAGGCCGTGGTTTGACAACATGTTGTCTTTGGCAGCACAGTCGACCTAATCTGTTTCTGCCCTCCTTCCCCTTCTGGTTGTGCCAACAGAAGCGTTTGTGGACTCAGGCTGTGAACCAGAATAGGGAACTGACCCAGCTATAAAAAGGGGTGTAAACAACTTTTTTACAGTTTATTTTTTTTTAAGCTATTTAAGAAACAGCCCTCCCAGTGAGAATGGACATCTGGAAGCACAACTATTCCTGTACGAGGCTGTTAAGACAGGTAAGCACTCGAAGCTGTTGAAAGGGGCATCCAGTTCTTGCTGATTTAAGACAGCAATTCCTAATATTAAGAGCAATGCTCTATAGCAAAGTGGAGTGTCACAAGGCCAGAACTGAAAGTGATCCATCCATTTCACGGGAGAGGAAGACAGGTCAATGCACTTAGAGCAGAGTTTTTAATTCTTGGAGTACGCGTAAGTTGTGCTGTTTCAGCTTGCCCCGCAGATCTTATTAGGGCAAAATCCCTGATGTTTTGCTGAAGGAGTCTCCAGCCAAATCCAGATTTGTAAAAGGGATAGCAGAGTTAGTCAGGAAAGATAAATCAGTCACAGTAATCAGCAGCAAAAGAGAAAACCCAAAATATTTTAAGAGCTTGTCTGGGTGCTGGATTGAGTCCTTGATTTTCATGAGTATCCTACATGGTCTTGGAAGAACTGCTTGCCTGCACCCCAGTTTCCCAGCTCCAAGACAGACACAATAGTGCTGCAGACACAGCAGATGAGTCGCTAGACACTGAGGTAAAACGCTCTCCTAGGATAACTGGGAAAAAAAGACTCACATAACAGCACACGGCGTCAGCAGGGGACAGGCAGATTGTACCCACTGCAGGGACAAGATGGCAGCGGGATCTCCTGACAGGAGTTTCCAAGCACAGCCACGTTCTCAGGGAGAGATCTGGGTGGTCTCTGATGCAGCTCACTCTGCTAATTTGCAATAAAACACCATCTTGGCAACATACCACAAACACCTTCCTACAAAATGAAAGCC
Source organism: Ibidorhyncha struthersii (assembly GCA_013398815.1). Taxonomy (NCBI): domain Eukaryota; kingdom Metazoa; phylum Chordata; class Aves; order Charadriiformes; family Charadriidae; genus Ibidorhyncha; species Ibidorhyncha struthersii. The sequence continues at coordinate 1,473,942 of VZSZ01007121.1, forward strand.
CAACTTTGTCCCTGGAGCATACTGTTCAACCCGACACAGCTGCTCTGAACGCAGTCCAAAGCCCCTGCAGAGGGTGGGAGGTACATGGGAAAACCCTGCAGAAGCGTAAGTGAAACAACCTCCCCGTTTCCCCCCAAAATCCCTCAGCTTACAGCCCAGACATGGCTTCTGCATTGGCGGGTTAACCGCACCACAACTGCTCGATGGGTTCGTTCCCGGCAGATCTTCACTGCCCCGTCGAACCGCCCGCGCCGGCTGGACTAGGGACCTTCACCCCCCTGCCCCATCCCGTCCCAGAGGGTGGGAACATCTTTCTTATTGAGCAGCATCCAAAGCCTCCCCAAAGCGGAGCTGTGTGAAACGACAAGCTTGGTGAACTGCTGCTGGCGATCCGCCCGCGACCCCCGTGGATCTCGGTGGTTTACACCCAGGGAAGAGGAAGCAGGAGCCGGCCAGGGGCTTAGCTCTTCTGTTCTACCGCCTGCTGTGCGTTAGCCGTCAATCATTAACCTCCTCCACTCTATCACGAACCTCCGAATACACTGTCACAGGTGGGTCTCAAGACCAACAATATCCTAACTCGCAGGTGTGGGTAAAGACTAATTTGAATGTGTTTCCCCCTCCTCCAAATTACATTACTATCACTGGTTAGTAGAAACCTATTTCAAATATGGCAAGTCCCCCATATGTGCTATGGGCTGGATTTTTTAAAGGCTGCAGCTCTCATAACCCAGTTCTCAACTATTCAGTTTTTGAGAAGATCCACCCGCAAAATTTTAACCCCAGACTACTTCACAAGGTGCACCAAAGGACTGAGGGCTTTTTTTTTTGGAGAGAGATGTGACTTGCAATCTAAATTTGCACACTGTAAAATAGTTACATTTTAAGGTAAACCATGAACCTGTGAAAATCAGACGTGCTGTACCAGACACTGAAGATCAATAGCTGTGTTCAGAAGCGCTGCCTTGCATGCAAAAGATTAGAAGAAAAGGATCCCACGTGAATACGCTGAAACGTATAGAATGACAGAGGGTTGCTGCTCTGCCATATAACATCGATGTTTCACTGTCAGACTCCTTCCCTGAGAGCACCGCAACACCATCCCAGCCAGCAGTAAATCCCCAAATTCTTTGACAAGTACATGCATCCTGTTACCCTGTTTTATAACTGCAGAAATTAAGGCAAACAAGTCATGTCATTTACACTAGGTCACAGTGAGTCTACGCCAGATTTCTTTAAAAATAGTTGAAAATCCTCCATGAGCATCTCCAGTGTCTCCAGACAGCAAGTTTGAAAGGAGATGAGCTGGGGAATAGCACAAGCTCCCCCAAAGAAAAGGAATCCCTGCAGAATTCCTCAGGAATGCAAAAAAAACCTTACGACTCTTCCCAATATTTTTTTCTACTCTCTTGGTGATTAGTAATCTTTATGGAGTTTACATTCCATCTATCATTTTTATAACCGGAGATCAGAAAGGGATTACGACCAGGGGCTGCAAGCTATTCACACAGGGACCCTGTTTATCTAAGCAAAGAGAGCAGTTCTTCTACTTTAACCATTTATATGGAGGCAGAAACATTACCATCTGAGACATATGCAAAGCTGATTTGCTGTCCTGCACCGGCAATTTAGGTGGTGCCATTTATATCAGCAGAAGCATCTCTAAATACATAGCAGTCACAAATAAGCACACCCCCCCGAGCAGATTGTCATTTTTACACCCAGTTTACATCCATATCAATAATTACATCCCTTCTCCCACACTGCCGGGAGCTTGCTGGGAGCTGGAAGTGCTCTGACGATAGAGCGCTGTGACCCGAAGACCTCTGGCAGGCATAATTTAGAAAAGTCACAGCGCTGATCTAAATTCATACTAAAGGTCAAATCATCCCCTGGGGGCTCGCTGGGGCCAAAGCTCAGCTACAAGAACTGGGCTGCCCAAATTGACCCGAAAGTAACTGTAGTGCAGCCCACGCTGCTGGATTTAGCGTGTCTCGATCACCAAAGCCTACTCCCTGGGATGAAAAGGTTGGTTATTTAAGACGCGGCTGCCACCTCTTAACGGTAACAAACAATGACATTTGAAAGGGTTCCTTTGATCCTCAGCAAACATTGCGGCCCTGATAACAGAAATACTGTAGCTTTTCTTTTGAAGCAATAAGTGGTATCACCCGGCTTCCACTCCCCTTTGAGCTGGAAGGTTAAAAGAAAAAAATTAAAACAAAAATAAAAGGAGCAAGACCTTAAAAAAAAAAAAAAGCAATAAAATATCTGTAAATATTCAGTGGGTAAGAAGTGAAATTGATTCCTTGATGCACTACAGCATCTTCTTAAATGTCAGGAAGAAGAACGTCTGCTCTAATCTGGAAACTTACATGTAAAAAGAACAAAGCAACTGATGAAGGGAAGGAAAAGGGACCTCAGGAGACTTTTTGGAGCAGAAAGGCATTCCAAGTTACGGCAAAAAGGGAGAGTCAGGGATTTAATGCTTGTAAGGCCATACTGCAGACTTTCTGGGGAGTGGATTCTCCCCTAGTATTTGCTTGCAGAGTGCCCTGATAGCCTTAGAGTACTATATAAATTATGCAATAACCAAGAAGAGTGGGGCTTACTGGCCTGAGAGGAGTTTACCCTGGTTTAAAGACCGCTCCCTCTACACATGTAACATTGCATGTTACTTCAAAAAAAGCTGGCATCCACTCATTTTTCCTACCAGGTGTGTTTTTCATCTCCTGCCCAGTTATTGTGTCTGCCAGCACATTGCGGCTCACATCCTCAGCAAATGCGAAGCCCGTAGAGCGCCCCGTCACCCCGATGGCTGGAGAGCAGCTGTCCTGCCTGTGCTCGGCCGGGGAATGGGCACGGGACTCTTCTTTTGTGCTTTGCTATAAGATAAGCCACACAGACCAAGCTGCTATAACATCTGGAAACTAGCATTAAAAAGAAAATCTGAATATGCACGCTCAGGCCTTTAGCTGATGGGGAGAGGAACAGTTACTTCAAGACAAAACCCGACAGCCCCAACCTTTAGACCGGAGCTGTCTGCTTGCACTAAGTCGGGTCTGGGAGATGCTCTGCGTCCCAGAAAGGTGACCAGCAATCCTCTGAAGCAGCTCTCAACCATCCTCAGCAGGAGCAAATAGGGATCCTTCCCCAAAAATGAATCTTCTGTGGGTTTGGGTTCAGGTGACGCCGGGTCTCCCGGGGCAGAGATGGGCTGTGCTGCTGCCCACTGTGACGGGAAAGTGCCCCTCTGGCTACAGCACAGCTCCACGGCGGAGGAGCCGAGGCTTTCCGGGGCACTCTCCGCATGTTCCCCGCTCCCACCCCGGCAGGTACGAGCACCCACTGAAATCCACAGCCCCTCCCCACCTCCCCCGCAGCCTGTTGTTGCATCTACAGTCAAAACCAAGCCTTGGGGACAACCGCAGACAGCTCCGGCAGGCAAAGGTTACAGGTGTGCCCCGCGCTCCCTCCTGGGTGAACCAACCTCGGCAGAATGATCTCCAGACCCCGGGGGTGACAGCTTGACAAATGACATGCCACATCAACGCTGGCAGCTTCCTCGCCTGGGAGGAGCAGAGAGGTTCAGGAGCATTTTTCTCCTCTGAAATCATTCCCCTGCCTGACTGCCCCTGTAGCTCATTTTTCCCCCAATAAACTGTTTTAAAGATAAACAGTACCAGGAGAAGATCCCTTCCCTGAGATGAAGACAGTCGGCACTCGAGGGATCTCTGTGCTCCGTGGCTGGTGGTTTTCCCAGTCACCTCCTGGCATGACAGGGCGGCTGTGGCAAAGGGGACAACTGCCACAGGGGACCTGGCACCATCTTCTCACCGCTTTCACAGCTCTGCAACGTGGAGCGATAACACAGGTCCTCATCCCACAGGTCACTCCTGCTTCTTCAGACCCACTAACTACGGTGCTATCTGCTTTGTCTTCTTCCAAGATTGGGTACTGGCTCTCTTCTAGAGAAGCCTCAGGAGCTGTTCTGGAGGCCGGTGACCACCCTTCATTCCCACAACTGATGGGAACAGGAACCACCGAAGCACAAGCCATTAGCTCCGGTCATTCTGTTACTTCAGGCAAAGCAGAGACATGCAGACTTATTAAACTATAACCCTGCAGAGTGCCTTTCTGCGATAGACAGAGGTACTCTAGTGTCAACAGGAGCCTCCACCGCCCCCATCAGCAGCTATGGACCAAACCCGGAGATCTGCTCTTCAGCCCGTACTGCAGCTCTGTCACGGTTGGATCCTGCCCTGAGTGTAACGCGTTGCCACCACAACACAAGTACCGCACAGTGCCACCACGCAGCCTCACGGTTCCTCAGCTCTCCTGCTCAGCAGAAAAAAATTGCAGAAAAAGCCAAGTCCATGTAGAAAAATGTCTTTTTTTTTTTTTTAAACTGAAGATGTAAAATAAGCGAGACAGCAGAATTCTTTTTGCTAAAGGAAAGTAGACAAGGCAAGAAACACCAAGGAAGAGCCTAGACACCTGAAGCTATGGGCATCACTCAGGCGGCTGTGTTGTGGCGTGGACACCAAACGGGTGGGAAAGTACCGCCTGCAGCTCTGCGCCACATCCAGGAAGGGCCGAGGCCCACCCCCCTCTGTTTGGGCAGTTTCAAGTGACATATCCGACCATGGCTCATAAATCTCAGCTCGCCAGGGCATTTCCTTAGGCCCCCGTATCTTGGTTTAATCACTTTCTCTAGACCATGCTGACTTCCCAGATCTTGCAGGCAGTAGCTCAGCAGTTCCAACAAGTGACATGACGGAGCGCGCCGGCCCGATGTTCCACCCCCCCGGCAGCTCGGGCTGCTGCCGCCTCCGCTCCCGCGCAACAACAGGAGTCTGCAACCACCCTGCCAGCTTCGCTAGGGCTGTTTCACAGCAGTGCCCCACACCGAGGGCTGGCCCGGACAAAGGTTTACTGTTAGGTATGTCGGCTTGTGCGGTTTTACATGCACCATCTACCATGCTGACAAAGATTAAATGAGTCATCCTTTAGCAAGTGTTCAGCTGGCCAAACTCAGTCTCGTGGGGATCTTTGACTGTAACTCAAACTACTTAAATCTGCTCTACATTAGGCTCCCGTCGGCCAAAATGGCTTAACTGAAAACATATGTTGGGGTGTAAGCGCACCTCTCAAAGCAGACCCGTAAAACCCAAAGGTGCTTGAAAACCCAATGTGGTACAAATGAGTCCCCATGAAAGGCCCCTAAATATGTAAGCCAAGCAGTCTGCTCTTCTCAGAGAGCAGGAATCTGACTCAAAATGCACCTCGGTTAGCTCATGTCTCTGTCTGATACGGATCCATGGGAAAAAGATGGTATTAGTACAAGACACAGTAGCAAAGAGTTTAAATTGTCCATGTCTGGGGACTGTTCTTTGAGTTTGCAGTGAACGCCTGCTATTAAAATCCTTGTGCTGTAAATAGTCCAAAATCAACTATAATTTTAGCCTGTGACTCAAGCAGAATTTTAAAAATATCTTAAAAGCAAAACAAAAGATGCTTTGCTTTCATTTCTGAGTTACAGACCAGCTGAGTTTGGATTGGGGGAGGGGGCCCTAATTCACCTACAGAAATAACGAATGAGACAGCAGGTTATGTTTCACAGAGTTTTAAACATTTTGGCCACGAAATTCCAGAGAATACCATGTCCCGTGCATCCTGGCATTGTCCATCATCAGAAGACTCCAGCCTAACGTTTAAGAATTAGAGGCTGGTATTTGCATGCAATAATAGTTTAATCTTTTCAACAATGAAACTGCCTGGCTGGCAGTGGTGGTGAGGATTAGGTATTAAGATGCATTTTTATAAATGGGGACAATCAGAGCTGTCAGGACAGCTTTCGTTAGGATTACCAAAGTAATATCCAGAAGTGAAGGTGTTCGTAGGAAACCAGATGCCGAACACAGCAGTGCTTTGCATTGCAGCAATTAGCAAACAGGTGAAGACTCATTGCAAAAGAGACTTCCCATGTGCGTATAGATACGCAAATATCCGCAAACAGGATAATCCTCACAATATACACTGTCCTAATGGCACTTTCAGAAAGCATCTGGCATAGATCTCACACTTGTCCCAATCCCAATGGCTACCCTAACCCACGCTGAATATTTACACCAACATAAAGCCATTAAAGACGATGCCCTGTGTGTTAGTGAACACCACACTACGACGTGGTGAGCTACTTGTACACGCACAGGACTCCTATTTGGGCAACAAACTGCATTGGCAGTTGTATCACGTTTGTCTCCACACTTGCTCCTGCCTTTAGCGAATGTACTCGGAAGGGGCTGTGCTGGGGGCCGCAATCTCAGCTAAGACACAGCCATAGCAGGATGAGGTGGAGAAGCTTTTGGACTCTAATATTTCTGACTGGTGTCCGTCCCCTAGACCAGTTCCCGAAGCTGGCGTGAATTCCTGTGGGCATCTCTCCACTCAGTTCAAAGACATCACACTTGTCCAAGCGCAAGTTCATCTTTCAGAACACTTGGAGAAAAAAAAGCCACCACGAATGCTACAAAAGGGACATTCTCACTTGCCTCCATACCAAACACTGCAGCAAAAGCATAGAAAGACACGAGTAGGGTGAAGTCAGCGTACACAGGCAGTCACTGTCTGTCATCAGCTGAGCAAATGGCCCCTACAATTAAGAGCACAGGCTCTGTCTGGTTTTGGCATCATTCATTTCTAATGGCTGCTGCCATATAATATACAGATGCTGCAGGTGAAATTAAACCTGGAACACTACCATAATATATCATTTTTATCCCAGTATCTGAAGCGAAAGGTATGCTTATGCTGGAATGCGACAATTTAAGTGTTGTTCCTGTCAATCTTCAAAAGCAGTCGCAGTCAAATTGAGCTGCCCAAGCTACTTTACTCCATTTGAAAAATTATGAGTAATAAAAATAGTGTTAGATGATGAGCAGAGTAGACAGGTGATGCTGAAATAAATTAGCATGTAAAGTCTTGAGGACTTATCTGTATCTCTTCATCCTGCAAGAAGCTGATCCTTGTAATATTTTGATATATGTGGTCTTGGTTCAGGAGAACAGAGGCAAGTGGAAACAGTAGGAAAAAAAGTGGTGTCTAAGCAAGTCTTTGTCTAAACAGTGGGAAACATTGAGGAAACATTGAGAGGACAGTTTCTGTACGGGAGAACCTGATCCCGGGGTTGTGACACCCTGATGGGTGACATGCAGAGCCTCTCCTCCAGGGCGGTGGTAGCCGAATGATTCCCGTTACGCAGACAAGTGACTGTTCCTTCCCTCACCATTGCCCTGATGGGCCTGGGCGGTGCAAGCAGCAGAGAGCACACTGTGTTCACAGCCGCACACACTCCCAGCCCCACACACCCTTTTTCCACGTGGGAAGCCTGAGGGAGACCAAACAAAGGGATTTTTCAAATTTCATGTACTGCAAGTACTACAGCTAGAAACCGGATAAAAACAGGACCCAGCCTCTCTCTCCACTCAAACCCCACTACTGCAGAGGCACTGCCTGTGCCAGTACAGTTGCACGTCCTTTATCTTCGCAAACAGCGTCCTCAGCTCCCCATTCTGTCTGTTACATCTAACACAGCGTTTAGTTCATCATATACAGCAAGAACACAGCCCTCTTTGTCAGAGCCCTGCAAGCGTAAAAGACTATTCAGGCAACGGGTGGGCATCACTTGAAATTATGACACTAATGAGGGTCAAACACTCCTTGTTTCCCTTCCATTAGTCACATGGAGCCTGTGTAACACAGCAGAAAACCTGTATCTGCCCACCTCCAGCACTGAGCAGGCCGGTGCCCATAGAGGGGTCCCTACCAGTGCTGGTCTCCAGTGGAAGCAGTGGCATATGGTTGAGCACACAGTGGCTACAGCTTTCTTCCCCAGCAAAGGATACCTGCGCATGGCACCAGGAGGCTAGGAGAGGGCTACTGGCCCATCAGTCACTTCCAGTACATTTCACAGAATCATAGAATGGTTTGGGTTGGAAGGGACCTTGAAGATCGTCTCGTTCCACCCCCCTGCCCTGGGCAGGGACACCTCCCCCCAGCCCAGGTTGCTCCCAGCCCCGTCCAACCTGGCCTTGAACACCTCCAGGGATGGGGCAGCCACAGCTTCTCGGGGCAACCTGCGCCAGGGGCTCACCGCCTGCACAGGGAAAAACTTCTTCCTAGGATCTAATCTAAATCTACCCTCTAATCTAAATCTACCCTCTTCTACCCTTGTCTTGGAAGGTAACTTAACGCATCTGTCACCACCGCTACGAGACTGGCTGTCACTGAAGCTTGTGTTTTGGGCGTACAAAAGTCTGTATACACCTGTGCCTGGCACCGTCCCTCCGGCATAGAGGAGATGGAGCAATTTGGATTCCTACCACAAGCTGTCATGCAAACTGCAGTAAGTTATTTCATCCCTCACCTTCCTACTGCCTATCTGGCCTCCCTGCTTTTGGGATGGGGCTTGAACGCTTCAGTAACATAGAGTGGGGATTGATGTAAACCCCATCAACCTCCCCTCAACCAACTACATCATGACATCTCAGCTCCTTAGCTCAATCTCTGCTTTAAAACTTAATGGATTTGGTCTGCTAAAGTGGCAGCAACTCAAGCAGCAGTTTCTAGAAGTACCTCTGTTGGGACTGAACCTCAAAACAGCCAAAACCGCTCCACAGATGCACCCACTTGCGTTCAACCACAAAGCTCATGGGGAAAGCCCAAGTCATGATTGCCAGAAGTAAACCCAAAGTGGACATGGTGATGCAAAAGTTCTGTTCCCTACGCTCCCATAATGGTGTTTTTAAAATAAAAAATTGGGAATGGGCTTATGTGGGCTTAGGCTGGTAAATGGCCACAGGCTGCCCTGTGTGGGCCGACCTACTGTCATCTCAGGACCTACAACAGCCAGAAGAAATGTGCGTGGGCAGAATTCCTGAGTCCACAACTGGCCTCAAAAATCAGATAATATCATGGGAAAACACAGGCATGACCCCTGGGGGAAGCAATCCCGTATCCCCAGCAGCCTTCTTGAGAGCAACTCTAAAGATGTCTTCACTGCACATAATGCCATTAGTTGCTGTAACTGCAGTAAATGCCTACTTGTTTGAGAGCCGACTACCAGCCACGCTGCCTAGATCTGAGCAATTAAAGAAAAAAAAAAATCTACCAGCCAACTGTTTAATTGTCAAGGGTATTAAACACAGCGTGCAACTAATAGGAAAGCTTTAGGTTTTCCGAACAAGCTATTCTCTCTGCTCCGTTTATTGGAAAGGATCAGAGTACATAACAGGACGAGTGCGACTCGTTCCTGTTGGTACAATCCACAGTGTGGGCTGCGATGGAAATGCCACAGGTCTGGCTATGTGCTCTTCGGTACGCTCCCAAGGGGAAACGCGGACCGAACTCCTTTTAAGAAACAGGCGAGATTCCTGTTACGGACATGATTCCGTTGGTAGGTTTCTACTACCCTGCTACCATAGCTGGCTTTATGTCATCTCTCTCACCCCCCTGATCTGCAGAGGAGAGGTTTTGGTGCTCTGGAAGAGGGCAGTGCTGAGCCCTACCCTTTCTGGGGGATCTCCCGCTCCTCTGGCACTGGAAGCTCTCCAGGGAGATAATGCTGTCACTGAGCGATGAGCCCACTAGGACTGCTGACACAGCATTTCTTTTCAAATGTAAACAGTTGTTCGTGGTCCAAGAAAGCATTTCACACTGCCCAGCCCAAACATTTTAAAAAAAGTCCTCCTCTCTGTGAGCCTTGTTTAGGAACCGCAATTTAATTTTCATTGCTAACGAACTCCAATGTTTTTCACCTGCCTTTTGGTTTCTGGACCACCTTTGGGGTGTACTTCAAGTTTTTCCCTACAGACTTCACGAGCAGAAATGCAGTTTTTTAAAATAATGCAAGCAGAAAAGGAAGCTGCGAGTAAAATGTCTGATATTGCAAGACGTGATAAAATCACAGGAGCCGGCAGAACTGGCAGGCTGCCCTCTCCTCCTCCATCCACGGCCTGCGTCCCTTTGTGAATTGGCCTTTGTTTGCTACAGATTCACTCTAGCGGTTTCTCACACCAGAAATTAAGCCCTATTTTATCCAAACCTGGCCCAGAGGGCCTTTGGCTCCTAGCCAGAACATACATAGCATTTCTTTTTATTTGCTCTTCCTTTCTCAGTCTCTCTCCCTTCAGGGTCCTGTTATTATTTAAAAAAAAAAAAAAAACTAATGGATTTTACTGATTAAAGCACTTACTTTCATGTTGATACATTTGTTTTGTACTGCCTTTGGGGGCACAAGGAAGTACAAATTATTTTGGATTTAAAGGGAGCTGGTAGAAAGCTGAGGAGAAAAAGAGATATTACCAAGCATTCCTTTGGTACTGACACACAGGCACTGGTATTAGCCCGGTGATGATTCAGGACCCGGGGGGGAGAAATGGTATTTGGATAAAATGAGATGGTCTGTGATGCTCCTGCAAGGGACTGAGGGAATCAGCAGGGCCATGCCAAAGGACGTGCTGCGAGTGTGGTGGGACATCAGGCTCTGTCGCAGCTGCTGCTGGGCTGGACGCGGGCAGCACGCCTGGCAACAGGCATCCGAGACGGGGCGCCTCGCCGTCCAGCGACTCAGCCGGGGCTGTGTTTGCTGAGCCCACCACAACACATGCTGCCGTGTCCCTTAGTGCCATAGCTTTAAAATTAAAGGGAGAACAGCACCCACCAAGCTGGTCCCCACACAAGCTTTGCATTCCAGAAGGGAGACAGATGCCTGACACCAGGGACACTCACTCCAGACCATGCCCCTGCCAGATGTGGTTGTCTGCATCTGGCACACGCGTGCAGCCGGCCTGGGCCAGACTTCTCCTTCTACCTAGACGTCTCCGTGCTGCAAGATGCTTCCCACAGGGCTGTTCCTCTCCTGCCGTAGGACGCTGGTTTCTTGGCTTTGCTCCCAGTGAACTTCTGGGCTGCTCCTTCACACCACCACCTTCCCAGAGACAGGCACGGAGTCCTTTGCTGTTTTGCTGCTGCCCTGAGAGTTGAGAAAACATCAGGTGAGGAATCTCTAAATGGAGGCTGCCTGAGCAAAGCTAAACCTGCCCTCTCGGCTGGGTGTAAATCCAAGCGGCTTCACGGTGGGATGGAAATCTGCATCTGAGAGCCAACAAATTCTGCCCCTCTTCCAGGTGTGGAGGTCTGAGATCAGAGACCTTTCTGGTGCACAGCTCACAGATGCTGCCACCTTCCTAATTCCCAAGGTCTGGGGAATGCAGTGCCAGTGGATTCGTGGCCATCCTGGAAGTCACTTACTGTCCCCTGCACACTCACCCCATGCAGGCATCTGTGCTCCTCATGCGTGCCAGCACCTCGCTCTGACTCTGGCCTATCTTTCTGGCTCTGGTTGCTCTCAGAGACCCCAAGACACGGGGTGAAGTCTCTGAGGGGGGAGAATGACCAGAATCAAGTGGGGAAATACTAGAGGACTGTAGGACAAGAAAGATTTTCTTGAAGGCTTACAGGTCTTCCTTCCCATCCTCATCTTATCTGCTCAGTTCCTTCTTCATGTCTAGTTACGATTTCCACCTTCAGGTTCTCTTTCCTGATCCTAGAGACCTGAGTGCGTGCAGGCCGCTTCCAACAGATAACTAGCTCCTGCCTAACCCTAACCTAGCCCCTTCCTTCTCTCCTGCCTGTGAGAAGAGACCTTGTGCAATTGTTTGGTTGCTCCCTCCTACGGGCTGCCTGTACCACTTTGCCTTCGCCTGGTAAGACCTGGACCCTGCAAGCATTTGCTGAAAAGCATGGAAAAAGCCAGCTACATCAACAAAGACCTCAGACAGACTAGAGAATGGTATCTTTATCCAAATTTGGAGTCAACTGTCTTTTAAAATCAATTTAAACTGGAATGATATCCACTGCTCCCTTGTTCTCTCTCCAAAAATTGGCTGTAATCACAGGGCACTCTCAGTCTCGACAAGGCTGGAGACCAGAATGCGCCTCCGACACGAGTACCGGGCAATTTATCACAGGAGATTACACCCAGGGAGGGTGCTCATGTGATTAGGATTTAACAGTCAATTAAATAACACCGACATTTCTAACAAAGAAGCTAGGATTAAGGAAGGACTCCAAAATGACTCCTTTTCCTTCCCGACTCTGATGCCAACCTTGGGAATCTCCCTGTTATTAACCCAGATGTTCAATTAAAGCCAACCGGAACAAATAAAATCGCTTATGAAATTTCACTACAGTGGGAATCAGACGGTCGGGTCTGCCCTCGAGGCAGCCAGGCCGTTCGGAAAGCGTGCACAGGAAGCTGCTCTGTGTCTTGGACCTTATCAAAAGGATTCCAGCCATGTGTTCAGTGCAAGTGATTACGCTGCTGCTCCTCAGGTCATTTCTAATGAGCGGACAGGGAAGTACTACTTCTTTTCAAGATTAACCACTACCAGACAGTGCAGACGAACGCGGCGCTGCTGCTTAGAAAGTACACGCTCAGCTGTGATTGCCCACGCATTTACAAAGAACACGTGGCAGCGCGGTGCTTGCAGAGTGATCTCAATGTCTGGGCCCCACATAGTGTATAAATACACAAAACCTCTCCCTTCCCAATCTCTTCCAGCAGGCAGCAGTACCTCCCTCCAGATCTCAGTGCGGCTTTCCTTGGAATTTCCCTCAAGTCATGACCACCGAGCACCTCTCAGCCTCGTCAGCTGCTCACTCCTTCCTCACCCCCTCCTCCTGCCTGGATGTGTCCATTGCTCCTCCATTTATCCTGCTTTAGCCCTCCTTACAAGCAGGGCAGGCCAGGCACGGGGAATCAACAGACCCACTCCAGATGCTCAGCCGGTCTCCTTGTTCAGGTGGCATCAGCTCCAGTTTCATGGCTTCCCTGCTCTTTAAGTACCGAGCCGCTCCGTCTCTCCTCACATCCCACCTCTTGTTCCCTGTTATGGTCCGTGTGCCCTCCCTTCTCAGCCACGAGAGAGGGTTGCATCCAGCTGTAAAACATCTCATTCACCTGGTGCTCTGCCTTTCAAAACAGTGCAGGAAGAAATGCATATCACTGCACTGTCTTTTCCGTACTGCGCGACGCGGTATCCGGATGGTTTTTAAAGCGAGATCGCAGGGGCAGCGTTTAGGTAAGCAGCTCGGTTCAGGACAGTAAGAAGATCTTGCTGCCCAACCTGTGCTCACCTTTCACTAAACGCAAAACACTTCCATCTGCTTCTTTCTTTCAATGACTTTTTACAATAGCAAAAAAAAAAA
>VZSZ01007121.1:1495474-1515610 GCA_013398815.1 Ibidorhyncha struthersii
CAGACGTGCTATGCTTTGATTCAACACGTATCCACAGCGTCAAACAGGATCTTCCAAAGAAATATGCTGCATTTTGACATGCCTGAGAAGCAAGAAACACACAGGTAAGGAGAAAGATACTACACTTGGGTAGTTCAGCCATCCTCCTTCTTAGTTCAGAGGTGACAGAATCCCTATTCCAGGCTCTCCGGAGAGAAGTCTGAGGCTTGAGTTTCCCACACCCACGTGCGTCCACAGCAACCAAGTCAGAAACAAGCCGCATGGTAACCAGCTCTACACAGACAGCTTACAGCGTAAACAGGAAAGCATCACCAAAACAGTTGCTATCACTTGAGAGAACTCTGAGAGAGGGCCTATGCAAAGATTTGAGTACAGACAACTGCAAACATCGTCCTAGAGATGATCACACAGGAGCAAACATGGTATAATCTGGATACAACCTCCTCCAGTAATTCTTGAGAACGCATGACCTGGAGGACAGCCTGTGTACAGGTGTCGATATTATGCAACGATACTAGAAAAACACGGCTGACAATGGAAGTTTTCACTAGCGGTCATATCACACTGGCATATTTTAAAACTACCAAAACCATGTATCACATTCTATTTTAAATGATAAGCACCAACTGACAAATAAACCTACTGCCTGCAAACAAAATCTACTGACACAAAAGCAGCACCTGGAAGAAAAGATATAGCCTTTTCTTGTGTCCCCCCTGCAAAACCAAAATCTGAGAGACGTTATACCACTAGAAAAGACATCACGCTTTAAGTCCTTCTGTAATTATAGCCACAGTAAATCAGAAATCTCTTTTCCCAGGGGAGGTACTATTGATTTTAAGACACTGAAGTATAAAGTGTCTGTTCTTCTCTGAACACCGATTCTTTCCCCTTTCTCATACCCGTACTTTAGTGCCAGCAGTTGCTTCTGTCTCAGCAATTACTACAAATCTGAGTCTCAATTTTTGCAGACAGTATAGGAAAATAAGATTGTGGAGAGCTTTTGCAATTTAATACAGCGTTTAACTCTGTTAAGACATAATAAAGTCATAATACTGCCAAAAGCACTGCAGCCCATGAGACTGACACATGAGATCCCAAAGGTTCATTAGTACAGCTAGAGCACCTTAAGCACCGCACTTCCCAAATGCGACACCAAAGCCGAATGTGAAGAGTTGATCAAAAAAAAAAAAAAACAACCAAACACAAAAGGCCATGAAACAACATATTTCTGGCAAGTTTTGGGCACACAAAGCAGAAACAAGTTGACAGGTATCAGAATATGGTACTGCGAGGTTAGGATGATTGCAGATTTTTTTTTTTTTAAACACTTCAGCTTGACAGTCCATCTGTGATCTCAACCCTGCAGGATAACCAACCTTATTTCTAAGACATTGGCTGTATCTGAAGTTAGCGCCTGACAATAACTCAGCAAAGCTTGTGGTTTGGGTATCAGCGTAGTCCGAGCCAACACATACTTTTCTTTCACACTAAACACTTCAGAAATTTTACATTTACAAACCAACCAGTTCAAATTCAAACTAAACACCTGAAGCACAACAGGCAAAACCTTGAAGCAACTCTTTCAATCTAAATTATAAAAACTTGTGCATGTGTGCGAGCTCAGACACGTGAAGTGAGGGAAATTAGCCAGAGCCAGGGAACGGACAGATAAGAGGCCATGTCACCAGAAGTAGGATCATTCAAAGTGCTTGCATCCTCCCTCGGTTCCACTAGTAAGATAATTAAAAATAACCAACCCACTTCAGCAGGTAGAAAGTCTATCTAGCCATTAAAGGGCCATTAAGTAATTTATTAAAATATTGCCAAATATTCAGATTTATTTTTCCGTAATTCCCTGCTTTTTAACATCAAGGTCTTACCTAAAAGCAAAAAGGTAAAACCAAGAGTCTCTCCCGCATGGCAATCAGTCTGCTAGCATGCCAAGCACTAATTCCGTTATGACAGTTTTCCATGAATTCCAGTTTTAATAATTTGCTTAAAGAGTGTGCGTCAATGGCAGACTATTGCGAGCCTCTATCAGCAGAAAAATCACTAAGCTTTGATATCGTAACGCAAGAATCCTCTTAATTTTCCCAGTGAAAAAGCAGCAAGCTGAATTAGATTGCTACATTGCACAATGTTCCATTACAGATCAAAAGGAGTTGAGCTACAATTGCAAAACTTACTAAATCTGGAAAAGAAAGATGATAGTGAACGAAAGAGTGCAGCGGAAATTCCCGATTTTCAACTCTGACACTGCTTTACAAGCTGATTTGTTTTAAGAATTCATAATCAGAATCTGTGTATCTTTTGAAGACACACGCCTCTAAGTCTTTTAAGACTGCTCAAAAAAAAATCCACCTATTTTTATGACTTGAACAAAAGACACAGGACAATATAGGTTTGAACTGTTTATTTTACGTCAGATGTTCCATACCGGAGTTTCTTCAGTTAGAAGTTCCTAGAAGAAAATGAAACAAACATTGTTACAAACTGGTTTGCTTCAACAGCTCAAGTAAATATTTTTAACCAACGGCATAATCACCCTATAAATACAGTGTATACATTTTCATCCTAAACGTTGGATTTGGGTATGGATATTACCCCTGCAAGATAAACATACGTACTTGGAAACAATTCCGTCATTTTTTGCCAGACGCAGAATGGAGTCATCTGATTCACCCTTTAAAAAACATAAAAGATGATTCTGAAGTGACCAAATAATTGCCGATACACATTAGAGAGGCAGCTGCAGCATTTAATGCTGGTAGTGAAATGCTCAACGCTTTCCACAGATCGCTATATTTTATATGCACAGATCAGCGTTTTCTAAACAAGCTGTTAAATTCTTTGTCATCGTTTAGGATAAGAAATAGTTTTAACTTGATAAAATATACACTAGCATTAACAAGATATATTTCTGGATAAGCAGACTTCTGATGAACTCGAGGAAGCTTCATACCATGCTTAACAAATTTAAGTCATAGTAATATCATGTCTAATAACTATAAACAACAGATAAAAGCCAGATATTAGTAGCTTTGTGCATTCCTAAAAGAAAAAAATCATTTGCATCCTTCAGCAATTTTAGAAAAAAATATAATAAACATACATAATTCTACAAACCAAAAGATTGGGGGCGGGGGGGGAGAACAAACACATTCCTGCAAGTGAATTTGATCGTGTCTTCACTACCTCCACAAAAGTTCTTCCTCTGGAGTGAGCTGAAGGCACATTGTGCTTTCAGGGCCAAATATAGATCTAAAAAATTACTAATCAATGTAAAAGGAAGCAAAATCATTTGGTAGGTCAAGAAAATACTTACCATTCTACGGATTGCTCCACAAATGGCATACGTTTTGAACTGGCCATTTACTCTGCCTGTTACCTTGTCAACCTGTAATTACAAGCAAGTTACTCCATACAGATCCTTATGCAATTTTATGCTCTTATATCACACTTGCCAAGCACCCAAAGATAAAAATTACTTGCTAAATACTTTAAATATTTTTCTGCAAACTACAAAAACACAAGGCAAATACTGAAGTTAGAAAGACAACTACAGAGTATCTTTTCACAGCAAATTTATAGTTAATTACATAGTGCAGCTATACAATTTAATGGATCGCACAGCGTAACAAGAACACGATACAAAATAGTAGCTAAAAGAAGAAGATATTCGAGTTCTGAAAAAAATGGGAAAGTTCAATGTAATGTTTACTTGTGGATTTTACTGCCTTTGCTATTTTTTTCATGTTTCTTTTAATTAAGGTCAGTATTTTGGAAAATTGAAGGGAGAGGGGAAAGGGGACAGTCTTGTTATGCAAGTAGAAAACTGCCCAAGTTGAGACACACAAATTGTCTCACTTCCTCCAGCTGCTGAGATATTTGACAGGAAAAAAAGACTAAACAACATAAATCATTACAGGGTTCACTGCTGAACCCTGTAACACCATGTGGGTTTGTTTTCAAGTTCTGCTAATCTCCAGTCCTTTGAAAACAAGGAATAGGGATCACTGAAGGAATGAAACATGGTGAACAAGAGAAGTATTTGCTTTAATAGTTACAGGAAATTGAAACAGAGCATTTTTTAAATGATTTCTTAAGTCAGACAGATAACACAAGGGACTCAGTTGTTTAAAAATTTAGGCATCTATCCTTATGGTACAGAAAGAAAACTAAATGTACAACACCAAGTCAATACAAATGACCAGCGTGCCTCAGGAAAAATTCTAAGCCTATAATACCTCAAGCACCGAGTTAATGAAATGATAATGCTGCACAGGTAACACGAACAACCTCATTTGTCACCAAAAGCAGCAGTGTCAAGTACTAACAGAAATGATTCAAGCAAAACACAAAAGATGGCACTTTAGTTAAGCAGAGCAGAATGGAAATAGAGTTCTGCTCTGGAAACCGTATCTTTCTTAAAGTTTGGACAAACTAGAAAAAGCACAGAGAAGATCAACAAGAATAAAAAAAGACTAAAAAAGAAAGGGCACGCAGGGACAGACTGAAGAACAGTACTTTCTTACAGATGGGTGGAGGTAGAAGGGATAAAAATTTCCCAGAAGCAAGCATTTCTTCTCCTTGTTTCCTTCAGGACAACGAATTCCCTAATTTGTAACTCTAAACATTTAGAATTAGGAAGTTGTATTTAGTCAAACAGGTAAGCACTGGAACAGACTGTACAGAGTTTTATGAAATTCCCTCTAATGAATATTTTCCAATATGCTGAAAAATAACCACGGGTGACATAGTAATACATTCGTATGTGTGAAAGCTCTCAAGCTCTACCCTTATAGGGTCTCTACTCAATTAACTGGAGATGCATCACAAACTGTTATATTTTTTAACTTCTATCAAAAGTTTAGAGGTGTAGCACTGCAGCTTTTGGTATAAAACTTACCTCAGAAATATTTATCTGAATAGAAGCATGATCCTTAGCGCCAATTATTCGGTTGCTGGCAGAGCTAAGGAATAAAATAACAAGATATGTTTAAACAAAAGGAAATAGACAGTAACAATAAAAAAACCTATTAAAACCAAATCTACATGCAAATTAAAGCTGCACATGAAATTTAGGCAGTAACAGTTTAAGCTTTCATTGCTCAGAAAACTAAAATACAGTTTTAAGTACATTTAAAGAAGACTTTTACATGATAACACCTGGGAGCATCATGCTAGGTTGCCAACTATCCCTTCACTTTGTTTTTTTATATGTCCAGTTCACCCCTATACAGTGCACACAGCAGCACAGGCCTTCAAAGCAGACAGAATATCAAGTTTTTCATTCATAATGTGCAAAAAAATGCAGCAATCAAGGTAATTAATAAGAATGTAGTTTCTATGCCTTTTTTCACTGGGAGCCATTACAGCTGTCAAAAGACACTCAGGTTGCAAACCCGCAGAAATCACAGATTGTAAAAAGCATTAGACTTACACCTAATAAAACATGTGCAAGTGGCTTACTTTTAGTGATTTATTTTTTTTTTTTAAACACACAGATTTACAAAAAGCTTTTCACTGCCCGTTTACTATAATCTCAAAGTTGTACTCAAGGTGTGCTATCGAGGCACGAGGCGAGTGCTTAAAATGTTCACCGCAGGAGCGTATGTCACAGAGGTGGCCAGACGCGCATTTACTCCCGAACTGAGCCACACATCAGCTGTCCCTGCCCCTGGAAGCCTGGCAGAAGACGCACAGGACTCTATTCAACTTCAGACTTTGCTTCGCATATTTCTCGTAAGACATTTAAAACCACGGAAACAGTTGGAAAACAGATTGCGCCCCCTCCCCCCCCCAGACATTGACTACTACAAAAGCCTCTGCTTTTCCCCAGGCTGTGTGGGCCTCTGGAAGGTTCCTTGCCCGGGGTACAGACCCCCCGGCACCGAGCGGACCCGCTCACCATTTCCGAGGGACGTAGAGGTCCACGAACTCCCCGGCGTCGTTCTGCATCTCCTTCGACTGGCCGCCGAGGCACCGGCACCGGGCGGGAATACCTAGAAGGCGCAAGACCGGGCTCAGAGGCCGGCCGGCCGGCCGCCCCCGCAGAGCGCTGCCCCCGCTCCCCACAGCCCCCTCCCCGGCCTCACGGCAACCTGCACACCGCAGGAGGAGCGCGCACCGCCCCCGGGGCCCCACCAGCACCGCCCTCCGGCCGTTCTCCCCAGAGGAGCTCCACCATCCCGCTCCTACCTCGCGTGCGCCGCGGCGGAAAAGAAGGCGCCTTAGCGGAAGCGGAAACACGTCAGAGGGAGAGGAGTGCTTCCGGCGTGGCGCCATGACGTCGGCAGCGTGGCCGCTAACCGGTCGCCATGGGGACGCCGTTGGTCATGGCGCCAGGAAGCTGAAGGGAAGCGATCCCGCCGCGGGAAGGGACAGACCGTTCCGAAACGAGGCATTTGATTACAAAACACGTATCAAAACGGTTTTTATTTCACAGCATCTTAATGTCACAAATTCATGGGGGGGGGGGATAAAATACAGAACAGGCTACAACTTAAAGATTTTTAAATAATGGAGGAAGACAAAACCGTAACAGTATTGTTTACATAGACACGTACAGCGCCTTCTCCGGAGAGCTCCGCCCGCGGCAGGGTGCTCCTTGCGGTCCCACCTGCGGTTATGGGCGCGGGATGCCGCCATAGTCCTGTGCCACACGGTGGCAGCTTTCAGGCGACAACGTAATAAATACTCCCACGCAGGACTGCAAGCTACACGCTAGAAATAGAAAAAAATCATCACGCAAACGGACGGGCGTTACCATTCCTGCCCGGACACCGCAGGCTGCGCTGCTGCCCACCATCGGCCCCAAAGGCCACGCTCGGCCCCAGCCACCGACCCCACCGCTGCGCCTTTGGTCTGTGCTCCCCGCAGTTTTGGAGCTCAAGAATGCTAGCTGACGTTTAGAGTAACCTTTAGACAACATTCCGCATTCTGTAATTTAACGCTCTTTATCCTAATTTGTTCTTCTGGAAGAAAACCAAAGCTTGCTGCTTCAGGAGATGAAGCCGTAGATTCTGGGAGCGTAACTCCAGCCCACATGCCCACCGCAACTAGACAAACTTCCACTGAATAGAGACCGCAAAGCGTTGCAAACCAAAGTGCGTTTTTTTCCTTAGATGGTCAGAAAGGAAAGTTAATTTTGTTAAGAAAATTCTTTATACACTAAACAGAAAGTTCCCAGAGAAAGACATTTTCTGACTTCATTCCTACTAACCCAAGTGTTTCGCTCTTTCTGGAGAAACGTGTGAGAAATGTCTTGGCCAGTTCTACCTCTTTGCCCTCCCCTAAGGACTGTAGGAAGCGGTGGATGGACCACTTCAGTTATCTTCACCACTGTTGGCTAACTTGAAGGCTTGTTATACACTAGGTGTTTAGTACATCACTATTTCTTGCATGCAAGGACAGTTATATTCAGCAGAAAGTTTAACTAGTAGGCAATTTTTTTTAAACCTTTTGGAAGATAACTGGCAAGCTTATTGTCTAACTTATTAGCTACCATCTCACTCCAGGTAACTGGAAAGTCCTGTGTTAGAGAGAAGTCACAAGCATGTTAAATCTTACACACATAACTTGAAGCTACATAGAGTTGAACACAATTACAAAAAGATTTGATAGTCACTGTAATTATTATATGAAAAACACATTTTGAGCCCTACTTAAAGAGGAAGGGGCTCCAGTAAAGTTTGCGGCAATTCTAATGAAGCCAAATTAGCTTCAGACAAAACACAGCTGAAGAGCAAAGACTCAGCTTTGTTTTTGCCTACAACCAACATTTAATACGAGGAACAGAAATTTACATTACTTTACATATTAGATAGCAGGTCCCTTACCTCGGTACGAGGTCTAGTACTTCATTTAGGAGTCAAACTTAAATTACAGATTTCTCAGTTGTAATAGCCAAGCATCAGTTTTGTTCCTTGCAAGTGGACACAGTTACTCGTATCATAATATTGCTTCAGAAAATAAACCCAAGAGCCAATACCACAGAAGGTTCCACATATAATCGGAGTTCATTCCCAACCCGGACATTTTAAAAACAAATGAGGGAATAGCCAATGGTCAGAGAAGTTATTTAACCTCTGTGTAAGCATCAGAGCGCTGCTGGGCAGCAGCCGTTAAGTGGCTGTTCAGATGTGCAAGAAATGCCAGTTTTATGAGGACCATCACAGTGATGCAATGCTTGGAAGAACGGAGTAAAAAAGTAGCATTTTAAATATTGAACATGCTTTGTTTCATTGGCTTAGTTTGGCAGCAGTAGCTCTACTGACTTGAAGTATTTGCTCAGAGCACGTAAGACCATATATAATACAGTCGTACTAAAAAGGTGCTTATTTCAGACTATGTAACACTGAAACAAATAAAAATCATAAATGATACACTGAGAGCACACTGCTCTTAGGCAAGCGCTCATCTTCCACTGAAGAGTGAATTAGGATGGCAATCGCTTTGCTGTGGCTACCTTGTTCAACACGTGGTATTTCATGACAGATTTTCAAACAATCTTTCCTTTTTAAATAAAATGCCTAAGGTATTAATAGTTAACTAAATTAGAATGGAGTAATTTCAATCTTGCTACTTATACATCTATAGTATAGTAGAGAATAGATGCCCTGTGTATCACTAGTGCAGATATACTGGAATTGTTTTCCTTATATGCAAGGCCAATGCAGGTAAAGAATAAATGGCTATACAAATTCAGGATTCCCCACTAAATAACATAACCAACTTAAAAAGCACTGGTACCAGACCAGCCAGTTTTAGGCACATCTTTAAAAAAATAAAGTATGCATTTTATTAATGTAAAAATGCAAGAAGATTCTTAGAAACATCTGAACTTTATGGTGCACTGGAATGGAAGTGATGCTTCCTTTAGTTTCAAGGAATACAATAAAGGCTTAAAAAAACCAAAAAAGAAACAATACCATAGTATTCTTCATAGGGAAGAACAGTTTTAGTAAAACCAAAAAGATAAATAAGGAATAATAAGCAGCCATGACAGCTGACTGGTGAATATTTGTGCTTTAAATGTCCAAAAGAAAATAAAGTTCAGTAACTCTTCTCGTACCATCCCCCAGACTTGGCATACGTGTCCATAATCCACACCGACAGTTTAACACCACGCTGCAGACTTCAAAACTAGCTGTAGCCACGGCAGGATGCACACAGCGCACGGAAAGGCCGGTGGTAGCTTCACCAGCAGCGTTCAGTGATGCGATCCCCAGCGCCACCGGCTGTCAGCTGGAACGTAGCTTTGGTTAAGACTGTTGTGTGAGCCGTCTGTAATGAGGTAAAACTTGGTTTTCAGGAAGATAGAGAGCCAGTTCCAAAGCTACAAGGACGGTGAATTCAAAACCGATGAGATCTCTTCTGTTGAATCTGAATCTCTCTTCTAGTTTCTATGATAGTAATAACAAAAAAGAGGAGAGGGGGAGAAACAGAATCAGTTAATCCACAAGATACCAACGCAGTGTGAGATTAAGTCAGTGATGCATGGCCTGAGCTGTACCTACAGAATCAAAAGTGTTGCCAGGGATCAGACACGAAAACCAGCTTATCAGCTCAGCTGTGACACCCGCACAGTAGTTATGTATCTTTGCCTGAGAACCAGTAAGTGCAAAAATAACCTCACTGGAGGATCAGTAGGACATTAGATCGCACCAGTCAGATATTTTTAATTAATTAAACAAACAAAATCAAGGAAGAGCCCTAATGAGACATAAAACTGACTGAAAGAGCCAGTCTTAAATGCAAGCATGCACTGCTGAAAATCTTCACTTTAATCTTAGTCTTGTTTTATGAGCTAGAGAGAAGGTTTTGACAAGACCCGAAACAAGTCTCATAGTACTTACGTCTATAAGGTGTTTAACTTCATGTTTCCTGAGATCACTGCTGATCTTGGCTGCAAGCAGAACGCAAGCACCAGCACACAGTTTGCGGTTCTGTTTGTTGAGCTTGCCTTGGAGGACGAGCTTCTCAAAGTAAACATAAGCCATGGAGACAGTAACCGGCTCCAGATTGCACTCTCCACTCAGGTTCCGCATCTCTCTCTTTAAACTGGGAATAGGAAAAAGGACACTCTCTCAAACATGACAGCTTTTATGAAATGCTCTAGAAACACTGCAGCGTGGGAACTCAGCAGAGCATACGGGCAAGACTCCTGTTCGGAAAACCATGACGAGTATTATCCTAGGCTGGAGAAGTCCAGCTGGCAACAAGCTGGAGCTGATGCACAAACTGATTTAACCTGGCTGACAACATCTACTGTGGAAGAACAGTTCCACATCTGCCCATAAACACCAGGGGCTTAGCTGCCTCACCGACACACAGGCCACTGCTGGGTGATTCCCTCTGGGCTCCCAAACTAGTTCGTGATTCATATCGTAAGACTGAACCACCCCAACCTACAGAATACCACATCAAAGTCCTCCAGATCACAGCAGTGGCTGCATAGAGACCCGTCTCCTCCACACCTCACAGAAGAATCAGGTCTGAGAGGGACGGCAGACTGGTTTACACCCTTCCCACAACAGCTGGCCCTTCACTTCAGCATTAAGGCAGACTTTATGGTGGATGGTACCTTCTCATGGCTGCCATCCATGCTACACCTGCAAGAGGATCTCTGCGCGAACACACTCCTTGAAACAGCTAGAAAGAGGAGCATGCAGGATGCAGGCAGAACACAGACGCTGCCTGAGCAAGCCTTCTGCTGAGCTGAGTTACACGTAGCCCTGGTGATTCAGCAGAATCGTGTTCTAAGCTGACTATTTCAGAAGTCCCTGATTGCATTAACCCCCATGTAATACCAGCAAGATTACAGCTCTCGGAAGGCGCAACAGTGCATCTTGGTGGTGAGCGGCCAGATGCATTTCCTGGAAGATGGGGAATTGTGCGTGGCATAGTCCTGCCTTCACGAAATGCTTTTCTTTACTGAGACTCCCCAGACCTAACACTCCTCTTTATCCTAGATTCTTGTTAGAGTCTGTGGTCATGGGTGAGTCTGGTAATTGAACAGCAAAAATAGCCAGAGGGTCCAGAAAGACAATCCAGTTAGAGTGGGGCTGCACTACAGCCAGACGACCAGGTCACAAGTATTTGTTTCAAGGCTTCACTGTTAATTGGCTATTAGTGTTAGTACACCACAGTTGGTGAAACAAAACCCTTTTAGATGGAACTATGAAAAACAACTGTTACCCTTTCTCAGCATTCTAAACATTCCTGTACAGAGCTGTCATCCTACAGTCAGCTCAACTGGCAACAAGAGATTAGTGTTTAATCATATATACTATTAATAGAGCTAGTATTTGCTCCATACAAGCGGAAGATAAAAGCAGCGTAGAAGACGTTTTCATTATTCAGTGTTTGTTTCTTACCTCCTAATTTTGCTCAGTGTCAACTTGATATGAGGAAACTTCTCTCTAAAGGTTTCATTCATATCCTTTTTAAGGTCCGAGGGTTTCACATATTCTATGACTGTAGTCTGAAACACAAGAAGGAAAATTTGTCATCTCTTGTCAACAGTACTGACAGCCAAACAAGTCTTCCAAAGACACTAATGCAAAGGCAAACTCAAATTTTATTATTCACAATTTAATAATTCTGTAATGTCCTAAGTAAAAGACCACGTTGAATCTCAACTACAGACAATGTCTTAAAAAACTAGTAAGCAACTGGTTACGAGAAGTGAATGACAACATGGACATACACGTCAGGTTGGTCCTCGACAAGCTGAGTGTACAAACCCAACTATTTGTATTTTTCCTGATCAAATCGCAAAAAGCCAGAACTTTTTCTTCCTATAGGAATTTTTTTCCTTGAGGAAGCTCTTTATAGGAGGATCTTCCAGGAGCTTGCTCACTCCCCTGTTCAGGTATGCCGGTCACTCACCATGTAAGAAGCAAAGATGAGAACACGTTTATGTTTTCCACAGGGCCACTGAGGATCATCCAGAAGATTTGGATCATACTCGGCAGCTTCCCCAGCTTCACTTCCTGAGGGAACGAGGAAAGAACATTGGGTCACAAGATACAGAGCTTTCAATTCCCTCTTTAAAAAAGTTTTCAAACAGCAGACTTTAAGAGCGTCGGCAGATCCCATAGTACAGGCAAACTGCACCCAGAGCTCTTTCTCCAGCATGGAGATCGATGGCTGGATTGGTGGGCAGAGGCCAGTAGTATGAGGTTCAACAAGGCCAAGTGCCAGGTCCTGCACTTGGGTCACATCAACCCCACGCAGCGCTACAGGCCAGGGGAGGAGCGGCTGGAAAGCTGCCCCGCAGAAAAGGACCTGGGGGTGTTTGTGGCTGAACATGAGCCAGCAGTGTGCCCAGGTGGCCAAGAAGGCCAACAGCATCCTGGCCTGCATCAGCAATAGTGTGGCCAGCAGGGCTAGAGAAGAGATCGTTCCCCTGTACTCGGCACTGTACACTCAGCACTGTGTACTCCCCACACTCGGCCCCACCTCAAGTGCTGTGTTCAGTTTTGGGCGCCGCAGTATAAGAAGGACATTGAGGTGCTGGAGAGGGTCCAGAGAAGGGCAACAGAGCTGGTGAAGGGTCTTGAGAATAAGTCTTATGAAGAGCAGCTGAGGGAACTGGGGTTGTTTAGTCTGAAGAAAAGGAGGCTGAGGGGAGACCTTATCGCTCTCTACAACTACCTGAAAGGAGGGTGTAGCGAGGTGAGCGTTGGTCTCTTCTCACAAGTTACAACCAACAGGACAAGAGGAAACGGTGTCAAGTTGCACCAGGGGAGGTTTAGGTTAGACATTAGGAAAAACTTCTACACTGAAAGGGTCATCAAAGAGTGGAACAGGCTGCCCAGGGAAGCGGTTGAATCGCCATCCCCGGATGTATTTAAAAGCCGCCTAGATATGGTGCTCAGGGACGTGGTTCAGGAGTGGGCCCGGTAGAGTTAGATAACGGTTGGACTTGATGATCTTGAAGGTGTTTTGCAGCCATAACGAATCTATGATTCTATGTGCCTGATGCACCATTTTAGACTTAGTGCAAACTAAGGTTGTCATCCACAAATATGCGCAGAAAACTACACAGGACTGAATTCTTTTGCGTATACTCAAACAGACAGCAGAGTTGTCAGGTTTGTTCTTTTACACAAGAGAAGGGGTTCTTGCCACAAACTCTTTGGCTTATGCATTGTTACTGTGCTAGAAGGCAAGGAAGGCCACCTGTATCCATGTACAGCACATGTGTCTTGTTGAGTAACATAAACCTTCACATTTCCAAGTAAAAGATTTGCACTCCTTGAATTGCATAAACAGAACTAGGCCAGATATACAGAGGATGTAAGGAATGTGTGCAAGTCTCAGTCCTAAGGTTCAGCATTCATACTTCATTAATGAGCCTTCTTTATTAGGCTGTGCTAAAAACTGTCTCCTTCCAGGTGCAGCACATCCTTCCTAATAACGCACTTTACCGCTTGCAATTGTTTCAGACGAATACATTCCTTTTATGCTTTTCTGCTGTGTGCACAAAGGATGACAAAGCTGGCGGCTGTCCTTACCAATGTCTGTTCCTGCTGGTATCGTTTTTGCTGTCACAGGTTTATATCTTGATCCGGGAAGACTCCGTGCAGCACCGGCTCGACACGAGGGAACTGCACTATGGCTCTCGGCTTTGCGAACAACTAGGGCATTGGTCGGATACAAGAATTTTGCATAGGACACAACCTTAAAGAAGAGAAAATTGTAGTAGTTACAGGGGAGAATTTATTGAAAAGCTTATTTGCAGACATCTAGGATTTTCCAACTCAGAGTCCCCTGGAGTTTGTATTTGGGAGTGGGGACCTTGAAACTGTGGGACAGGAGGAAAAGTTGGATGAGGAATGCCTTCCTTCCACGACTTCAGTATGGAAGTGTTGTAGAAGATTTGGTGGGGTGGCAAAAAAAAACGGGTGAATCACATCAGTAAAATTCTGGCTGTATATAAATTTAACTGAAGAGGTATAAATTTCACACATATTTCTATCAAAACATCGCTCACATGTTGTGTGAGATAGCAGAGTCAAATCAATTCCCCACAAATGGAGGCAGAAGTGATCATGGCCTTCAACAGCCTCCTCAGAAGCAGCTTTATCACAAGCCAAACCTTTCAAACTTTAAGGATCAAAACAAGCTTCCACTGCTCTGAAAAGTTACAGCTTTCACTTTATGGATGGCAAAGCACTGCATAAATTATTTGCCCCAACATGAAATGGTCCTGGGGTGAAAGCAGCCAGCTTACCCACCCGCTGTCCCCTGCTCTGGTCAGTGGTTTGGTCATTGGCATTACACATCACGAGACAAAAAAAAAAAAAAAGAAAAAAAGAAAAAAAGAAAAATATTCCTTACCTTGCCATCAGCACCCAGCTCTACTCCTTCCAGTCCAAGCACCATCTCAGTGGAGACTGAAACTCCCCCAGAAGGATGTCGTTGCTTCTGTCCTTCCATTTTTAGATCACTAAAAGCAGTTAAGAAAAAGCAGTATTGGAAAATGCAGCACAAGCTCAGCTTCCTCTACGGTGAACACCAGGTCCATCCACTAGCGACAGCCAGCACCGCCAGGTCAGAGTTCTGTGCGAGAACTGTGCAACCCCTCAACCCCATTTCCAAGAAAGCCATTAATTTTTACGTACTCTTTTCAAAATTTAGAGATGTTCGTTAACTGAAGAATCAGATTTTATATCATTTTAACTTGAATCTGTAACAATACACCTAGCAAATGTAAACCTTTTTCTGCATAAGATCATACCATTCGTTACCACACTAATGCTCAAACACTTAACAGCAAACATTATTGATATTACTAAGTTTTCCAGGATTAGAAACTTGCCTTTCAGTTGCAACTTTCCAACCACTGAGCCCACAAGCTCAGATTAAGAGTTAATGCTGCTAGCAGAGCTCTGCTTCGGCGCTGGCAGCGTGCAGCTTTGTCACCTATATTCCAATGCGAAAAAGCCACTTTCAGTTAAAGAACTGCATTGCCAGCTTGCACCCAAGCAGATCGACACAATGCTCAGAACTGCTCCAAAATAGCTCCAGTGACCTTGCTCCTTTTCTATGAAGTGAGAGAATGTCTTCCCATCAACTATTTTTATGGCGAGCGTATTTGCATACAATACAATTCCCACCGCTAAACATCCGTTTCCTTTGGCCATAAGTTATGTACAGGACAGAAGTGACAATACAATTGTTTTGCCAAAAGTGGATTAGAGTAAAATTAGTGTTTTCTAGGGTATACTTGTAGATCGCAGACCTTCACAGAATCAACTCAGACTTCACAAGGGACTGAACAAAGCTGCAGGGAAATCCCGTTAGCAGGTCTGGTTTCTCGTAAGTGATCATATTGACAGTTCTATACAAAAATGCAGTACAAACACTAAAAGCAGTTTCAGTCAGTCTAAACTGCTTCTGTTTTTCTTAAGACTGCAAATAGTGACATTCATGGTTTAGAGCTGAAAACCAGAAAAGCATCCTAAACTTATTTAGATGTGACTTCACTATAAAACCTTGAGGGTTTCCAGTAAAGGCGGCAGCATCCTTCCCTGACGCTTTGTATGCTTTGTGCCGACACAACTGTTCGTTGCACTAAAGACAGTTGAATTCTGACCACTTTAGGAGCGTAGGAAATCCTACACAGCAACAAATCACATCATCTGTTCAAAGTTGGTTACAGGGATTTCACCAGACTGGAGTGCTTTAAAATGTGAATTAACGCCTGAAGAAAAGCCAACCTTTCCCACTATTTTTCTCCTGGAGTTTGAATGAACACTGACACTGTGGCAATGTCTGAGTCTGACAGCAAGCTCTTGACCTTACACATAAATGGTAAGTGAAGTAAGTTCATCTGCTTCAAAACCGGAGATCTACACCAACCACACTCATTTAAAACCATCTTCTGCAAACAGTAGATCAGACATTTCACAAAGCAGTTAAAGATGACTCACCTGATCCGTAAGCTCTCTCCATAAGGTAGGATAGAAAAAGCCACACACAGTGTTCGTTTAGCGCAGATTAATACTATCCTGTAAGCAGATGGGAAGAGAGCAGGATAAGAGTTAAGATTCAGAAGTTACGAAGCAGCGTTTTACAGAACATGAACACAGAACTCCTCTTACATTGCTCTGTAAATTACATAAATACTGCTATGGATTTTATGTTTCCTGAATGCGGCACAAAAGCAGAGGTTTCATCCTGACTCAGTAGGTCCTTAGAGCCAAGCTCTACATCAAAACCCCGCGTTCAGTCACTGCCATCACACTGGGAGCTCCTCAAAGGAGATCCTACTCTTTAAATATATATCTGTATTTATGTCATTTTTACATAAACCTTGTGAAAAGACGTAGATAATACTTTACAATTAGATGAAGTCTCACGTGTCTATTAATAATAAATATGAATGTGTCCCATCCACTTTCTCTTCTGCCCAGCAACTATGAGCCAAGAATTTGGCTAAACCACGCCATTCTCTTTAAATCCTCCCCAGCTCTAACCTCTCTGTGTGCTGGAGATAAGAAGGGTGTTAGAAGAGAATGATTTAACCTTCTCAAAGCAGGATGGCAGAACCATCCCCGTTTTGCTGCAGATGTATCAGATACGAACACCCACTGCCTTGGATAGAATCACAGAATGGTTTAGGTTGGAAGGGACCTTGAAGGTCACCTCGTTCCAACCCCCCTGCCCTGGGCAGGGACACCTCCCACCAGCCCAGGTTGCTCCAAGCCCCGTCCAGCCTGGCCTTGGACACCTCCAGGGATGTATAAGTATGTATAAAATTAACAGGACCTCAAGGACCTCACCTTATGCCCACAGACATTCAACAGCTAATTGTGTTGAGCCAGAGCCCGCAGCTGAGCACATCCTATTTCACCCGCGTACACCCTGGTCTCCAGAAGTTACCTGCTGTTCTTGGTGTCATACTGCCTCATGTTCTTGATGAAGTGCATCTTCTTCAAACTTTTGTGTCTCGGAGACCCGGATAGATGCTTGGTTCTGCAATAGTAAAAAAACACCACCACCTGTTAGACGCTCTGGTAGAGCCGTGCCAGTTGTATGATCAGATGGCAGCACTCGCATGCGGGATCTCAGCTACTGGCGTGGCAGAGGGTGGAGGGAGGAGAGGACTGCATGCAACGAGTTGAGATTAATGCTGCTTTTGAAAAAAGTACCTTCGTACACTGGCATATTCCACTATGTCTTCTAAAAAGTCTAGAGAGCAGCGCTGGGAGATAAAACGCCTTCTGTAAAATGTACAACACCACGAAGAGTGAACAATATTAGTTCATGGCCTCTGAGTTTATGAACTGCAACAGATCTATGAGCTCTATGAGCTCTTGCAAATGGCAGGTTTGGGGATTTTTTTTGTTGCAACAGTGCTTAACTAAGAGTTTCAAGTTCCTAAATAGGCCAAGAACTTGTCTCCCCCTCCAGGACCCTTGAAGTACATATTTATACCAACACCATTCACTACCTTCAACAGGTAAGAACACCTACCTATGTTAAACACCTAAAAAGCTTCCAAATACTCATTTAAAATCTTACAAGAACTATTGCAAAAAAGCCCCCCCTCATCAAGGCAAGGGAGTAAGTCTTTTTATATCAATCTATGGACAGATACAAGTATGTCTGTCTGATGACCGAACATCTGTGTGTATTCTCGGTTCAGAACACAGTCGTCCCCGGCTGCGGGAGTCGGCAGACTGAGAGTCTATGATGGTAGCTCAATAAAATTGACAGATCCCTCCGGAAA
Organism: Ibidorhyncha struthersii; assembly: GCA_013398815.1. NCBI lineage: Eukaryota > Metazoa > Chordata > Aves > Charadriiformes > Charadriidae > Ibidorhyncha > Ibidorhyncha struthersii. The sequence continues at coordinate 1,513,227 of VZSZ01007121.1, forward strand.
CCAAGAGAGAGGGCTATTAGAGGAGGCAAAGAGTACCCATCTGAAATCCCAGAACAGAAGATGCAAGGAGAATAACAGTAGGAATCATGTGAGTTAGTGTAACAGTAATAGGATATTACATTTAACCAAAAAAAATAGACCTTGCCAAAGTAAGATACATTACTGTTGTCAAAGTCAAGACATTCTTTGTCGGTAGAGATTTACAAATGAATTGTGAAGCTATGACTGCAATTTCCATAGGAACAATGCACTCGGATTCAACTGCCACCAGCAAAACACTGACACTACAACTATCAGATTCCATATATTCTGCTGCTGTTTCGGCACACATTTTTAGCACAAGCTACATACATTCAAGTCCAATGTTTTCTGCCAAAGTGACATAGTAACTCAACTAATGGACAATACCACCATAGAAGTCAAAGCAGAAGCAGCACATGAGACACACGTTGCAGGACTCTGGTTTGACAAGATCTACTTTTGGAAAAAATTCCAACTTTAAGCTTCATCAGAGCTCTGGCACCCAGGAGCTGCCAAACCGCTCAGACCGACCAAGGTCAGGCTCTCAGGTCTGGAAGTTAACACCCAACACCAAAGCAAAAGCATGGCACCTTGGGTTGGTGCAGGGGGGAAAAAACAAAAGAGGTCAAGAAAAATGGGATTTATTAATTGCTAATGGCTACAGAAAAGTTTTCACACAGCAAAACCATTTACAGTTTCAGCTGATCCAAGTTAAAGATTAAAATAAGCTACTCGGGATTTCAGTGTGGTGTTGAAGCGCAGCACTTCGGGATTTTGAAAGAGCCTGACAATCTGCTAGTGCCAGTGACTCTGCCTTTCCTCCTCTCCAGCCTGAGCTGGGGAAGAAACCAAACCACATATTTTATTGTTACAGAAGAGATGCACCAGAGTTCTGGACGCGCACAAAATCTGGCTGCTTTTTTCCTAAGCATGGTGTCTAGAAATGCACATTGTTGGAGTGACAAAACGGGATTTCACCTCTTTTCCCGCTTCTTACAAGTTATTTCTTCTCTCCTGAGCGACTCAGAGCTATTGCCAGAGATGCCGGCCAAAAGCTGTGCCAGCGAGACGTGGCAGTTTCCCTCCGTACGGCACGTCGCCGACGCACAGGACTTGCTATAAAATTCCCGATTTCCATAACCAAGCAGATTACCAGTACCAGGAGCGTCTGCCCCCCTTGCTTCAATCTATAGCAGGAACATGAAAACAAGAACTTTTAGAAAAGATGGTGTTCTGGTATTCTTCCTTGTACATTGACATAAATGTCACTTCAATCTGAGTATTCCTGAAACCAGGTTAGTTCCTCATTCCTCACCACAACTTCAAGAGAAACAATTTATCGTTTTCTCTGTGTCTTCAAGTATATAAAGAGAAGGAATTCCAAAATCTGCTTACAATCTCCTTAATGAAATGCAATTAGTGCCCTTCCCCAGTGCATCTGTAATAATTTAAACTCCCGTATAAAACTCTATTTTGTCTCCCAGAAGGAAACTGTCTCAGCAGCACTGTTCAGGCGTTCTTAAAAGAAAAAGAAAGACCACGACTCAAACAGGGAGGAGGATGAAAAATTAGTGTCCCTTTCTGTAAACACAAGAGAGGTAAATCCTCCCACAGGACTAACACCTTCAGTGTTGCTGGACGCTGCCTCCTACAAATCAACAGCTATCAAGGGTGCTACTGAATGAAGAACATTCCTGGCACAGCTTCAATGCCCTTCAGCAGCACTTCAGTTATAAAATTAGTATTTTATTTATTTATTTATTTATTTATTGCTTTTCAGCGAGAACTGCACAGGAAGTTTAATGCATTTGCATTCACATGGTTCTCCACTCTACTTCAGCATCCAACCTGCAATAAAAAAACCTTTCATGAAATGCAGAGACCAATCTCAAACCTGCTGGCACGGATGCAGTCGGTAACGTCCCCAGCCTTCCTCCCCTCCTGGCGGGGACCTGGTTGGCCACAGACCAAGCTGCTGTGCGCGATGAGCAAAGGGCAAACATGGCTGACGCCAGTGACAATGGGCACTGGTACACAAAAAAGCACCGGGTTCTGTAAAAGGCTGTACTGGGATGTAACTGGATGGATTGGGAGAGCCACGGCTAGAGCCTCACCAGTAACTCCAGTGCTATAGATGCAACTGCCTGCAGGGTCAACGAGGATGGGCAGACCACCATGGACAGGATGGAGAGTTGGATGGAGAGAAACCTAATGAAGTTCAAGAAGGGCAAGTGTAGGGTACTGCACCTGGGGAGGAATAACCCCCTGCACCAGTACAGGTTAGGGGCTGACCTGCTCTGTGGAAAGGGACCTGGGACTCCTGGGGGATAACAGGATGCCCACGAGCCAGCAGTGTGCCCTGG
>VZSZ01007121.1:1539109-1564226 GCA_013398815.1 Ibidorhyncha struthersii
GACCCGGTGCAGGAGGGTACCTGAGAGGGTACCCAGGCCAGCGGGATGCACTTCATGGATTTCTCCCCCTTTCGGTGCGGTACACAGCACACACCACATGCTGAGAGAAGGGTTATGCCTCTCCATCGCCCCATTCCTGCCACAACTGCATCCAGCCCTCGCTTGGGACATCTCCATCCAGTCCCGGAGGGTCAGATGGTGTCTGCCCTGGGGAGCACAGCGCACCTTCCTCCCCACTGCTCCGGGTGGATGGATTTGTAGAGCAAATCCTCTTCTCGCTCAGCTGCGGTGGTGTGCCCCGAGGGAGCAGGCACCTCCCAAGGCCAGGCACAGAGCAAGGGGCAGCGCTTGCCTGTTGAACGAGCTCCCTTCATGCTTCACCAACAGCCCCCTCTGCTTCTAGAATTGGGTTAACGCTTCCCTGTCTTTCCCGACAGTACGAAAGGGGTTAGAAGTGGGATATTTCTGACAGAGCACTTTTTAAGGCCTGACAGGCACACTGCAGCAGCAGTTTTCTGCTTATTCACCTGTAGGAAGAACGGGTACAACACATTCCTCTGTCAGCAGGGAGACCTCCACAGCCGCACTGGAAGATCAACAGAGTGCAGAAACCTTTCCCTGCATGTCAATAACTCCTCCCTGGGAATTTGGCCTTCTCCAATCATCGCCTCCCGGACTGGCCGAGCAAACACGAGGGCCTTAGCCCTGTTAGCTTAGGTGCTCGGGAGTGCTCTCCTGGCTAACCATTAGCGGGGGCTCCTCTGGCTGGAGATACAAGCGTTGCCAAAACACGGCGCAGCACGTCTTATCGCAGGGAAATGAAAGACTCCACTGTATCACCTTGGACAAACATTTGTTTGCAGCGTGGCATGCACTCGGCAGAGGAGCACCCTCCCCTCCGCCGCAGGGAGGGGGCCGGTGCCCTCGGGCGTTTCTCACAGGAGCCCCTGGGGAAGCAGCAGAAGTTGTTGCCCTGAGGTGATGCCACGAGGAACTCCTCCCTACCTTTTGTCCAGGGATCCTGTCCTCTTTTTCTCTTCTTCTGCAGTGCATGAGCTTTGTCTTTGGTGCAAAAATATTTCCCATCAGCCTGGCCTTCTTGTAGGATGTCATCTTCATACGGGGCAGCCACCTACACCAACGAGAAGAGCCATCAGGCTACAAACTGCCCCACTTTCCCAGGGACCTGATGGCCCGCTGCATCGCCGGGGACCTTTGTGACCATTGCTATGGAGTGGTGACAAATTCTGCTGCTCATAAACCCTCTTGACTTGCTGGAAACAGTGATATCTCTATCCCTCAGCAACGAGTTGGCTAACTGCGGGAATGGGGTTTGGCACCTTGCGGAGGAAGAGCCGTCGCCTCCTGGAGTGAGCTCGGGCAGGGACAACCCGTCTCACGCCTCTGGGACCTGACACCCTGAGCTAAAGGACCGAGGAGAGCAAACAAACCTCGCTGTCCGTCGTGTCTGGCTCATCGGATTCCTGCTTCCCAGACTCAGCGTCATCGTCATCTAAGGAAACACAAAAGGAAGGAGTTTTTTGGCTGGTGGGGGCCCCGACAAGCTCACAAGCAGATGCAGAGCCACTGGCCCAGGCTCTGAGAGCCATCGGGGCAGAAAACAGATTCAGCAATAAACCGTGTTGCGAAGCAGAGGCACTGCCAGCTACGTGGCTTGAAATGAATGTTTATGGGGGATCCAACAGGAGACTGCTGGAGAACCAGCTCCCAGTAAAGCTGTATCTGTAGGACTTCGCTACCCTGAGGTCGCGAGCGCTGCCCCGAAGTCCATGGGCCCGTACAGGTCGGGAGCTGTGGGGTATTTGACACCCTGGGCTGTGCCCTCCCGTTTGAGACCCGGCTGGGGAGAAACGTGTCTGGGTAAAGCAGCCAAAGGGACGATCCTGAAGTTTGCTGCCGGTGCTGGTCGGTGGCTCCGGGCAGGGAACGTGTGCCGAGCAGCAGAGGAAGGAAAGGCGGGGGTGCTGCTTCCCTGCCCAGCAAAAAAGGATTTTGCTGCACACAGGCCCTGAGGCTACACAGCCCCAGACACGTACCTGCACGCACCAGACACGCACCCAGCCTGTGCGCAGAGCCGAGCTGCCCGGGCCAGGGACCGAGCCTTGCCGGTGGGGACATCACCCTGTCTGCACCCACAGCGGCCCGCCCGCGCTGGCCGTGGAGGGGCAGAAAGGGCTGGGGACGGAGCTGTGCCCTTTTCCGAGGGGCAGGGACGCCCCAGGACCGTAGTACTGTGACTCCGCTCCTGCCACCCAGGTCTAGCCGGGGTGGGACGGTCGGCAGGGCAGCCTGCCCTGCTGCCCCTGCCCAGGCGGGAGCGCAGGTGGTGCTGCTTTCGGGCACACCGAGAGCCCCTGTAGTCTGATCCCGTCCTCACTTTATCCTTCCACAGGTTAAGGTTCACTAGAAAGTGCAGAAGTATTTGTGTATTGTTTCCTGGGCTTTGTGTCAACCTTAAGGTGAGAACCGAAGAAAGTCCTGTATTCCCACACCCAGAATGTAATCAGCTGAAATTCTTCTGCTATGATGATATCTCCTTACCATGTAAATCACAGAGGACTCCCTTTTTATTTTTTTTTTCTTTCCACCCTGCAAAATCCTGCTCCGCAGAGTGTTCCCAAACCGCTCCGACACGCCCAGACCAACTAATCCAGGAGAGCTCAACTTTCTGGCCGAGCCAGTAAGGCTGGTACCCAGCAGCTCCCAGAGACGTGCTTCCCGCTCCGCTCCCCATGGCTGCTGCCTCCCACCCACCTGGGCAAACCTGGCACCCACGTCCCGTGGCAGCCGGGCAGGGAGAAAGCACCGCCGGTCCCCAGACTAAGGGCACTGCTGGTTTTGGGAATGGAAAAGGCTCTTACGGGGGACGGAGCAGGGAAAGGGAGGAGAGCATCCTGTCCCACCTGCTGCAGGTAGCAGCATCCCTCGCTCCCTGCTCAGCCCTCTGTGTTGTGACAGCACAGGGCACGTTTTGGAGCGAGGGGGCAGAGACAGGGGTGGGTTTTCCAGTGCCAGTCCTGCAAACCTCTTGCGTTTTCCCCATCTCTGCTGGGGCGACTTGTGAGCTTCTGCTTCCCTGAGAGGGGTGGGCAACGCTGGAGCAGCAACGTTGTCTTGTCGTGGCTCACCACAGAGTGGGTTTTGCCAATGGGTCAGTGCTAAACCGACCTCTTTAGCTCCTGGAGAACCGTGTGCCACCCAGCAGCGGAGTGCAGGGGACAGGGTGCTCCGCAGGGCGTGCAAGGGCACCCCACGGGTGGCTCCTGCTCTGCGCTGGGCAGAGATACTGCGCTTTTCTCCAGAACAGCCGGGGCATCCCTGAATTTTGGGCATCCCTAGGGTTGGCAAGTGAGTCCTCAATGATGGAAATGTGAAACCCGAAGTTCCCCCAATGGCCCAAAAGAGCTGGGAGCCAGGAGCACCTGGGCGCCTGGAAGGGCGTCCCGTGCTGGTTAGCTACTGCTGCGCTCGGCGGGGACTGCGGGTGCGCGCAGAGCCCCGCACAGAGCTCCCGGCTGTAAGATACCTTCACTAAAGCGCACCTTTTGCTCTTGCCTTTTCAAGTGTCACACTTGCCCGGGGCTTTTTACCTGCGTCTCCCTTCTGTGCGCTGACAGCCAGTCTCGGCCCAGTCTCTGGAAGGGCCTCTGGATCTCCCGGTGTGGAGTCGTTTGTCGGATGTGCCCGGGAGAACGTGAGCTGTAGGATACAGGGAGCACAAATGCTGCCTTCGCCAGGCAGGAGGAAAGGGCTGTTCCCAGACCCTGCGTGATGACTGTGACACTCGTGGGGACGAGGCGTTTCTACGCACCGGTGGTGTGCTGCAGGGGAGCCCAGCACCGTTCCCGCACCAACCTGTGGGTGCTGCCTGTCCTGGGACCTGGGTGGAAACCCCGTGGGCACCGGGGGGGAGGGAAGGTGGGGAACGAGAGCCAGGGCTGAGCGGCTGTGGCTCTGCCATGTGCAAATATGTCCCCGTTGGCTTGACATGCAGTAAAGCCATCCTCCCACGGGACTTTAATGGTGATCATAACAGTGCCAGCACCTGTGCCAGACACCCTGGGGAGGGGAAGGGGCCATGGTTGATGCCAGCATGAGCTGTACTCACCACAGCTGCATCCTCCTCCTCCTCCTCCTCCTCCACAGCCCCAGGCAGTGCCCGGGTGGCGCTGGGCCAGCGGTAGGGGAAGCACACGTTGTCCCGCTCTGCCCCGTGTCTCCTGCGGGCTGCCGGCACAGCGGGGCTCTCCCCGGGGCTCGGCTGCGGGCTGCCGCCCCCCCCCAGCTCCCGGCGGGTGTGCCAGCCTGGTTCCCTGCCACGGCCGGAGTCTGACAGATCCAGCGGCGCGTCTGCGCCATCGTGCCTTGCCACCTTCGCCTTTTCTCCGAGCTCAGAGATGTCCTGGCTCAGCCAAAGCTCTTTCTCTTCCTTCCCATCCGCAGCGTCCTCCAGGAAGGACCGTTCCTCCTTGCAGCCTGGCGTGGTGCTCGGCCATGGGGAGAGGGGCCGCTCCTCGGGCGCGAGCTTGGGGTCTCCATCTGTCCGCTGGCCTGGCTGGCGCTGCTGCAGGAGGAGATGCTGCAGCCGCTCCCTGTGCTTGAGGAGATGCAGCTTCTCCTCCAGGTGCTGATCCCTCACGTACACCATGGCGGCAGGGAGCTTCAGCAAAGCTGCGCGATCTTCCCAGCCGTCACGGGACCGTGTCCTGCCGTCGGCGGCGTCTTTGACCCTGAGCAAATGGCTGGAGAAGCTGCTGCCGTCCCGGTCGGCCGAGGCACAGTTGCTCGCCAGCCCCAGCTGGTGCAGGGAAAGGTGCTTGTGCAGGAGGCAGAGCTGCTCTCTCCGGGCAGTCAGTTTTAGGTTTTCATAGGATGGAGCACCCTTGGGGGAGTCCGGTTTGCTGGTTGGTAAATAACTACAAGAAGCAGGCAAAAAACAATCACGTTAATTAGACATATTTCATGTGATTTCCCAGCTCCTGCAGGTGGTGTGCGTGGTCCCTCCTGCTCTTTCTCTGCCCTGTTGCAGCTCCCGGCCCCGTGCATCACGCTTGCCTTCGGGAGCTGCGCTGAGAAGGAAGGTCCGGTGGCTGAAGGGGTTAGGCAGCCGGCAGCGGGTCTCCGCACACCATAGGAAACCATCACCGTCCCACCACCCAGCAGCGCTCTCCTGTCCCTGGGCCACAGCAGCTCCAGGCAGGGGGTAGAGCGAGTGGGGACATGCGGTGACCACTCGTGTCAGCACTGCTGCTGAGAAGTCACTTGTCAAAGCATGCCTTGCAGCCAGAAGCATCCTAACCAGCCCCCACTGGGCTTTCTTAGTGCCCCGGTGGGCCTGAAGGCTTCCAGGACAGAGGAACAGCCCACCCTAATCCTAATCTCACTCAATGGGAGATTTTTACAGCCACGGCGGTATGGGTGCGTGACCCCCCCCCTGCAAACCCAGTCCCTGCTATCACTGGTTCTTTGGCAGCTTCCATGTGTGCAAGCTTTTCCTGGGAATGCTCGGCAGATCTACTCCTGCTCTGGGAAACTTGCTGGCTCTACAGGTGAACTCACTGGCTTTGCTCAGCCCTCCGCGCTTCTGAAATCTGTGGGGAGGATGAGCCCGGGGAAGTGCTGAGTGCTGCAGAAAAGCCCATTAGAATAGATAAGGAGGAGCAGGGATTGCCGCCTCCCGTGAGGCAAGTCCGTCTGCTCCCGGCTGGAGGTGGGGGCACCTGGTTTGCTTCATGGGTCTGTCTGACGAAGCTGGAGTAACGAGCGGCTGATCTCGTCAGGCTGGATTCCAGTCATTTTTTGCGTGTGTAAATGGGGAAGACCCCCCCCCCCCCCGACCCCCCCCACCGCAAGGCTGTGGGAGAATTCTGGAGAGGAAGGTGGGCAGGTACAGCAAATATCAGCCATCTCATCACTGTCTGCCTGGTGGGACAGCTGCAACGGGCCGTGGATCAGGCCCACACCGCGACCCACGAGCGGGTAACTCACGCCTCAAGGCTGGGGCTGTGCTCGCGCTCCGGTGGCAGAGGAGTCTTCCTTGCTGGTGGGGACACTGCTGACCCCGAAGGACTTCTTTCCAGGAGGCAGGGTCTGGAGCCGGGTCTCACCAGGGCAATGGTTCCATGCAGCTGGTTGGCGATCCTCTGGGATGCCTGTGGCAGAGGGGGGAAAGTCTGAAAATCCGGGTGAGCCATTCTGCTGTGCACGGCTAAGGGGAGCCCCGTCGAGCAGAGACACAGCTCTTCACCAGCGTGAAGAAGACAGACAGCTCCTGAGTTCTCCCCTTGGCACTATTCTGGTCAACAGTACAACCGTATTTTTATTGGTTTTCCCAGGAAGTTTCCCCTTCAGGATTTCTAGCAGGATCTACAGTACTCTCTATTTTCTGCCTGCGCTGATTTGTAGCCCTGGTCCTGTGCCTCCCCTCAAGTCACGCCATGATTCAGTGGCTTAACCAAGATAAGACCCTGCAAATTCCCTGACCCTGAGTCAGGCCACTAGACTGTATTCATGCAAGCTCCTGGCACGCACTGATTTGGTGGCTGTATTTCCAGTGGAGCACCTGGCTGTGGGGCCAGGACATCACCGCCTCCATCTGCTGTCATGAAAGGCTCACCACATGTTCTGACTTGACTTTCTCCTGCCCACCTGGAGATGTCACCAACCCTTCCTGCGATCCCTATTAATTATCCTCACAGCCTGCCTGCAGCCTTACCAAAACCCCTTTTCACCTCCTCTTTCAAGTTTTCTGTGGAGTTCAGGTAAGCGAAGCCGGTGCCAAAACAGAAGCACCTGCGTGGGTGTGTATGTGGGCTTGAGTTCCCACGACCAGGAATGGGGCTCCCTGTCCCGCTGTCTCATCTCCCAGTGCTCGATATCACCATATCACTCAGCATCCCTTGGCTGACACATGCTCTCTGTGGTTCAAAGGCATAGCAGGCTTGCTTCGATGCACAAAATGGCAACTACCGAATGCCAGGCCCTCTGAAAATACCACTATTCGTTATGCTGCAGGTGGTGAGACATCTGCGATGCTCTTGGGCAGGGCTGCTGTGGTGTGTTTGTTCTCAGTGGCCACAGCTCCCACAGTTTACGTGTTCTCCAGGCCTTTCCAACACTCACAATGCTCCGGCTTCTTGCTCACCCAGACGATGGAGAGCTGATTCTGTAACTTGGGATAAGCTATGCTGAAATGTGGCTCAGCGCAGTCTCCCCAGGTTCTTCACTCAGAGCTTTCCTCAACAGGACATCTGAGAGAGGAACCAGAGCGATGGGCAGAGGACTGAAGGATGCTAGACATGTTGTCATGGAGGGTAAACACAGGAGCAAACAAAGATGGGCACACTCACAGCGGGGCCGGAAGCCTGTGCCAAACCCCAAATGCTTTCCTCGTAGTGAGTGGCAATTTCTGCAGAGGATGCAGCCAGCGTTTAGTAGGTCTGGCAACAGCAAACTGCCCAAGCCTGGCCGATTATTTCACCCCCTAAGTGCCTCCTACTCTTTCCCCATCCCAGTCTACCTCTCTCGATCCAGTTCAGATGACCACAGTGGTGGGGAGAAGGCCTGAAGACATCAGGCTGCCTCCGGCAACTCACCATTTCTGCGAGGCTGACTTCTTGGAGGACAGTGCCTGGGGAAGTCCTACTGCTTGGGGAGCTTCTGTGTCCTGCAGGCTTTTCTGTAAAAAAGACACAACCAGCTGCTGTGACGGTCCCGCAGACAGTCTTGCAGTCTCCCAAGGATGCCGCTGGCTGGCACCAGCCACCTCCTATTGAAGATTTTGAGCCAAAATTTCCATCTGGCTCAAGCCAACACCTGGTTGAACGTACCCTCCATCGCGTGTGTGGGCGGCAGCAAGGCAATGACAAGGTGCCTGCATGAAATGGGTGGCGGGTCCGCACCTGCACAGCACTCCTCTTGCAGTGAGGACACCCAACCACTCTTTTGCTCTAACACAGTGCAGTGTGTTTTTCCCTTAACATGCATTTCCCTCCCCCCAGCAGCTATTCTGTCCATGGCAACGTCCATCTGAGCTGCCAACAGCTTGGTCTTTGCCCTCCAGACCCTTTCCCAGAGCAGCTTTGCACCACGGCTCAGTCACTCTTCTCATCCCCAGGTCCCTCAAGGGTGGCGGGAGCCAGCAGCACCCACCTTCTCCCAGCTCGAGGCCCGGTGCATCGTGGTGGGCTTCTTCTGCTCCCCTCTGAGCTGCTTTCTCGGTGCCGGCGTTCCTGCTCACTGGGGACAGTAAAGCCAGGGGAGAGCTGGGGGGAGAGCTGCTTTCTCTGGAGGTGACTCCTGCGTGCTTTGTCCTGTCCCTGTTGAAAGCAGAAAGACACAAATGAATGAGAAGGGGCAGGAGAAGGAAGGTTTGAGAGCCACTGTACTGGGAGCTCTGAGTTACAGAGCCAAATATATAAATATGCACATTTATATATATATGGATGTGGGTATACCGGATCCTCAGACTCACCTTCTTCCGTGGCAGCTTATCGCTAGCTCAGCTGCAGTCTGGAGCATGGGACAGAGCCAGCGTGACAGCTCAAGGTCTGATTTCCCCACTTGGCCGTGGGTAACGTCGCAGGAAACCACAACGTTGGGTAAGCCAAAACCCAACTGCAGCTATTGCAAAAGCTCTGTGAGAACCTGTACCTCCCTGGCTGGGCTTTCAGCCTGACGTAGGGGTGGATTCAGCATGGGGATGTGGCAGCTGTCCCCCTGCACCATATCGAGCTGGGGGGGCGGGGGGGGGGGGGCTGATGCTCTTGATCTCTACAAGGGAGGCACTGAGTCTCAGGGACCCACACTTACGCCATGGACAAAGTCCTGGCTGACCCCTGATGCCAAGACATGGGTGTTTGGCTGGACATCTTCCTATCCAGCAGCCCAGGGAAGAGCAGAGCAGAGCGGGAGCGCTCGGTGCTCAGCAAACCCAGCCCGACCTACAGCTCTGAAACCCCTCAGGCCTTGGGAAGCATCGGGGAGTAAAGGAGACAGTTTCTCTTTAAGCGGATGGCGCTTCTGTGCTCCAAAGAAAACACATTTCTAAACTAATCCCTCAGTGCTAATTCCTCTGGACTTTAAACCCTTGAGGAATGAGCTGATTTGTATATATTGGCCAGCCTGGCAGGTTACTTGGCTTTCAGCGCAGCGCCCTGCTGGGATATGAACCTGTTGGTGCAGATCACTTCTCCCTCTTAACCCCGTCTCAGTCCCTTGTGTGTCACTCTCCTCCTCCCAAAACACAACCTGCTCCCTGCAGACCCCCTCTGACTGCTGCAGGAGGGGAGCCGGTGCCAGGGAACAGCCACGGAAGCCCAGGTTGAGGTCCGTGCCCAAGGCGGACAGCCCAGAGCTTTGCTCCCCGTGACCTGTCCCCCATGGGGGGTCATGAACACCCCTGTTCACAAAATACTGAATCCTTGGATGCAGGTGAACAGGGGAGAGAGAAAGTTCAACAAGGACTTAGAGACGATTATGTGTATTTTGGTGTTTAACATCGACAGGAACCCATAGGAATTAGATGTCAAAATACCCTTGAGGACGCCGCGGTCTGGACATAGCCCTGCTCGGTTGTGGGGATGTCTCTTCCTTACCAACACACCTCGTAATGACTGAAACCCAGGAGAGAACTTACTCCAGGCTCCGGAGCCTCTTCAGTTCTTCCTTGAGAGATTTGTTCTCTTCCCTCAGGCGGTTCGTCTCGTTACCTGCAGGGATACAAGTTGTACCGTGGATTCAGGTGTTGCAAGGAGAGAGCGGATGCTCCGGGCAGCTCGCTGGGGTGCACAGGGGAGGAGGAGGGAAGGGCACCAGCTTTCGGAGGGATGCCAAATTCATAGAATCAGAGAATGGTTTGGGTTGGAAGGGACCTTGAAGATCATCTCGTTCCACCACGCGGCCCNNCCCCCCCCCGCCCCGGGCAGGGACCCCTCCCCCCAGCCCAGGTTGCTCCCAGCCCCGTCCAACCTGGCCTTGAACACCTCCAGGGATGGGGCAGCCACAGCTTCTCGGGCAACCTGGGACACTGCCTCACCGCCCTCACAGGCAAGAATTTCTTCCTCGTATCTCATCTCAATCTCCCCTCTTCCAGTTTGAAGCCATTCCCCCTCATCCTATCACTCCATGCCCTTGTAAAAAGTCCCTCCCCAGCTCTCCTGGAGCCCCTTTAGGCACTGGAAGGGGCTCTGAGGTCTCCCCGGAGCCTTCTCTTCTCCAGGCTGAACACCCCCAACTCTCTCAGCCTGTCCTCCCAGCAGAGGGGCTCCAGCCCTCGATTCATTCCCTTCCTTCTCGGAAAACATGCTGGGGGCTCAGGGATAAAAGGGAGCACCTTTCTGACTGGGGTTTGGTGAGGATTGGGGTCTGCTCGCAGCCCACCCAGCTCGGGGGGCAGAGCGTGACCCAGCCGGGGCAGTGGCTGCAGCAGGGTGGGATGGACGCAGCCGGCACCCTGCCCATGAGCACCACGGCCGCCCCCGAGGAGCGGGTGCTGTGTTAGGGGCAGGGCTGGGGGCCTGGGGGGGTCTGAGGAAGGCCAGAGGGAGCTGTGAGCACTCACCCAGCAGGTGGATGCTGCAGCCCGCAGGCAGCGAAGGAGAGCGGGCAGGCTCCCGGGCAGGGCGCCCTGCCGCCTCGCCTGCCTCCTGCTCCAAAACAGCACTTGGGGAGCAATGGCATAACAGGGGAGATAAACCGAGGGCTGCTGGCACCTCTCCCTCCCTCCTAAATGCCTTATCTCCCTTACCCCCGCGACCCTCCCTGTGCCAGCCAGATCCCCAGGGAAAAACACCCCGAGCCTGAGCGATGCTGGGAGCTCTGCCAAAGGCTCGGGAGAAGATCCATCACGCGTGTTGCTTGATTTCCATTTACCCATGCCGAGCTGCTGCTGTGACTTCCCTGTCTTTGCCAGAGTGTTGCTTCTGAGGTGCCAAACGCATCTTTTTTTCCAGGCAGCTGACATGGTTGGATGCTGCTCACGGCGTGAGCATCTCTCCCTTTTCTGGAGGGCTGCAACCCCCCAGCCCTGCCGCTTCGTGCGAGCGGTTACCTCTGCCTGGGGGGGGATGAGGGCTCCCATCCGCAGTCCTGCGCTGATCTGATTTTTCAAAGCCCAGACACTCGCATCGGCTCCCTCCCTTGTCCCCATCCCCAAACCCCTCCTGAGTGCCCGGTCACCAGGAGGGCTCCTGTGTGAATATCTGGGAGAGGCATTAACCGAGCAAAAACCCAGCCAGCCAAAGCCGAGCTCGCGGCAGGCGGCGGTACGTACTGAGGATGAAGATGTGCTGCAGGCTCTGGAAATGGGAGGTCTCGTACTCATTCTGCTTCTTTTTTGCCAGCTCCTGGGTGACCATGCATCTGTCGCAGAGACCCGCTCGCAGCCTGGGGGAAAACCCATGGCCGGCGGCTTGTTATCATACAGTTCCCCTTGGGGAAATAAGCTCCTGCCCTCCCCACGGAGAAGCGCGCGCATCCAGCCCATCTCCCAGAACTGGCGAGAGGAGTTATGACCCACGGAGCCCAGCCCTGCCCCTTCCAACGCCCAGATCCAGCCTCACCACCCTCAGCTTGGGAAAGCTCCTCTGCACGTGCCCAGGCTCCCCGGCTCTCCCAGCAGCCGAGCAGGAGCAAAAAAAAGAGCTTCACATGCTACAGCCTGCTTCTGGGAAGGCAGCAAACCCCAAACTCTCCCCCCTGGGGGGTGCGCTCGCTGCCACCGACCAGCACCCTGTTGAAAAATGAAGCTTACCTGTTTTCTAACACCTTTACATTGTCTTTAAGGACCTTCTGTTGTTCCCTTAATTGGTGATTTTTAGCAAACAACTCTTCAATTCTCTGAGCGTCACTAGTTGAAGAAACAGAAGGAAAAGAGGGTCATTTGATTTCACACCACGTCTGTGCCTTTATCCACAGTGCCCTGTCAAGGGGAAGGGTTTGTGCTCTGAGCCCGCCGTGATGCTCACGCTGGTGTGGCCGAATTCCTTTTGCTTGTGTGGCAAGAGGGGAAACGAATGTGTTAGAGCCGAGACACTGCCCTGCGACACCCGCTCGTGGAGTTAGCAGCTTGCTTCATCCCGTTTTATCGCTTCCCAGGAGAGCAAGCACCCGTCGGCAGGAGCATCGCTCGCTGGTGGGAAGGTAAACTGGAGGTGGGCTGGGATCACGCCCAGCCCTGCTGGCGCTGGGGACTCGCGTGGCAAAACTCATCAGAAGGTTATATGTGGCAGAGCCAAAAAAGCAAACCCTGCTCTCTAAAGCGGGCAGCCTCAAGGAGGGCTCGGGAGGACTGAAAATGAAGCGGCACAACCTCCCCTCTGCCCCCCCTGTCCCACCACGGCGTGGGGGAGAGCAGACACAGCATTGCTCACCGGCACTTCTCCGTCGTCAGCTCCGCCAGTTTGCTCTGCAGACCTGCAATCATTAGGAGAGACAGAAAGGTGGGTGTTTATTGCCAATTCTCCCGCACTTAGATACAAAATGCAGTGATGGAACCTCTGGAGGGTGTCTGGCTTTGCATAAACCTCATCAATTTACAAACCTTATTTCCGAGAAGGAATAGCACATTGGCTGTGTTAAACACTATCACAGTTTAATGTAGCTGGAGAAGGTGTACAAAATGTGAGCACATTTTGTATTTCCAATATTTAATGTGTCTGCATTTCCCTCCCACCCCCAAAAAGTCTGTTTCAGTTTTGATTCTACTTATTTTCGTTATAGCACGCGTTTCCCAGGTGGGCAGTATTTGCTAAGTCTCAGGGCTGCAATGCATCTTGGAGGATACTTAGAGCTGAACAAGAACGTCTTTCGTTGATGGATCTGCAGACGTTACACCTTGTCAAATCCATTTTATGCAAAGTAGATGTAAACATGTGGTTTAAATTGCTCAACAGTTTCCTCTAACTCTCACATGGCTTGAAATTACACAAGAGAAGAATGAATTCATAAGCCAGAATCCTCCAAAAGCGCTGTTGTTTTGTTCATAATATTGATACTGGGAATTACTCCAATAGGAAAACAATTGGATTTGGCATTCGGTTGCTTAACCTAATGGTTCTTATTTTAATAATGTATGACCTGAGGAATAATTTATTCCCTGAAGGAATAAGCTATCCAACCTAAGGTTTCCTTTAACAGAGCCTCACGCTCCTGCTGCTTCTGTCTTACAGATTATTGCATCTTTCTACTTTCCCTTTGATCCCTCAGTATGCAAATATACTCTAATCCACGTCGCTCTGAGAAGATGTCCAGCGGGTGCGCACGTCACTTCTGCAAACCTCCCAATTCACCTTTATCACAGACCATGGCAGCAGGAGCAGGAAAGGAGCCAAATCCCCTGTGATTTTTGCTTGGAGCAAGTGGGATTCCCGCAGGTAGGACATCTCCAGGGATATCGGATGCAGAGGTGCCCTCTCTCTTCTCCTCATTGTCCAAAAGGTTACTGATTTTCTCAGTAAATCTCATTCTCCACTGGGATAAGATGGATAAACCATACTGTGGTGCCATGGGATGGTGCGGTGCCCTGAGGGTCGGGCTGTGTCCCCATCCGTCCCCGTGGGTGATGCTTCCACGGCAGGGCTTGCCGAGCCCTAATTCCCAAAGCTCCCTGATCCACGCCTCCTCCCTTCGGGTTATTTCAAATCAAACAGATCGAGGTTACAAAGAGATGGACCTCCGCCAGCTTTTAGTAAGATGTCTCGTGTCTCCTTACCTTGGACTTCTTTCTCGTGGATTTCCTTGAGCTTATTCAGGAACTCTGCAAAACTCTCCGTGGTCATGTTCGGGGCTGTGCCGCACTCTGGGATGCTTCCAACGTGAGGGTGTCCTCTCGTTTCAAATTATTCAGGTTTCAGGCTAAAACAGAAAGAAAAAGACCAATAAAAAAGAAGTGTCGTGTCTATGTGATGTTTTGCAAAGTCTTAGAAAGGAGCCAAAGCTTTCACTCTAGAGAGTGAAATCATTTGCTAAACCACGGACATGTGCACAGCAGCAGGATCATCTGGGGAGGCATTTTCAGACCTGTCCACCCTGCCACAGCCCCGGGCTGGGGACACGGGCAAAGCAGAGAGCGATGGTTCAGAAAATGGGAGAACTGAAAGCCCAGCTGGAAAATCAGGCTTTTCCTCTATTTTTTGAGCTGTTTAAATTGCATTTCTCTGGGACGAGGTGGGGCAGGGCATCTTCTTGAGGAAGGGCCTGCAGGGCTCGTGTCGGGACCACGTTGCTGGGGACTGATGATGGGAAAACTCGCGGCAGCTTTGGTGCTTGACCCTGATGGACCCATCTCCCGCTGAGTCCTGAGATGCTCCCGCGCATCCCTCCTCCCTCTGGCACCCCGCGCAGCTTCTGCGGAGGCAACACGTACCGCTTGGCTGCCCCGCTGTCATCGCCCAGGCTCCCCGCACGGCCTCGCTGGCTCCGAACCCTTGGGAGACACCAAACTGAGTGTTATTCACCCCGTTTTACAGAGAAACCTGGAGAGGTGACTCGCAGAGCCGAGCCCCACAGGAAACCTGGTGGGAGCAGAGCCAGCGTGGGCACAGCACCCGTGGGGCTGGACATAAGCTCGAGCACCCCAGGGTGCGCGGGCAGTCCCCAGCCCCTCCATACTGGGAGCAGTGTCCCAGCTCCTGCCCCGGGTGCAGGTCTCTGCTCCGCCTGCCCCTGCCTCAGTTTCCCCATTGGAGTTATGAACAGTCCATCACGCTGAGTGCCATCGCTTAGTGCTGGCAGTAGTGTTCAATCATCCCCGGGGACAGATAAAGCACTCTGCTTTCTAAAAAACCCTTACTTTTTCCTTTTTTGGTTGAAAACACCCCCAAACAACAGGAGCGGTGGAGAGCAGCCCACGACAGCCCCGGCTCAGTAAGCTGGGAAAGGTGGGAGGTAAACAAACAGCCTGAAAATAAAGTTGCTGGTTTTTAAGAATGTTTCCCTAATTTTAAGATTTTTTAAGAGTTTTGCCCTAATCCCATAAAGTTTGAAATTACTAGCTGGGATGGAAAGCAGAAACCTTGGCAATGAGAAAGCTCATTACTGATGTAATGTGACAACCTCATTCCTCCCTGGGATGCTGGTGTTGGGATAAACTCTTTCCTCTCCATTAGCTGAAGCCTCAGGGAGTCTCGCATCCCCCAAAATAGCTGTGGGACCAGGTCCCTCCTGGACCGTGGTGGTACCGGGGAGGAGCATACATCTGAGCATCCCCACAGAGCATCGTGAAGAGTCTCCTGGGGTTTGGGCAGGAGGGGTGTGCGACCTCCCTGTCCTCCCGGGAAGGTCAGCAGAGCCCTGCCCACCTCAGGGTGTCCCCTGGGACCACTCAAACCACGCTGGGAGGAGAGGGACTTCCACACGGGGGCATTCAGCATCGTCACACAAGAGCTTCTGCCCTAAAAGGGGAGACTCGGTAACTCAGGTTACTGAGTCACGGCTGGTAATCCCAATCCCGACAAAGCACCTGGACACTCAGCCTTCAACCGTGCAGAGATGACCAGGGAGAAAACCTCCTCTCCATGGCTGGAAGGTGAAAAGCCAAGTTGGGACCCGGGTTTTGCAGCCCCACGGCGGCACGGGGAGGTTTCTGCCGGGCTCCGGCACGCTCCCAGTCTGCGCCTTTATCTGCATGCAGAGCAGAGGTGTGCCGGATTGCCTGCATATGCAAGATGTGGGCACGCAGAGCTGGAAGAAGAAACTTTCCCCTAAAGCGTCTGATTTTCAAAAGAAATGAGGCACGCGCCGGTGAGCAGAAGCAGCGAGCTCGGCTTGCGTGCTCGCATAGCACGCCTGGATCAGCGAAACAGCTTCCTTGCCTTTTGAGCAAACAGAGATCTCGCTGTAATTAAAAAAAATATTCATTACTCCCAGTTCCCTGGGCAGAACGCACCCCTTCCCAGGGCTGGGCGATCTCTCCCAGCAAGTAAAAGCCACCCGAGGCATGGCACGGCTCGCGCAGCTCGGGATCGGCTGCCATGAAATGGGATTGGGAACCGATCTCTGCTGCTCAGTGCCAGGAGCCGTAGCTGAGTAACGAGCCAGGGGAAATAATACCCGGCTCAACTCCAAAAAGAAAGCCCAACCCCAAAACTCCTGATGAAAAGATGTTAACTGGGAAGCACTTCCCGGGATTGCTGTGTCTTAACTTTGGCTCTGCCCCGGGGCAGAGCACCTCCCCGGGGCTGTGGTTGTGAGATCCACTGCTGCCGTCGCAGGGCTGACACCCCGAGTGAAGGCTCTGAAGTGCTCAGGCACTAATTCCCATTGCATTCCCCAGTGCTGCAAACTGGGAAGGGATTACAACCAGGAGCAGAGCTGGTGGCGGCCGCGTGGGCTCCCTATGATGCTCTGTGGTGCTGGACCAGCCCCTGCCCGCCGGCGCTGCCCTCTGCCCGGGACTGGTGTCTCCCAGGGCTGAGCAGCACCCAATGTTTCGGGCCATGGGGCTCTGGATGGGACGTGCTGGGAAGGTGACATCCCGGGGAGGTGACATCCCGGCTGGTGCCGGTGCCAGCCATCGGTTCGGAACCGCAGGATTGGGCTCGGCTGTAGTGGGAGGCGGAGGGCGCGGGGGCAGCCCAGGTGCTCAGCACTGCATGGGGATCGCTGCTGCCGCGACTCAGCACTGCAGGCAGAGCCCGGCAGATCCGGATTTGGGGCTGGCGTGTGGGCAGCAGCTTCGCCTGCTGTGCACCGCTGCGGCTGCGGTGCCACCGGGCTTGGGGCTCACTCCGGATTTTCTTTTCCTCAGAGCCCCCCAGGTCAGTGGGGATCTGTGACCCCCTGGGGAGTCGATCAGTGGGGAAAAGCTATTGCCATTTTCGGTGTTTTTTGAGACACCAGCATCTGTCCCTGCCTGCAGACCGGACTGCCACTCTGCGGCAAACCTGGTGAGGACTTTGGGTCTATGGTCCGTGCACACACACAGTTATAGAGGTGTTGCAGGAGCATCACCCCCCGTCTATCCGTACCCAGGATCCAGCCTTTTGCCGCGGCAGAGCAACCCCGCAGAGGGCCCAGGCTCCCCCAGGGCTTCGGCTTCGCTCCCTTTTCACCCAGTGTGGACCGGACAAGGCATGAAGCCGCAGCCCCCCGCTCCTCCACCCCGCTCGGGAGGATTTATTGAGGGAGATTTATTGATGAAGACCAGACCACAGAGTCCCTCAGTGTGGAGCTCTCTCTGCGAGACAGGGATTTCATTTACAGCCCTCAGCTCTTTCCAGAGCTGTCACTGTAATATACACCCGGCGGTGCCAGATGCGGCCCCGCAGCGGGGCCGGGAGCAGTCCTTTGGCGTGCCAGCGGGGCTGGGCGTATTTCAAAGTGACGGGTGCCCTCTGCAAACAGACCCCCAGTGTCGGGGGCCGCAGGCAAGGTCCTCATCCAGCCCCTAAATCTGGCAGTTTTGGAAAGCCCAAGCCCCTGGAACAGGGCGGTTGCTGACGGCCGTGGCTTTGCTCACCTGCTCTCTGCGTCCCCCGATGCTCAGCTCAGTGTGGGACACGGGGTCCACATGGGGGCATAGGGTCCCCAGCACATCGGCTCTCACGCATGGGGCTAGGACACCCCCCGGCATCGCCTGGGTACCGATGGCATCGCTCCTCGGGGCGGGATGTTCCTGACTGCAGCCAGGGAAAAGAAAAGCGGCAGGGAGGTTATTTCATAGCCCGAACCAGGAGACTTGGGAAGGGCCGGACGCGGACAGCCAGCTCCGACAGCACAGCTGTCCCCATTCCCTGGTCCCTGGGGGGGTTCTGGCCTCTCATCACCATCACCAGTGCTGCTGGCCACGCTTGCATCGAGCCATGGTGCATCCCCACCTTCAGCTCTGTCTCCTCCTTTCAGAATAAAGCAGCTTATTAGCTAAATGAGTGTAAGTTGTTAAAAAAAAAAAATTAAAAAAATGGCAGGCCTCTGAAGTTCAGACACTGTCGGATCAGTGAAGCTTAATGGATTTACAACCAGATATTTCCCCATCAGCGCTGGAGTTGTTCAGCTTGAGGCTGGATTTATGTAGTATACCTTTCACTGGGCGGTTGCCGGGCAGGGCTGCTTTCACCAGCCAAACTTTCTTGTCTTGGCTACCCTGCTATGTTCTTGGTCTAATTTTAGAATTATAAATTGAATTTATACTCAGAAAAGCTGCCCGATCACTCATGGAAAATCTGCAGTGCCAGGAGTATTTCACAGGACAGCGTGCAGCTGATCCGCTTTGCTGATGTACTGTGCACTTGGCAGATTGGGGCTGGTTTTTGTGTGTTGGGGATTTTATTTTTTCTTTTTTCTGGGCGTTTATTTATTTGTATGACTTAACGCGGCACAGGCTGTCCTCAACTGGAGCCTAACACTTGCTCTCCACCACGCTGGTTTTGCATGCGGGTGTTGGGTAGGGGCCGGTAGATTGCAAAATTACCCCCGGACGGGTGAGACAGGAGGAGCAGCTTTGGCTCTCACCTGGCCGGGGAGGAGGAGAAGGTGCCTTCCTCCACCTTGCACAACCCGAAAATCCTCCCCGAAGCAGGGCAGCCGCTCAGGGCTGCTCCGCCAGCCCGGGGGCCGGTTTGCAGCGAGTCCTTGCTGCAGACACCCTGCCCCAGGGTCACCTCCCCTGACTTGGGATGGGGATCCCAGCCGGGCGGTGGGGAGCTGCAGTGGGGCTACGAGCTGTCTCGCCGACCCTTTGGATTTGCTGGGGAGCGGCACTGGTCACAGCCCCCGAACAAGCTGAACAGGACCAGCAGCGCCGGGGAGATGCTGCCCCTGCTCATGTATGTGCAGATGTGCCCCGTTGCAGGGAGAGGAGGGCAAGAGCGAATCCTCCAAGATGAAGCTCCACCATCAAGTCCCAACCCGTACACCTCTTTACTTCTTAGAACGGTTTAGGTTGGAAGGGACCTTAAAGACTTCAACCCTATAAAGTGTGCTGCCATAATACAGCACAGCTTCAGCCATCACAAAACCCCCACCAGTTTCTTCCCTGCCACCCTGGCCCTTTGGTGGCAGCTTCTGCTTCTCTAACCGCTGTGGCAATCACCAAAGCAATGGGAATTTTCTTCCATTACCTTATTTCTGCTTGAGACCCGCCACCAGGTGGTGGGTGTCCCTATGTCCCCTGGGCACAGGGACATCCCTCCTCCCAGAACAGAGTCTTTGCTGCCCTGGTGTTGCAGGATCACTAAAGCAGGAGAAGTTGGTCCTCCTCAATGCCTGAATATATCCATGAAGTAGAGTTTGGCTTTTACAAATGGGGTGAGCAGCTCAGGGATCTGTTCTCGCACTGTCCCCAACCAGGAGGAAGGCTTTGTCCCATGCGTTCCTTCGATGAATAGCTCCCTGCTGCTTTGCTGAGGTTTAGCAGTAAATATTTGTCCTGCTCCCAGCTTGGGGCCAGGGGGAGACACTCGCATTTGGACCCGCTGGCCATGCTGCGATGCTCCCCGGAGTGCAGTGGGCTTTGGCTGGATCCGCAGGCAGGTCTGTGTGCCCACGCGAGGATTCGGAAGACAATTAAAAGCAGCGACTTATCTGCCTGTGCATCTCGGGGTAACCACAGCTTCTATAAACTTTACTTAATTAACACCTCAAAATGCTCTGGGAAGCGGGTAATGAAGCATTATCGCATTTTTCAGGCGTTTTAATTGAGAAGCGGTGAGGCTCAGGGAATAGCTCAAGGCCCCGTGGGGAGCAGAGGCGCACGGTCACCGCCTCCACCCAGCCCAGCCGGCACGCTCCCGCTGCCTCCCCCGGCCCCACAGCCCTCGGCCAGGGAAAGCGGGTGGTAAATTCCCTGGGAAGCTCTGATAGACGGCGATCTCACCCCATGCTCCACTTGTGACCTCGTTACGCTGTGCATGGTGCCTGGAGAGCATCTCGGTCTTGCTGTCCCCTCCTCGGTGGCAGAAGACCTCGACAGCAGCATGCCTCGGTGCCCACGCTGCTCCTGACAGATGGAGAATCCATCACTCCTCGTCCTGCATAGGCAAGCAGGTCTTGCGTGGGATAAGGGGCATGAAAACCCATCGTAACCATGCTCTCAAACTGGTATCTCTGCTCCTGCTGTGTTAGGGTGTGTGTGGGCATCCTGAGTCCGTCTCATGGCCATGCAAATGAAAAGAATAAATCTCTCTCCCCCGGATACGGTGCAGGTAATAAAGTTCTTAACTGAATCAGTTTTTCTCTTCAGTGCTATTTTAAAAAGGGGTTATGTGCTATGAAGATTCAGACCTGCAAAACCACCCTGGGTGCTTTGCTCGCACTGGTTGGACCAGGTCAGCTGGGTGGGGGTGAGGTGGCCTGCGGCACTTCTCCTCCATGGGAGCTCGCAGGGCCTCAGGCTGCTGGATCTGGCCCTGGCCCCGTGGCTGGGGCGTTTTAAAGCTGCTGGTGGTGCGGGTCCAAAAGTTTGAACCAGGTGGCTGGGACCCCCTGCTGATGGGGATGCCCCACTGGGGGATGCCCCAACTAGGAGAGGGCTGGGAGACCACATCAGGCTTTTATCCACTGATGTAAGGCTGAAGCATCGGTGGTCAGTAAATATTTCTCATTTTTAGTAGCAGGAGCGACAGGAAAGGCTCCGCACGTTTTGAAGACCAGGGGCAACATTGCTGTTTGCTGTTATTCTGCCAAACACACTCCCCACCCACCAAAGGACACAGTCCCCTTGGCCATGGGTGGCTGTGAGCTGCTGGGACCATGGTGGTGCCTGTTTTGGGGCAAGGGGAGGTTGGGGGGCTGCAAGGGGCCCTTTCGTTCGTGGGGATCTGCTCCACATGAGCTGTGCTTGCTGCTCCAGTCTTGGGCAAGACTGCGTGCTTTGGGTTTCCCCGTGCATCCCACGTGGCTCTTCGAAGGCAGTGACAGAGCACGTCTCCAGATGCTGCATCTCTGCTCTCAAGGCTCCTTTTGGGCAATGTGAGCAATGACAGGGTTTCGGGCATCGTGCAGCTGGGACCTCTCCAGGTCAAGCACAAGCAGGAAGGGTGGACGCTTCCTCTTCCCGGCCTCAGCATCTGATCCTGCTGAGGTTTAGGAGTCAGGTTCCCACTGGCGAGGTGCTATGGGAACGTGGTCATGGTGTTGGGCAGCTGGAACAAATGAACTGCCTCCAAAAGCCCCAGAAAAGCTTTGACAAAAGATGCCAAGGACTAATTAAACCAAATCTCCATCCTTTGGGAATTCCTGAAGCCCATGTTGAAACAGGTGGGAGGTCCCACTCACCTCCTCCCTCCTTCTGCGGAGGGAAAGTGCCCAACATCTCTAATTTAGAAGAAAAACCCACGCTGCGTGCCTTTGCCATCCTCACAGCCATACATCGGTCCAGCCAGCTGCAGGAGCATCTGCCAAGCAGAGCTCATCCACTCCTGAGCGCAGCCCCTAACACACCGCATATTTGCAGGCTAGCCGGGACACGCACACCCTCCCACCGCTCCCGAGCGGATCGAGGGCGAAGCTCAGTGGGAGATGTCATATTTGGGAAACATCTGCTTCTTCAACAGGTTTGCACGGGACCACGCTCCCCCACCTTGCTGGGCAGAGCCCTGCCGGCTTCTGATCCAGATCAAGTGGTGACTTGGTCCTCTCCAGAGCCGCTCTGCTCCGCCTGGGCTTTAGCCCCACTGCAGCATCGTGGACCTCTCTTACCAGCTCAGTCCCACACTGTGCCATCCAGCAAGTGGGACAGCCACAGCCAGGCATTTTTATGGGCTGAGGCATCTCTGCTTGTCCCAACTGCTTGGTGACACATTGGTGTTAGGGACACTTTGCTGTCTGGGCTGGGTTTTGAATCAGTACCACGCATCAGTGTCCCGTGTCCTCCACTGAAGCTGTGGGGAGGATCTGTGGTCATCTCCCCTATAAGTGCTTTCAGGGCATCCCCCGTCATGGGACTGTCCCAGCAGAGGGGACAAGGAGCAGGCGATGGGGACAGTTCAACCCACGGCAACAAAGTCCCTGTGCAGCGAGGCAGCGTGTGGGGACACAGCCTCCCCCCTGCAGCAATCCCGTCGTTGCTTCCTTCCACCTGGATTTAAAGGAGGGAAGAGGGACCACCGCCCCCGGTAGCATCACACCTCCAGCGTTGCTGAATATTTGCGCTGCTCGCAGGAGCATATCTGCACGCCCCAGGAGGGCACCGGCAGGATGTCCCATGGGGAATGCAAAGGGGACAGAGGGTCTGAAGGTGGAGGGACAGAGGGCCACCTTGCCCAGTTAGTGCGGGTCACCGCAACCCAGCTCTCGCGGAGGGAAAAAGGGAGAAAATTTCTTCCTAGCCCTGGTGACAGAGATGCAGTCAATTTAGGGTGGGAAACCGGGGGGTGGGAAGGGAGCCCACAGCCCCACTGAAAGGTATTTACTGCCGGGTGTGCGCGTGGTTTGGCGCAGGTCAGTGCCACATGCGGTGCTGCACAGGAGGTGGATGAGGTGTGAAAGGGGGTGACGGTCCCCCGGTGCTCGGGTGAGCGGTGCTGCCTGCCCGGGACAGGCACTGCCGCCAGCCCACGTGCTCCCGCGCTTCATCCCAAGGTGGCCACAGAGACCCGGCTCTGCTCGCCCCATGGCTGTGGCACAGCCCGGATGTTTGCTCCGAGAAAGCTTTGATATTTGCTGCCTCCTGTCCCTGCTCTCTAGATGCAAACGTGACCCGACTGCCCGGTCACGTAAACCCTGACACCCACAAACTGCTCTGACCCTCATGCAGCTATTTCGCTTCGCCCGAGCTAGAGCTGGATGCCATTTCTTTGCATTTCAGATGGCAGGGATATCTCATTACATTTCATGCTCAAGTGGAAAACGCCAGAGGAGAAGTTTTTGTTAGAGGAGGGAGAGCGCAGGGGTCCCGGCTGGGCAGCGGCCGTGCAGCCCGGGCTGGCTCAGCTCCGCTCCCTGCCGACCCCGCACGCCCGCAGAGGCACAGCCGCCACTTTGCAATGAGCCATCGACTACCCGGCTGCTAGAAAAATCCAAATTTTCCTCCACGAACCCCGAGAGGGGACAGAAAAGCAAGCAAACCCATGACACAACAGCCTCTGCCCATCAGATGGGAGTCGGAGCAGGCTCTGGCTGCCGGCCCCAAGTGACAGCTCTCCCCGGCGCGCTGCCGGGTGGAATTTGGGCAATTGTCCCCGCGCAGCTCAAGCCAGCTCCCTTCCCAGCCATGTAATGCTGCCCAGGATGCCAGGGGAGAGAGAAAAAATCAGTGCAGGCACAATACTCACATGGGGGGACTGTCTCTGTGTCTCTCCCTCGACTCCTCTGGCTCAGTTAAGTTGTGATCCAGAGACGGTCATCTGGGACGCGGGAGAGAGGAGTGAGCAGTGTGGGTGAACTTGCACAGACAATAAGCCATAATTTTTTCTTTGCAGTCTGACTGGCTCTACTGGTTTGCGTTTCTTTGCCCCAGCAGCAGAAAGGAGGCTCAGCTTAACTAAAGCTGCCCAACAGGTTCTGCTATAATACAAAAAAAGCGGCAAGACCAGTATGGTGTGAACCCAGATAGAGATTTGATTGTTTTCCCATAATTACAGTTCAACCTGTGCTGTTGGTTGGAGTCAATCACATTAGCAAACAGACCCATTTAAATAATTCATCCACCATTAAGATGGGATTTTTTTTGTTTTATGTAACTTGGCTCTTTCCGAGAGGAAGAGAAAAAAGAAAAATCGAATGGGACAGCAGCAGCATCCGACTAAACTAGAGCAGCGTGGCCCAGGGCACGCGATAGCCCCCGGCCCAAAGAGTTTGGGAGAGGGGAAGGAACATGCCCAAATTGACACAAACGGCTACTTGCAAGCGCAGGATGAAAGCCCGTGGTCCTGGACTGTCTCTTGGGGGCACCATGTGGCGGCCGGGGATGCTTTGGGGTCCAGGGGGAAAGGCTGGGTGACTCAGGTGCCGATCCTGGCCGGCAGCCCTGGCTCAGCCCACGTCGCCTCCCGGCTCCAGCTGCTGACACAAGCAGCTTCCACCCCGAACCGTGGGCTGGTGGAGCCGAAGGCAACGTGGACATGTCCCGAGCCTTTGAAGTGCAGCTCTTTCAGCATCCCCCGGGAAAACGCTGGCACACATTCCCCTGCCCAGGCTGGGCAGGGACAGCCTTCCCCCGCATTGCTGCAGACAGCGGCGGCATGCAGGGGCTGCGGATGTGAGAGATGCATTTGCTCGCCATCAGCACGGCACCGATAAAAAGCAATGAAAAGTTGTTGCCTACATATCTGAGACCCAGACCGAGAGCTGCCCGGCGAGCGCAGGGCCCTGCTGTGCCGGTGTAGCCGCCTCTGAGCACAGCTCCACGCTCGGGAGGGAACGCGTCCGTGTTGCTTAACAGGACACGTAAGCTGGGGAGGGTGGTTTCCCTGTGATATTTCCAGGGCCAGTGGATAGGGATTGCTCCTGCAGAAGGGGATTTGGAGCATCGAGGCTGAGCTCGTCCCCTGGCGCAGCCACGCCGTGCGAGGCTGGCAGCTCTGCCATGCTGTGCATCCCCAGAGCTTGGTCCCCAGCCATCAGCTCAGACCCTCAGCCTGTGCAAAGTCGTATCCATCCACCAGCAGCAATATCACCACGACTGACACCCCAGCTGCTGAGCTGGCTCCTTAGGAAAGCCCAGTGTGGCCCTAAGCGTCCTTGGCAGCATTTCCCGGCAGCAGTCGCATCGCCCATAGAACCATAGACTGGTTTAGGTTGGAAGGGACCTTGAAGATCATCTCCTTCCACCCCCCGCCCTAGACAGGGACACCTCCCCCCAGCCCAGGTTGCTCCAAGCCCCGTCCAACCTGGCCTTGGACACCTCCAGGGATGGGGCAGCCACAGCTTCTCGGGGCACCCTGCGCCAGGGGCTCACCGCCCTCACAGGGAAACATTTCTTCCTGATATCTCATCTAAATCTCCCTTCTGCCACTGTGAAGCCATTCCCCCTCATCCTATCACTCCATGCCCTTGTAAGAAGTCCCTCCCCAGCTCTCCTGGAGCCCCTTTAGGCACTGGAAGGGGCTCTGAGGTCTCCCCGGAGCCTTCTCTTCTCCAGGCTGAANCGCTTCTTCTGATGCAGCCCGGGGTACGGGTGGCCTTCTGGGCTGCGATCGTGCATTGCCGGCTCATGTTG